>JACJUY010000239.1:35834-96624 GCA_014220935.1 Platorchestia sp. MABIK
TGAAACATAAGACTTGCAAAGATTCATGGCTAATACAGGTAGCTTAGTCACTACAGACGGAAACACGTGGTCCGATGTCAGAGTGACACAAAATCAAAGTTCTTTAAGAATAAGGAAATATCTGTCTCCAAAGCGTGATAAAAACTCTCCAGTAAAAATGTTCCAAGTCATAATGACGCACCCGTGTGCATTTTTGAAGAATTCGGGGGGCTTATTCGCTAGTTTCATTCGATTTGACTTTTTAACTTTGCCTAATAGCTTTCATAACAACCAGAAGAACATGATGAAGGGAAGAATTTCTCCTTTCACGATAATTATGTTTGCTGGGTGGAGTTGAACCAAGATCATCGGAAGTGAAATAAGAGAAGCAACTCGTGCCCTTCATGTAGACAAAGTTAAAAGATCGTACATGTGCTCACAGTCAGAAAATAAACCAAAAGCTAACGAATATATCATGTTACAAGAAGAAGAATGAATATTTTGTGAGAAAAAAAAATTTTGCCAACGAGGAATATTTTTCCGAATACAAACGAGGAATATTTTTTCGAAAACAAACGAGGAATGTTTTGAAATTAGAAATATTTTTACGGACGAGGAATATTACAAAGAAAGTTTTCATAAACAAGGAATATTACATGGAATATTTTTATTAACGAAGAATTTTGTAGGAAAATTTTTACAAATAAAGACGAGGAATGTTATGAAACGGGAATTACTTCTCCGAACGAGGAATATTACGAGAGTCATTTCTTGGACCTCACAAGCCTCATTGTTTTTTCAAAATAGTCTACAAATCATACATAAAGCCTCAATCAGCACACGCCTACATGCAAGCCGTTTTTAAAAATGACGTATGTGATTATTTCGAAAGACGCTAAAAAAATGTGGGCTATAAATCAATTCTTTCTGTCAACTTAACGTAATTATTTTGAATGACTCAAAAAACACAGAACAAAATCATATTCCTTTACATAAAAATCGAAGGCATTATTAGAGTATTCTCCTGTTGATGCCAATTTAAAGATACTTGAGGAGGTGTCCAAATTGCTGCTCTGCTCAAGCCACCTTGACATGCTTCGTAGAATCGTGAAAAGTCCCAACTTCACGTTTATCAATTTATCCATGACATATGAAGTAATCAATATATGTAAGAAGTCGTACATCATGAATAAAATATGAAAAATCAATGTTCAGAACACAAATAAGTTGTTAATTAGTTGTACGTTCAATTCACATACGCTTCATGCAAAGTTAAATCAATGACTGCGTACATGAGAGGTCGTTGCGAGCAAGAAAAAAATACAAAAAAAAAGTTATACTGACGTCAATGCATAAGTTCAAATTGCATTTGGCAGACGATGCAGATGATTTCTTTATATGCGCAATGCACACAGTCCGCCATGCAAGTTCACAGTCTTGAGAAGAAACGTGAAAGTGTGGCTGCTATACCTAGACAGCAATTTTAATATTGCTAAGGAACTAGACTAACACTGTGATAGCATTCACCTTGGGCAATAATGTATTTTTCAATTTTTCATAGAATTTATATTTGCCATATACATACGTTTATACTTCTTTTTTGTTTCATCGCGGACTGAGTTTTCACCCATCCGTTTACCCCATCTTACTGGTGACGGAAACTTCCTCACGCCAAAATTAGCGCATTGCTCCTTTGCTTTTGAAAGAGTAACTGTTCACTCATTTTCACCTACAAACGCAGTCAACCGTGTTACCTTTACCTATCACACTCATGTATCCGACGCTGATAATGACACCTGCCTGTTCTGCACCGACGGTCTGTTGACGAGAATAGTGCTTCGCTTGTGAGGACCGAAGAATGTCAACAAGTTGCTGAGCTTCCTGAAAAACTTCAGTCGTCAAAATCGAAGACCCAACAGGCCTGCTTGACCAGCAGGAGTACCAAAGCTTGACCATTGCAACGTGATTAGAATCATCGCCGTTGTAGAATGTATGTACTCCTTGAAACTTAAAATTTTGAGAAACTTTGAGCCATCAAACATGACGTCATTAGTTTGAAATTAAAAAATATTGTCGTCCATGAGAAGCAGAAATTTCTACGTACTGTGCGCATACTGATATCATGAGGCAAAAAAAATTGAGTATCAAGCCTCTCATCGCGGAAACTTGCTGGCCTGTCAGAGAGGCGATGCATTTTCGGATTGTAATACTGGTGGTTTTATCTCCAGACTTCAAAACAGATTAGATAATGTTAAAGCAAAATTCATTCACTGAAATCAGAGCACCTTTGCTTCCACAATTTCACTGTTTATTTTGCTATCGAAATGACGTCTGAAAGGATCTTGATCACCTCAAGCAGGCTTTGGTTCAGAGAGTCAACAGATAGGCTGATGGCTCCCTTCGCGATGCTGACGCCGACCAACGACAAACATCTCACACTCAGCTTCGCCTCCAGAGAATACTGAAGTCGCGCGTGGCTGCAATGAAGAGAAGTAGGCCCCCAAATATCATCGTATGCCAGTATTATTTTGATGTGGGCAGGAGGGCCACGCTTCTGTCTAATGTAAAATGACTTGTGATATTGTATGAATGCAAAGGAAGTGTTCATTCAAGGCATGGTTAAATACATATGCTAAGCCCCGGAAAAACCAAAGTTGACTAAACTACACTTTGAAAATGACAAAAAAATGAAGCAAATGTTTGCAGAAACAAAAATCGCAATTCCGTATATCTGTGTATATTCAGTGCATGTTCCATCAAACTAACTCATCCATATGATTACACTGCTTTGAATTAGCTTGATGAAGTAGCAACCTGTCTGCCGATTGCTCAACGTTGAATAGTCAATTACGATTTTTTTGGCAGAAGCTGGATATATTTAAAGATCAGATTCGTTGACGTATTCTTAGAAACCTAATTTTAGGATTTGAGCATTTAATTATTTATCTAACTAAGCTCAGTCGATGTTGCTTATGTTTTTTTTTATTTAATGCGACTTACTCGTAGATGGGTACTGACTTGTTAATGAAATTCCAGGCTGCAGAGAACGTTGCAAACATTGTATTTGTTGTAATAACCATTCATGCGTTAGCGATCTTTTTCAAGTTAAAAATGTCGAAATTCACGAATCCACAAGGGATTTCGAAAACAGTGTTAGTTGATGAAGTTATTCATGCGGATGCCTTTAATACTTTCTTCAGTATGATGCATAAACAAATACTCTAGTGAGATTAATTGATTTTGGTAATTTTTCTTTAATGATGTGATCTTTAAACTGTGAAGTGGACTTCCCTATACAATTTTTGTTGGAATTTCAATATGGTACAAACTTACACTCTCTTTTCATCAAGTTTGCGAACAAGGTCTAATTTCATTCTTTAAATGTGAAGTTTCAACTTTTACACATGTTTAAAAAGCTCACAAAGTATTTGATTCTAATTAGATAATGACCCGCTCGTTGCTTGACGACGTGTAGTGCAATGTCACGTATGACCATGACTCTAAATTAAGTTTCATCGCTTGTGATTTCTCCAGCCATATTATTGCACTCTTTTGCTCCAAAAACATGGGCCAGGCCTGGCAGTTGCCAGCGTTCGGATCACGAGTGAGAAAGTTAGAATCTTGAAAAAATAACAATCGGACCGAAGTCTTTCGATGATATTCGACAAGTTTTCGGCCTTTGCTTTGCATTTGATAAAGTATCATCAGAACCTTATCGGACATTCAACAGCTGTTCGCCTGTACTCGTTGAAGTTGTGAATTTTTAACACTCTCGCGATCTGGATTGCCTTTACGTCGCTCATTTACACTCAACTTACTCAATGCATTAATGATAACTGTTTTGTTTCCCTAACTTCAGTACATCACATCTACAAAGAAAACGCTACGAGGAAAAATGTGTCTGACCAACGACTTTCATCTAATCCCTGGAAAAGAACCGTGTGTAATCGTTAGAGATATGCTCTCGTGAATAAACTCAGCATTGGAGTAACTCTACGGTCTGCCTCGCATTATCACGTACCATCTGAACTGACCGTTGTAACATCGCCAGACATCGTTTGAATGCTTGCCTTACCATCATCATCTTACCTTCTTCACGTCACCACCACTACGTAGCTGAGGGAACTCCAAGCCGGAGTTACCAGCCACCTCTTTCCTCTCCCAAGAGTACATTTATATGCCATTGTAATCTTAACCATCTATGTCATTTTCATTTTAAATAAATTAAATATATAGAATTAAATTCTTAATAATAATCAAGATTGCAGGCATTTTCCATCAGTCAATTAGTTTCTAACTATCGTCATATTAAAGCGTTTGTTCTTAATCAGCTTGAGAGCCAGTTCGCTCCATGGGAGTGGGTAGCCGTGTGTTACCCTGAGGCAGTCTGTCTGAGGCACAAGTCTTGAAAGATTGCTCACAAAGTTTAGAACTATACATATTGAGTGTGCAACATACATATTGTACATTGAGTGTGCAAATCACAAATACTGATCACAAATCTAGGAATTTCTTTCTCTAATTTGTCGATGAACCCGCTTTGCTGTAAAACGAGTTTGAGAGTGACAAAGTCGTTATCCGGAGATCTAACTTGCTCCAATTAATCCTCATAAATGTATTGTGAAGTGATGCACCTACTTTCACAACGCCTAAATCTGGATGCAGCAGTTGAGTTTAAATATTTACTATGAGTCTAATGAGCTTCTCTCTCAGCAGCTTTGTTATATTTATAGATGCCTGCGTTAATTATTGTGAACGTGTGTAACCTTTCGTATCATTCATTTCCTTTGTGGGTTAGGAGGATCGAGATGAGATGGTGAGATCAAATTTATAAATGATATTGAACGCTTAACCTTGAAATACGGCTCTGGCTACACGATTAGCGAAGATAATTAACGTTTCACGAATGACCGTTATTGATATATTCATTTGTGTGAAATATAAAATTGTTTGTTGCCAAGACATTTGACTGGTGGCAGCTACCGCTTCGGTTGGTAACTCAGCACAAAAGATAGTGCCTTGATGATTCAATGGTTGAAAAGATTGACCAAAAAAGAGAAATATTTAAAGTCACACATGCTTCGATGGTTGCTACAAAAGAAAAGATTGTCGTATTTTATCGAGATGAATACCGAGACTCAGCAGCAATCGCCACATAACCAAAACTTTATCAAGACGAATGAAATTCAAACCATGTCAGGCAATGAAAATAAACTATGGTGTGGTAATTAAACATTAATTAGGGAAAATCTTTTAAAAAATTCTGATTTCAAAGGACAAGATCTCGTTTATTACTGCCATTGTCAATAAGTTTAAGAACTATTTTATCGCTACAGCTTCTGAAATTATCAAGGACTTTGAGAGCACTGATGCAGCTTTGTTGGGGCTAACACCCATAAAAAACCTAACTTATGCCAAGTAATGACATTTAAGCTTTGAGGACCCAAATGCTTCTCTCATTAAGAACACTTTAATTAACCATTTAAAAAAAAGTTAGCATCAAAGATTTTGTCCCGAGAAGTTTTGACTGAAAATAAGTAAAGTCACTTTCCACGTTTGAGTTTGAAATTAGTTTATATGCAAAATTAATAATCATGTATGTTGCATGCTTGCTCGGTTGGTATTTCTTTCGTCCACTATACTAATATTGTAAAAAGGGTAAATTAGCGGCACAAAGGTAAAATAAATGAAAAGCAATTAAACGCTTTTTACCGCCTTAACAATGGCACACTTTGTAGAGTGAATACCTGAACAGTTCATGACAACTTTGAACTTCTGTTTTTGGATCCGATTTTACTCTTGTTGAAATTTCTACGTCGAATCTGCATCAGAAAATTTTCGAGAGTCTGCTTGCCCGGACCATCTCCAAGGAGCTCCCACAACAGGAGGAAGCTAAAATGAAGACACACGCGGGACCACAGCTGCAACTTCGTTTTTGATAAAAGCGAATGGACGCCGAACCGTGTTACGAACTTCAGTTATAAATCAGACAATTTATATTTATTTCAAATTTGAAGAGTCTGAGACCAAATGTATATTTAGAAAGATTGAAAAATTAAATAAAAAGGTTCGTAACAGCTAAATGTGACAAAGTTTTTAACCGAACATGTTTAAATGAAAGACTGTTCCCCCAATATTTACATATACTTGTACATATATTCACTCATTTATATTTGTACTGGTCCTATACATAAGTACGCACCCGTTCGAAGATAGATAAAATTACCCTTATCGTAATTAACGTTTTAGGACGATGAGTGCACACTCCGAAAGTATTGCTTGCTTCCTTACATGCTCCCATTCGTACAAACAAGAATCCCTGTTCTAACTCATCGACCGTATGATTCTGCTAAGAAAAATGTAGCCATTCCATTTGCATCCAAAGCATTTTAATGTCTTCCCGATTCTTTGAAAAATAACTTTTCAAAACATGTGCTCGTATAAAAATTTTAAAGAATTATTTTCAAATTCTATAAAAATGTTGTCTCTCATTTTTCCAATTTGTCATTCCTCAGTGAGATTTTATTCTACAATGAATGCCACTGAAGTTATTTGTGACTTTCAGGTCTCACAGCAAGAGATTGTGAGATTTCTGCTATTGGCAGAGCAACATTGATATATCTTGCAGTGAACTGTGTTTGAATGCAAATGTAATTCTGTATTTTCGTTCAAATATTCAACTATTTGTCTTCGTGCTTTCGAGTTTATAGATACACTCACGCTGGCTAGTAAGGTACGCTACCTTTACTAGCTAACGTTTTTGATGGTTTCTATGGTTATCATAACTAACGATCGTTTTTCAGGAAGAACATAAGGAAAAATAAAAAAATACTGGACTAAAATTTATGAGACGAGAAAATTGAAGAAAAGGGGTTTCCTGATGACATAGTGAAATTCAAGTGTTTGTACGTAGCCCATAATTTAATTCCTTCATTAATGCGTTAGGAGGAAGTCATTTTCTTCTTGGGCCATCTCAAGAGAATAATTAATCTTAAATGTTGTATTGTGAATATGGTCTGTTGAAAATGTTAATTTTTCGAAAAATATTTTCTATAGTCTCATCACTAGCTTTTTCTGCAAATTTACTTATTATCACGAAATTATTTTACACTTGTGGAAGGTAAGATTGTTGATCAATTGGAGGGCAAATATGCAGAGTGGCTTAACCCACAAATCAGAGATCAAAACTGGCAGAGTGGATTTAGCGATAGTTTCACCTCATAGCGGGGTAGATGTCGCTCATGCAGAGTGGCCTAGTTCCTAGTTAGTTCCTAGTTAGGAATTTGGCTAGGAAAAGTCAGTTTGACAACCCTGCGATGAACACCACCTTCTAAATTGAGTGTCCTAAAATTCTGTGTTTTGTGGGTTAGGCCACTCTGCATATTTGCCCTCCAATTTTTAGGTTAGGAGAATAGTGTGTAAAAAACCTGACCTAAAGGGTTACGGGTCTAGTGTCACTAGAAGCTAGTGCAATGGATCATGAGAAGATCATGAGATCATCTCCGTTTGTGGTAGTCAGAAGAAAATTGTGTCATTTGTGACATTTTATGCGTTGTCAACAGATAACTTCAAGTCTCGTTAGAATAATTTTATTTATGTTTGTGTGACAATATTAATTTCTTTTTATCATTATTGTTTCTATATAAACGCCTGGAAATGAGTAGAATTCACTGTAAAGAGAGTAATGATCAAACCCTGCGAGTTAATGGGACATTAGAAAAGGTTGGTCTCGAATCATGGCATGGTTTAAACTAGCGCATATTTTATATGACAGAAAGTTCATCGTTTACTTCTGCATGAGCAGGAGGAAGATGAGGTTGATAACATGGGGTAATGAGTGTAGTCACAGGAATGCCGTCAATGGCCGTGTTCAGTAAAGTTCCGTCGCCGGTGTTTTGCCAGAGCGAGAAAGGACAGTAATGATGTTGCACGGACAAACACACCAATGCCACCTGATGAAGGCCGGGAAGTACACTTTTCGGGTTTGGCTAAGTCGGCGTAGATTTTAGGTTAAGTCGTCTTAGTTTGGTTAAGTCGGCATAGATATTAGGTTTTTGGGTGGGTTGTGCGTCTGATTTCAAGAATGTCTTTCTGATAGGTGTGAGGTACAAGTATATTAATAGATATTTAGGGTCCTTATAAATATTCAGTGAAGATGTTTAAGATTCTTGGTTATAGGGCTTACCTTAAATTTGTCTTTTAAAATTGTTCGGCACGAATGTCGTGTAATAAAATAATAGTTATTCTATAAATTCCCATTCATCAAAAACAACACATGCATACAAAAAATTAACTGTCTGGAGTACTGAAACGTAAATTGTGGAAATAGATGTACAAAAGTGTTGGTAAATAAACTCACTTCCCAGAAATTGTTTATGGGGCCGAGAATTCTTTTATCATGATGAAAACAATTTATTCATTGATGATATTAGCTAAAAGAATTTGTTCCAAGTTATCCAAACATGTATCTGAAATAAATATACAGATGTTTTTTCAATTATTTTTTTCGCTTTCGAGCATTGAAAAAGTTATTTTAAAAGCTCATTTCTTATATAACGAATTTTTACCCAGAATGTATAATACCACGATTTGCTTCCGTTTTCGGTCTATTTTCCTTGAGAACAATCCCGTTATGACTTCTACGATCAGGAAAATATTTCAGTGGAAAAGAAAATTTCACAAAAATTAATAAGACTCTCTATAAAATATTCCTGAGAGGAAATTAGCGGCCTCTTCCTGAAAATTTTGGGATTTGAAGCTGCCTTAATCTGTCTCAGTTAAGGTTAGATTAGGTCAAGATAGGTGACTGGTCAGTACATACAAACTTGTAATTCAGGTAGTTATAACTAATACCTTCAACTTATATAACAAACTCTTACCTGTCAAGAGCCCTCAATAGTTGAAAACTTTGACTATATAAGATATATAAAACACAAATACAATAATCATTCATATAAACATTTTAGCATTCATTTGAATAAGAAAAAGACCAAACATTTCTACTGATATCATCGTCCAAGGATACTATAATGAAATAAACTAGCTGTTAACAAAGCCATTTATGACGACTGACATTATTCATTTCGAGTTTAGCCCATTTGTATAGCAGCAAATAATTCCTCAATGATATTTATATCAGCTCCAGTCCAATTCTCATTGATGTTGACTTTCAAACTTTTCGATTACGCACTGTATTGAAAATAATTCTTCATAGATGACATTTTGACGAGATGGGTCCCCACCAGTGGTTAACGTCCAATTGTTCTTTATAACTTTGATTGTCGTTGTACTTCACTGTAGTTCTTTTAGAATGTCCGCAATATCAAATTTTTAGGATAAGTATTACCGTCCTTGCGTTAGTTGTGCCGCATGGAATGTACCGCAAAATGCAATGCGAAAATTTTGACGTCCTGGACTATTTGTTTTTCATACAAGGTTTATCTTTGCATTTTTCAAATATAGCAAGGCAAATAGGATACAGTTGAGGTAGGTTATGTGCTGGGATTGAGTAGATTGATTCGCATTGTTCAGTTAAACAAAAATGTTGTTCTTTTATTAGGTTAACGTCAAGAAAACAAAACTAAGGTCAAAGGAACAACATAATTTTAAATGGTGCTCAGTTCAACAAGGTCACGTATGAGTTTAATGTAGTGCTCTCAAAGAATGAAATTGGACAGCTTTTGAAAAAGCATGATAATCCCAATTGAACGATGATGTCATTTGTGACCATTTACTGTTTCGGTATTGTTAACATAAAATCATGAGATGAGATCTTCAAGTGGAAAGAATTTCAAATTTTGAGTGTCGCCTCAATCCCTTGTCTCTCAATGAGCTTTCGGAGATTTAACAAAAGGTTTGCAACTGACGAGACCTCAGCGACGTTCACGCCGTTTCTTAAGCCAATTGACTGCAGACAAACGAATGTCAGCTGCAAATTTAATTTCTGCTTCTCATTAATTTTCATTCTTCCAATAATACCCCCTCTCCCTAAACTCGTTCAGTACACCCGACTCGCTTTCCAATGCACATGTGCTTCAAAGTACAAACAGATGGAAGAACACTGCTTTAAGCCATTCAGTTCCTTTGTGTGCGAACACGTTGAGAAGCAGTGATTTGAAGCAGGTCGATCTGTGTAAGATGTTTTAATTCTTGATTTTTCTCGCACATAAAAAGTACACACGTTTCACGTGATGTTTTCAGTAACATCATTGTCACAGATTTCTGAAATTGTGAGAGTTTTTGACGTTCCCTCGCCTAATTTTATTTTTTGTTGTGTTCGTGATCATATTTATTAAGGCTTGTATTGATGGTGCAATCTTTTCCTACCTGAGACCTTCATCACTCTCGCCAGCATCGCGATCATCTGATGACCATTTCTCTTTCTTTACATCCTCACTGTCCTTTCAAGGTCTCGACGAATGACGGTATTTGCCCTTTTAGAACCTTATTGTGTAGCGTCATTGTGTACCCAACTAATGCATAAATACTTTCATGCTCACCATAGTGAGCTCCGAGTAGCTAATATAGCTATGTCATGGCCATTATTAGCTGGGAGTTATAAAACATTTATGTCAGTATTATTTGAGCCCTGTGTAATTATGGCATAGGCGTTGTGAGCTCTGCACTGTAAAAAATTTCCGTGAATTTCACGGTTAAACATCGAATAAATCACAGGATTTTACTGTCAGGCATATTGCACAGTAAAACACCGGGTCTGAATCCAATTACGGTAGAACACCGTTAAAGGCAACAACAAGTAGATTTCATATCAATGGATTTCATCAAAGAAATTTTCTTCAGTTTGTGCTTATTGAACAAATTTTGATCAGTTACCATGAACTCCATGAGGTGTGTTTTGTTCATACAATAAAAACATGTAAGAAAAAGTTGAAATAATCAATTACTAGGAACATTCCTTCTCATAATGAAAACACGAATGATCACTCTAGTTATTGATTGATTACATTTACTGCGTTTTTCTTTTACATCGACTTTAGATTTGTTAATTTAGGTTCTACAACGTTCAAGATTAAAATATCAGCTCGAAAAAATTGGTTCTAGGGTGATTATCCCATCATTGCACAGTTCGTCCTTAATTTATGCAGCTCTTATAAAAATCACGAATTAAAAAATAAAAGAGTTTGTAAACAAAGGTTCTCTTGCAAGGAATGCATTGGTAAATTAATCTATGAGAAGTTTACCACGTGTGAAGAGTAGTGGAACCCATTTCCCAAAGCAAGCGTGGTTGCGCGGCAAGTTGAACAGCAGGTGGAATTGTGCGCGAGAGAATTCTATGTTGAAATCATATTTTTATTGCATTCTTGTAATTAGATTTCGTTTTCATCGTCACCCTTTATTAATTTGAAAATTCTTCCTTTTTTTGTGTTAGTAGTCAGCAAATAGACTTTATGAGTTGGGGTTTTAATTCATCTTACGTTTACCGGTGATCATCGTAAAGCTCAGGCTGTGTTCTTGTTAACCTACTAACACATTTAATAAAACTGCAGGTATTGAGTCTTGTGAGAATTTTAATGAGCAATGTTTTCGTCCCTAAATTCTACCTATGTACCTTTCGAGTTTCAAATTTGACGAATTTAGTTGTAAATTGATCTGCGGTAGCTTATATTAACTAAACCTTTCCTGATCATGCTGCTCTTCTTAGTTCAAATGCTTTAAATTGTCAACTCAATTCAGAAATAGGAGTAGGTTCACCGGCTATGATATTTATGGGAAACATATTACCCTTCAGTAGGCCTAAATTTTGATTTGATTTGAGTTTTCTCAAGTGTTCTAAAATTTTTCACAAAATACAGAACAAAAATCTGTTGAAAGGTTAGTCTGAAGCATCATAATAATTGTCCCTTGTGTTGAAAAGTATCAAAATTATTTGCATGGTATGTGAGTCATTTTGCATTTCATGAAAACTTGTGCAATGTTGCATTTTCATGCTCATGTGACAAATTAATATCCCATTAAATTTAAATCTTTTACTGGATTCCAAGTGCATGTTTTAGGAGGACATGGAAAAAACTTGTCTAATGGTATCCAAAGAAGAGCATCAGAGATCTCCAGATACTTTTTTGTGGTGCAAGTTACAACATATCAATCAAATTTGTTCTCATTTTAATGTTCTGCTTTGACATCTCAGTGACCATGTAAAAGATGGTAAAGTAATTAGTTGCCCTATGAAAGATTGTGATGAATTATTCTCAAAAATTTCTAGTTATGAAAGCCATCATTGAAGAGCCCATAGTGAATATTGTCATGATCAGGTTGCTTTAAAATATTTAATATCATTTGGTGTAAATGAATGCAGTGTTGATATTCATTCAGCAGCACTTTCAGCTGGTGAAATTGGCTTTGATGTCTCTGGCACTAGAGATAAAACTGATACTAGTGAGACAGATGAAAAATTAGGGATGAAAATTTAATTTTATATTATATCGAAGCATTTTTTGGGGGAATCCTTGCTGTATTTTCTCTCAAATTCCAGGCAAAATTATTACTTCCATCATATTGTTGGAGGAATCACTTGAAATCCACCAACAAAGACACACATTTCTGTGACCAAATGTAATCAACGCATTTAAAAGTAAATTTGACATTCCTGATAATAATTTTAACAAAATTGAATAACTATTTACAACAGCAGATTTGTTTACATTTACACAGAAAATTTTAGCCCTGACTTCAAGTGTAAA
Organism: Platorchestia sp. MABIK; assembly: GCA_014220935.1. Lineage (NCBI taxonomy): Eukaryota > Metazoa > Arthropoda > Malacostraca > Amphipoda > Talitridae > Platorchestia > Platorchestia sp. MABIK. The sequence goes on from JACJUY010000239.1 coordinate 48,515, forward strand.
ACAACATTTAAAAATTTTTTAATTGTGTTCAACCATTTTAAATCCAATTAGGAAATAATGCTCTGTGTAAAAAATTGACTTTTCAGTTTTATTCCTGTATGTAGAAGCCTAGTGTATGATTCAAAATCTTTCCAAAATGAATCTGCTTATATTAGGGTAGTTGGTAACTTGGCTAAGGAAAATGAAGTACCTGAGGTCAAATCCTTCATTTAGGCATGATAATTCTCTTGAACTCATTCTCCATCAAGATGCTTTCGAGGTTTGCAATATGCTTTGCTCAAGTTTAGGGTTTAATGCTGATCATACCATTCTGGTTTTGCAATAGACAGGAACTATTTCAACTATTTTGGGTAGGAGGGTATTTTTGAAAAATGGGTGAACGACCTGCAGGATTTCAAGAAAAATGGGACTAAATTTAGCAGAAACAGGATTCACTGTATCACTGGAGACAACTTTGCTCCTCATTGTGTGTTTGAGGATTCACACAACAATTTTGTAGGTATTCCTATACTCACAACAAAGTATTAAGCAGAATTCATTAAATTCTCGTATTAAACAGTTGAAAGTTACAAATTAGATCTTGTTGGGCTTTAAAAAAGAGTGAACTATGTCAGAGGTGCTCAATTGAACTCTGTATTTAATGTTCTGTCATATTATCATGTTAGTCAGCCTGGGTTACCTCCATGTCTGGGTCATGACCTATTTGAGGTTGAGGAACCATGACTGCTGTTTTCATTTAAGATTTAGTCTGACTAAACAAATGGTTGTCTTCTGAGGAATTGATTAAATTAATGATATGTTTTCAATAATTTGGAGGAAATAAATGTAAACCCAGTGAAGAAAGTGCATCGGGCAAGAAGTTAGAAAGGCGCGCTGCTAAAAACTGGTGCTTACTAAGATTGATAGCATTCACACTGTGCAACAAAGTTATGCATTCACGAGACTCTACTTGGTGCTACTTTCTACTGTTTTGGGATATTGTTGAGTTAATATGTGCTCCAAAGAAAACTAAGTGATGTTGCTTACTTGAATGTTTTAATTATAACCTATCTTGACTTACAAAATACATTCCCTTTGAATGGTATAAATCCCAAGCACCATTACCTTAGGCATTATTCTATGAGTATTTTGGATTTTGGGCCAATTATCTGTCTGTGGACCATGATTTTTAAGCATTGCCGCTCATACTTCAATAAATGTGTTTGCTATAGCCATAATTTTATGATTGAAGGAACTGGGTAGTGTCTTTCTGACCTTATTAACATTGGCTCACGTGAACAATTTTTTGTGAATGAAATTTCAATTAAGTTCCAAACCACATTTGCTGCCTTCAAGCTCCCTAGTGAAAAATGTGGATTTGTGATAAGTGACCATCAGAAGATCTCAATGCAAGAAAGAAAATATTAGTATGGACTAAAGCAGACAGTGATATGAGAGCTCTTGATATTTGGGGATATTCTTTTTATACTTAAATCTGGTGAGAATTCAGAAAGTCTTTTTTTTTGTTGTTGTTGGAAAGCATCTGTCAACAATTTTATTTCAGCCTTCATGTCCACCTAATTTTCATTTCCTTGGGCAGGTTAAGAAATTCAATGATAGTATGAGTTATAAAGAGCTTAGCGATTATTACCCTCTTCATGGTGATAAGCAATAACAATACTTTCGGCTGATTCAAATTTGTATGCGAAGGTATTTCTGGAGGTGTGCTTCGGGTGAATAAATTTAGTTGTGTAGGGGGCACAACTTTGTATCAATGATTATTTTTGGGTTTAATGTTGAGTAATAAATTGCCTGTCATTAGAAATTCTTCCTAAAAAGACAATGCTAAGGCTACCAAAAAAAAAGACTAGGAATATAAATGTTTTCCCACTGCTTTAAATTTTTACCATTATAAATATCAAATTAAAAGTGAGACTATTTTTCTTCTTCAATCCTTCAACAACCAAATTCATTAGAAATAAAGTTGCATGTGTGTAGTCTAGCCAATTACTGAGTGCTTGGTAGTGTGAAAAAAATCTTAGCATTAACTATCCTGATTTTTTTTAGACTTTTGCTATCCAGAAACCTTTACACATTGCTTCTCTCACAATCAATGTGAAAATGAGCAAAGGATGAATAAATTTGAAAATAGAATATGTAGAAATATCATAGCAATTGCATCTTTGGTTTTTTGTGAGTTTTATTAAACTTTTTTTTTGGAAGCTGTTGGCATGGATAAAAGTCAGTCACACGACAAAAGCTAAAGATCTAAATTGTGAATTCATTTTCTTCTTGACTTGTGGGCTAAATATGCATGAAAAATATGCTGCTACTACTTTGCTAACTCTGCTATGCTACTTTATTCAGTTATTTATTCAGCATGATGCCAGGAAATGACAGAGGCCAAGGAAAAAGGACTGGCCAAAATCAAATTCATTTAACCAGAGATTTTTACATTCACACACGCTCTGAAATATTTTCATTTTGGGTGAATATATATTTTTAATGCTTGACTGAAACAAATAGAACGTTCACTGATGAAAGAACAATGCTTGCAAGAAAGTGCAAGCATTCTAGGTCAAATAATGATGCACAATTTTCTTACATTTATAAAAAGTTCATAATATGTGGTACTTAGTGTTTCTCTTGAGAAGATACAACTACTGTGTATTTTTATATCAGTGCTGCCAGGAGAGGGGATTTGAAGCCTCTACAGCTTAAGGTTTGGTTGGCCTTCCTCTAGTTCATATGGAATAAATTCGTTGGATAGTTACACACTGCCTACTTTTGGTTCACTGTCGCCTTTTTCTGCTTCCATCAATTTCTTCTTCACTTTTTCAGCTGGTTTCACGAATTACTTCCAAATTCATATCTATGGACTTGGTGTGAGGACATACCTCGTGCATGGATTTTCATGTCCCTTGATTCCTTACTAAATGATGCCTTCCTCTCTTGGGAACACCCTTGTTGTGTGGTTAGGGAGAGTCAGACTTGACTTGAATTCTAATCTTTGATACTGTCCCGCCACCCTACCGGGCAGCGTAACTTTCCGAATTAACGGACACTTAAGACATAGACTTGCCTAACACCCAAAGTGGGGTCAGGGAACGCTGTAATTTTAAGACATTAGGCAAGACAAGCGTAACAAAGGAAAGGAGGCTCACCTGACATTCGAAGATAATATTCAGGCGAACACGTCTTCAATTTAAGCCGGCTGTCAAGGACACTTAGTCCCAGAAGCAGGGGTCGGTTGAGGCCCGAATCCGTAGAGCACACTTGAGATGCACTCGCGGAGACGGCCAAATAGAATCTGAGGTGGCAGCAGCTGGCGGCCACCTCCATAGTTTGCTCGAAACCGTTGCAGTGGCTTCGGACTCGAGCAAGAAGATCAGACGCACGATTAGTTAAGTGCACTGATATTAGTCGCCAAGGAAGTGAAGCACCCCCACCATTGCTCCGCTTTGTCATGCCTTGCCAGCGTAATTGCCTTTTTAGACCTGGTTAAGTAAACGAAAGGCTTTGCCCTTTATTGTGCAAGGTATTAGCTGTCTTACACAGGGCTTCAGCAAGGAGCGATGGCTGGATTTACGACAATACTTGATACATGAGTTTCTTACTTCCAATTTAATTTTAAATAAGTTTTGTTACTCACTGAATGTATGAATCTCATCCTATACCTTTTAATTTATGTAAATATGTGCATATTATGCCTAAAAGATTTTAGTGGCATTTTGAAATGAGTTATAAGGCAGCGTAAGGTTTTTTGAAGGTTTATGAGTGTTACTTGAAGTACTACCTTTACTATGAATCTACTAATTCACAAAGCCATTAATTTAAAGAAATTTTTCTTAATCAATTTTATGAAAGTCAAGTATTATTAAAAATATTGAGATGTATTTAAATTAAAGTTGGGAATTGGGCAGTGAACCCCCGACAAGTCGTTACATTTCCCTTGTTCATTGTAGCTAATAGAACATTTCCTTATTTGAAGAGCTAGTGAATGAGTTTCTCATGCTGCTTTGAGAAACATGAAACATGAACGTCAAGGAGCAGTTACAGGATTTGATGCAAAAATCTTCACTTATACTGCAGCTGTATTCTTATTCAATTTTAGGGACTGAGTCTTGTTGAGACAATATTAATTCATATTACTACATATTGATTTTTTCACAGGTAAAAAAGCTGCTGCAAATACATCGAATCCCAGCAATGCATCAGCCATGTACAAGTACCGCGACTGGTTCAGTGTTGGATTCAGGCTCAGTCACGACGTCCTCACTTGGCCTCATTAATCCCAATTGGGCTCACGAATTAGAGGTTCAGTTGGAGAAGATGTCCAGTCGTGATATCATCGATGTGGTTGGAAATGAAGCTCGACTTACGCCAAGGTCGAGGTGCGAGATGCTACGCGTCGTCATAGAAGTCGCTATGATGGTAACTCACGTGTTTAGCAAGAAGGCCCTGGACAAAATAGCTAGGAAGTTTGTGGCAGGGTATCCACAGTCTTTTCAGAACATGATTGGAGGAACTCTGGTTGACGGGAGTTAACATTTGACATCAAATGCAGACAACGTACCAAGCAGTGCTCTATGGTTTATCAATGAACCCGAAGGTGCTCTCGTTCTTCAGTGGTCATGCAGATTTTGAATGGACAGAAATATGAACATTGTTAGCCTAAAAATAAATATCTGGTAACACTCCCAATTGACTCACTTGATAACGCACAGTTTCTTTTAATTTACCAACATTTACTGGTAGCTTCTCGTATTCTTATTTTTGTTTACTGACATTTACAGTTAGCTTCTCGCTTTATTGAAAACATCTGTTGCCTGAATATATCTGTATATATATATATATATATATTGATCTGTAATCTTTGCTGGAAACTATTGTATTTCTCTACTTACAACACTCGCTTCGTCACTAGGTCATTCACTGCTTTCCTTTCTTTGCACTTCCACACATCTTATTTGCACTAATCGCTGCTTATTTATTGTGGATTAGATGGTTGCATTGCTTGCCCTGTTCGCTAAATCCGCAGGGGTCCCCAAACTTTTTAATGTAAGACTATTTTCTACATTCATCCGGTCCGAAGAAATAAAAAATGAAAAAATAACCATTTAATTCAGCGATTTCAGTAGTGAGATAATTATTTTTTCAAGGTCACCACCCAGGAATTTGTTTGGCTGGCCGGATGGAATTACGTTGCGAGCCGGATGTGACCCGCGGACCATAGTTTGGAGACCCCTGGCTTAGGGGATGAGATAATTTTTGTTTAGCATATTCTGTGATATTAGTCCTAACTTAATATTCTTGATTGTCATTCCGAAACGCCATTCGTGAATGTTTTGCGTAGTAGAGGCTTAAATGAAATTATTTTGTTTCGGAAATTTCTTTTGTTCGTGGCTCAATTCTTAAATTTTTGTTCTGGTAACCCCTAAATTTTAGTCCCATCACTTGATGATATGATGTTTACTCGGGCTTACTCATAATCTATGCGAAGACATTTTGAACGTACGTACTTCATATACTGTGTGTGTATTACATGGTTTGTATTTCATATAGAATAAAAAATGGCGTGAATAAATATGTCGATGGTTATTAACTGGTTATTTAATAAAATTATGTATCAGGAGCTAAATGAAAATAGGATAGCATTCCCCACTGTGTTTTTGAAGTTCGTAGGATTTCTTATTGACGAAATGGATTTTGGAATCTGAAAACTCTACTTTAAAGTGTGTCCTATATTATAGTCCTCATTTTTCCGATGAAATGGTACTTCGCATGCGTGTAAACGTTCACTCTGTTGTTAAAGGAGGATCTTGGAGGACTGTGAACGTCAGCGAAGAAGAAAGTGTGAATGCATTCGGCTTGTAATTCATGCCCGGTCTCGTGATTTGATTTTGGTATTTAGAGAAGCTTTTGTTAATGTATTATATTAACGGCTAATATACGTGCTAAAGTGCACACTCTAGTTTAGTTGCAGGAAAATATCGAAATTGAAATAAATTTCACCTTCGAATTACTTAATTTGTATAGCCTTGTGTAATGCAACCAAATATTTGTTTTTGATAGCAGTTTTGGTCAATCCAGCTAATATTTATTTTTGTCGTTATATGACAAAAAACGGATTTGGCTGTGAGAATTGAGATGATGATGATAATGGTGATGATTCGGAATCTATTGATGAAAATACACGAGTTGTGATTTGATTTGCGAACAGCTGTATTTTAACAAGGAAGTGGTTTTGGAGCGTCAATGGAAGGGTAGAGGAACACCGGAAGTGGTGATTTATTTGGTTAAGACAACTTTGAAAATTTAGTTTGATGAACTTTTCGTTACGCGAAGCATGTAATGATTTGACTTCAATAGTGTTTATAGGAATCTTTTTTTCATGATTAAAAGCACATTTATTGATGCGATAATTATATTCCAAATTGTTTGCATTAATAAATGTTCCTATAACGTTAATTCTTCTTTTTATTTTGATTTAAGTTCTTGTATAATATTAATTATTGAATCGAATTGAAATAATTACCAGTCGTCCATACCTTTTCTTAAGCCGAGGAAATTATTTTCTTTTATAAGCCAATAAATGTTCCGCAAATGAAACGTTGTTAAAGTCATTGACCTATCGCCATGAGATTTTTGGGTGTTTAGGTAACTAAGACCAGTTGAACGTATTTCCAAATAGTTGATTTCATACCAATGTCAATCGCAGGTAACCGAGCCTGCTGGTGACGCAAGTCCCATTTTAAAGTAAAATTGTCGTTGAAGTACTCGGGTTGACCAATGGAAGCCGTTATACCATTCTATTGCTCATGTAAACTTTTCTTTTACACACATTTCAGCAGTTTTCGACAATTTTCTACGATATATGGCTTGTACTATGCTCATCGTATTTTAAAATTTCAACGAGCAATTGAATTTTCTTGGCAATTAAGCAATTATGGATTTCATCTTTTTTGTCTCACGATAGCTTGCATTTTACACGCAAATTCGGCCAAAAATGAAAAATACATAGGTTTGACCATCGTTTTTTCACGGCAAATCAGGAGAAAATTCTGTTTTACCGTTTTCAAAACCCTAGTTTTACCGTTATTTCACTGCAATTTCGTATGAATTAGTTTTTTAACGTTTTTAATTTCCGGGTATTACCGTTTAAAGCACGGCAACTCCTCAAAAATCACGGTTTGTACCGTTTTTTACCCTAATTTTTTACCGTTTTTTTCACGGTTTTTTGTTGGCAGCGAAGTTGCCAGACATTTTACCGTGAAATCTCTGTGAAATTTTTTACAGTGTGGGTAATAAATACAATTTAATCAATGCTATTTTGAGCTCTTGGTAATAGGTACAACTCTTTCATCATCATTTTGACCTATAGTAATGAATTCAGTGTTGCTGCCATCATTATAACGCCTAGGCACATCAATTACGTCCCTGCCACTGTCTTGGTAACAGGCGCATTTAGGCAGTTCCCATATAAACTTCCGGCGAATCTACACAGCTAAACTAATACCCCGGAAAAAATTGTTCTTTCACCATTCCTACCTTCCAATCCCAGTGTAACTTTTTCGCCGCCTGCATGCATGCATTAAAAAACTAGCATGCATTAAATCGCTTGGGCAGCGAAAAACATGCATGCTCCGGCAAAAAAGTTAGACTGGGATCATGAAAATAATCATTTTTTTCTCACAAGGAAAATCCATATCTCTACGTTTAAATTAAATGTCCTATTTAATATAAAGCTTACAATTATCAATGATGGAAAAATATGCAGAGTGAATACGAAATTATTTTCGGTTAAAAATTTATCTGTGAAATTCGTTCAATGGAAGCTCAATCAAAACACTTCTTTAAAAAGACTCAGTGATGTTTGATAACAGATTTCGGAATGAAATTTTTCTGCTTATCATTATTTTAAATTACATACACAGTAATTTTTGGGACATTTATATTACTGCAGCCTAATTTTCACTCCGCTTGCAATTATTATTTCAGCATTATTTCTTTCGCTTTTTATCTTGAAACTTTTTTTTGTCTTTTCATTTTGAAACCTTACGTCTGATGCTGCATTTTTAATAGAAAAATTTCGCAACGATCCTCCCCTTCCACACCCAGTGTGTGCTGCTTACGGCCCTGGATGATGCAAAATATGTTCGCGTGAAATATTGGCATTCCCTTCCGGTAAGTCTAATTTGAAAGCATGTTAAAATTACAGAAGTAACTTCTATACTAGAAACATAGCGGCTGAAAAATTCAAGGAATGAGGTTCTAAGCAGAATTATAAAAATATTTTAATTTGGATCTATTTGTTGTAATTAATACAGAAGTAAATATTATAGTACTTATTTGTAAATAATAAGTGTTCTTGGCTAGCCCTTCAATTGCATTACTTTCATGTATCTATCTCAGACGCTCAGCGAACCAGTGAACATTATTTTACCATCGTAATATATCGCATCCGAGAACTTCATCAACGATAGTGGTTTCAGAACACAATGGCTTCCAGGTGCAATTGCAACTAAGGACGCAGTTGCTCGCTGATGCGGAGCATTTATCGGTTTCCATCCTCGGCAGGGCCGCGCTTGCAAGCAGCCTAGCCTTAAATTAATGTGTAGCCCTACAGTTCTGTCGACCAAATGGATGGCCGTCTTATTCGCACCCAACAAGATTTCATTAAAACTTGTTCCATTTACTCGAGGGCAGAGTTTCTGATCTGTCTGATATGATCGCCTTGTGATTGAGCGAAGTTTGGCCAATCGGCTGCACTGAGGAACCTATTTTTTACTGCACTTCCTGAAGCCTAAGACGTAAGCTTCCTACGTTCGATGTTCTAAGAAAACAAGCGCCAGTTTTTTGGGTTCGTGATGCACAAAAAGTTATAGTGTAGAATCTTGATCGAGCTTTCACTTCTGTTCCTGTAGATTAAATTAATCCAATTTTTGCGTCTGCAATATTGTGGATAGCAACTTACTGTATGGATGCCGAACTTTCAAACGATTTACTTCGTTGTAGCGATAAACGCGGAGAAGAAAAGTTCTTCTGCCAACTGGTTAACGCTGCGAGCCGTTTTTGTGACCGAAATTCAAAAATTCTCTTAAAATCTCACACTGAATGAGGATTTTCCAGAAAAAAACAATGCGTGACATGACCAAATCGACGGAATAATTTTTCGTTGTCGGCTGTAGCGCAACAACGACGTGAGTTGCTTGATAATCCTGTTCCAGATCCCCACGCGCTGATTCCAGGCAACACATGCGGTGAATTTCGTCAGCCAAGAGCCATTAGAAGGCATGACTTGCTACAATCGAGGACGCTAGCAACTCCATTGAATCAGACAAGGTAGGTTAGCATCTCCGGGTTAGCTATTCATGAATTCATGGGCAGGGAGAGTAATTAAAGCTAACTCGACAAGCCTGACACTTCATTATTCCAGTGTCATCTCGTGTCCCTTGGATCCGCTCCATCTGCCAATCATGCAAGATCCTTGCTGGTCCAACATTCAAAAACGCTCTCAGACGCTGTCTTTGGAAAAATTTCTACTCCTCATAATTTTCTCCTGTGACATTGAGCTGAGTAAGACCTGAAAAAGATACCGAGACGCGGGAAGATGATTTGCTCGGGTATTTTTCGACTACGTTAACAATATTTTCTGATGCATGAGAGAAGTATTTCGCGCTCTCAAATGCAGAAAAAAGACTAGAAATGTTCGTCATTTTCGTGTCGAAGTGGTTGGCGTCATGCGTTCTTCGAGAGTGCTTTTGTCTTTAACCTTTGTTTCATTTAAAAAGAAGTTTTAAAGCAGATAAGAAATCCGAAGATCTATAAAGGTTGTCACTATCATTTTTTCACATTTGGCTTGTGTGATCACTAAAATACATACCTGATCCAAAAAATTAAACTCCAAACATTAAGTGGACTCAATCTAGAAAATATGCGTGTGATTGAAATCCTCGTCTTGAGTGTTCACAAATGGTGAAAACGATAGCTTCCGCTACATTATAATATATCTGATTATTTTACAAAAATTATGAAGTATTTATCCTGGGTAAAGATAATTTAATTTTAAACAAGTTCCCACCATCGTTGCTACTAAACTAAAGTTGTTCATGTTGCAGTACAGTTCAAATATGGATATTAATGCAAAAATATGGAACATTTTCTAGATGACTTTTGTGTAACCTTCTTCAACGTGAAATTATTTCTTGCTAAAAGTTCGATTCACGTTTGTTACCTCAGAAAATTGTAGTTTTATTTCTTGAATTTAAAATGTATCTGGGGCGACTGCCATTTTGTTGAACAAATTTTAACGCAAAGTTTGAACAGTTGAAATGAACACAGTTTATTCAATACCCGTGTGGTCGAAAATATTTCGTTAAAGAATTATGAGGACCTAAAATTTACAAAGTATCGGAGAATAATTCGACTTTTGAAAGTTAAAGGGAAATGAAATGTAGAAGTTAGGAAAGCATCGTTATAAAGAACACAAGAAACAGATTGAAGCCTGCGCAAAAAAAAACCGTGCAACTCCTGGCGTCTTCATCGCGTCTGGCAATTATTGCATTGGCTGGCGTCTGAACGCCTGCATCGCAACAGATGGGCGTCATGTCAAACATCTTTTGTTAATAACTAACCTAATATAAAAACCTGTTCCTTTTAGTTATATTAGTTAAAGCTGCTCTTCTATTTCTTGAGGTCACAATAAAAATCCTCTCCGGGCAACACGTTTCAAGTTTTAAAAAAACAAATTCGCCCACACGGTTGTTGATTAAAAAGTGTTTATTTCGACGGTCCCAACCTTACGTTGAAGTTTGTTCAACAAAGCACCGGTCACATTGTAATGTTAATTTTACGTCCAAAGTTGAGTTAGAAAAATGGTTTACTTTGAAGTTCATTTGGACAATAAAATTTGATTGCAAACTTAGAGAATAGAGTTTTAAAGTTCTCACTTAAGATAAACATGTTTGAAGCTTAATCATCCGCTACCACGTTTCAAGATATCGAGTAGAATATTTCTTACAATGGTTTGAATGGTGAACGAGCATTAGTTGGCACTGAGCTAACATAAGGTAAGAACTAGGTGCGTCAAGCAATTTAACACGTTGACAGTGATGGGTTAAGCTGATGCTCAATAAGCAACTCAAGTTTACAGTCAATTGCATCAAGAAATTGTAACAAATTGCGAACATACACTAGATCGTGCCTTTTTTTAGTTTTGATTATGTATTCATGAAAATTGAGTTTGTGACTGGTGCTTGGTCAGTAGCATTATGAGAATTCCTTTGGGACCACCGGCCGCTGACGCCGCAGTTAAAGTGTTAATAGAAATAAACCGAAACGGTACTTTCTGAAATCAGGCAGCCAACTTCGTCATAAACACCTGCAGCTCGAGAGGTAACGTGAAAAACTGCTGATTTCTTGGTTGACATTGATCTAAAATTTCTTCTCTTATGAGTAAGTTTCCTCAGCACTTTCAGTTTGCCCCATCTAATGTTTAAAATAATGTGATCAAACAGTTTCGATGTGCTGAAAACTCGGATAATTATGTCTGCAAAAGGTTGCAGGTTCCGTTCTCTAATTACAAATTTTAGATCCACACCAGCCTCTGGTTTCCGTCGGGGTTTTTAATTCATTGGACGGAACCCGTCAGTTAAGTGACCCAATTAGCACATTCTTTGTTTCTGGAGTAGCGGACGACGTGGAAACAAGTCCTGGAGGATTTGCATGAGAAAATAATACTACTTCGTTTTTCAACATTCAAGCTATGGAATTTATCGGTTTTATGGGTTAATAGTATTCGACTGGAGCTACATTGGCATTATGAGAGGAACGAGTGACAAAGAAGTGTAAATAGTTTTAAATCCAAAAATTCATCCATAGGTATATTGTTATATTCTCACGATATAACTGCCCTACATCTTTAATTATAAAGAAATCGCTACGAGGAATACTGAAATGCTACGTCTGGCCAACGACTTTCATCTCCTCGAAAAGAACCGCATATAAAGAAATACTCTCGCGGATCAGCACAACTTCGAGTCAACTCCACAATCTGCCTCTCGTGCCATTTCACGAAACATCACCTACAACATCACCTACAACATCTTCTACAACCAGACGCCAGCCGATGCCACGCCTTACCATCACCACCAGCTTCCCTCCTCTACATCACCACCACGACGCTGCTGAGGGTCTGCAACTTCGAGTTATCGGATACCACTTTCTCATACTTCTATCACAATGTACTTCTTGTATGTGAAATCTTAATCATCCAGGATATTATTAATTGCTATAGATAGAATGCGGGATCCTAATTAATGTTCATCACTATCGTGGGCTTTTCACTTATGAACAATTAACTGCTTTTCTAACATGTCTGTTCATAACACGTTTGTTCCCTAAGAGGGAGACGCGCTCGCGGTTCCTCAAGGGGAGTGGGCAACAGGCAGTCTTACGCGAGAGTCTAACACGGGGGTTCGTCAAAGGCAGTCAAGGCACTTAGATATTGAAGAGAAACGAGTCTTCCTCTGCGGTCCGTCGCCTTTGGCGATGGACCCGCTTTGTTTTGAACGATTGTAAAAGTGACAATTGACGATATTAACTGGAGATTCGACTTATTCTAATAAATCGTAAATCCTGATCGTAAAAGCAACCAGCTTCCTCGTACTTACTTCATCAACCAACGCCAAACTGGATCCCGCAGATAAGTTAAACATATTTACTATGTGTCTAACCAACTTCTCCCTCAACAGCATTGTGACATGATAGGTGTCAGCATCAATAGCGAACCTTTGTAATCTTTCGCGTCTTCAATTTCCTTTGTAGGTTAGGAAGAGATGATGATGAAAAGAGATGAGGATGATAATGTAATGATAAAATGCACATGAATAATAGCCTTCAGCTCTGACCTCACGCTTACCGAAGATTACAGAAAATATTTGAATATAATATTAATTATAGAAAATATTCCCTTAAAGGGTGGTGGCAGCTACAATTTGATTAATAAAGGAGTAAAAATAAATGAATGTGGCGAATAGAAATGTCACGACAATTAAATAAAGAAAAAGAACATCCATTACGATGACATCAGCGTGCGGAAACTACGAACAAAACAATGATGGCGAATCGATGAAATAATCCACACCGAAGAGCAAAACATATAATTTACTCATCAAATTGAATCATAGTGTAAAATGAGAGCGAATTTATTTTTATTCACTACTGTATGCAACACCTATTGATAAAGAGTCAGATAGGTCAAAAAATCTAAAACAGCATAAATAGCACCTGCATTTCTCAAACTCACAAATAAAAAAGTTAGAAAAACATCATTCTTTCATCGAAAAACGGTCTAAAGTTTTTTTCCTAAATATATGTTTGAAATTAATTGAGCGAAGTCGAAAAGTTACGAGAATGTTCTTCGAGCACTAAGACCAAAACTTCAATTAATGTTCCGAACAAGCTGTATGTATTACGCATCGACACTCAGCGCATGTTTGCTCTATGAAGGTATTCATGATTTCAAATTCGGGTTTCTTTCATCAACATCAATACTCCTTACTCTAAAGCTCCATCAATATCTTACTCGACAGTTTATTGTTGGCATTTCGTCACATGAGTTCTTCACATAAGAGGGATTAACACTAAATGATCTCTATTGACAACAAAAGAGGATTACAGCAAAGTTCCTTGCAACGCTAAGACTTTATCCTTTGATCCAGTATTCAGTTTTAGCGCTTCCTCTTTTCAAACTACTCGGTGTAGACAAAATTCATCAATTTTATGCATTATCCGTGCATTTCTTTAACTTTTCCAAAAAACACACTTCAATTGATACAAATTTTATAGCAGAATCGAATATATTTCTCTTGACATAAGTACGTGAGCTTTAATTTTTCTCACTTCGGCGTCCTTCAGCACTCGTTCAATGAACAATTGCCAACACGAGTTTTCCCTGCTGCTGTTGCATCCATATCCGATCGTATTTCTAGACCTGAGTTGCAGGCTTTTATCTCATTTCCATCCCCGAGATAATTAGGACTTCAAGTTGATCCCCTGTACAACTCCGACGCAAGAGGAAAGCCTCAGCTGCGGTTTGGTCTCTGGCGTGTTTGCAGTTTTGGGTCTTTAGTTCTACAGAACTCATCCATCTTGTGTCCGGAGATTCTAACCCTTACCGAGAAAAGTTTCTTGCGAAAATCTCTTCTCTTCAAGATGGATTATGGAAATTCCCTAAGATGAATGAACGTGTAATTAATGAAGAGATCGTCACAGTTCACGGGTTGCGAATTCTCTGAGAATTTTGCCAAGCTTAGAAAAGGTGGAAAATTAACTTCGCTTCACTGGAAGTGCTTCCCAAGTGTGAGGTAATTATTCAAACGTCGAACACAGATCAGTATGATGCGGGTGGGAATCTATTAAAAAAAACATTAGCTGGTAAGCAGTAGAAATAAAGAAAAAATCATTGGTTGACAAGTAAATGAAAGAAAAAAAAATTAGTTAGCAAGCAATTGAAATGAAGAAAAATCAACAGCTGTTGATAAGCTATTGAAATAGATAAAAAGTTTTTTGAATGATTGAGGCCGAAACTCTAACGAGCATGAGTGCGGAGTAAATTGAAATTTGTCGGCTGAAACTCGACAGTTTTTCTTCAAAATGTCGTCGTCTCCGTAACTTGAGTAAAAGAAATAAGATATTTGTGCAGCTAGAAGATGAAGCTAAAATGTTAGTTCTCTTTTAGCCTGAAGTTCCGTTCTCAGATTATTCTCATCGAAAAGTTTAAGGGACGAAAATCTTATTTTTCACCACGGTACTGGCTCTTCACGTAATTTTTACCTTCATGCGTTCTCCAAATAACGCCGACTCGGTGAAGCAACAATCAAGGCCGGAAATCAGTCTAGGTTCCCAAAGTTAGCAATTCTTCTAGCAAACACAGCGGGAGGAAATCATTTTGAAAAATCATCTTAACGTTGCTGATGCAGAAGCAGACAGAGTCAGCGTCGTGATTGCAAATACCGCTGTGCCGAAAACACTCCTCTTTTCACAACAAACTTAGCCGAGTAGTTCTTCATCAAGCGACTGCCACTTTTCACGCAGTCTTTTCTGCCGTATTCTAAGTTTTTGTAAAATAGATTGGCTGTGATTTCTGAAAATTCAGTTTCTTGATCAAAGTTGCATCGAGTTTTATTCCTTTCAAATTTTGCTTCCATAATATTAAGATTAAATATGCATGGCAAACAGCAGAAATTCATGAAGTTCGTGAGCCGCTTCTGAATAATAAAATTTTTACCTCGTACTTTACTCACTGAAAAGTGATCTAACGAACAAAAAATGAAACGTTAGTACTCTTTGAACAAAAATGAAATACTTTTTTTGTACATTTTGACCTAGAACCATGAATCCCAACAGAAAAGTAATATTCACGCTTTCATAAATACCATGAGCGATGATTGGGGAAGTTGTTTTATTTTGAATTGATTCCCTTGCTTCTTCTAAAGTCTTTTGTAATGTTCCCAAAGAAATAAGTGCATATGTAACTCTATAAGGTCATATTATTTTTTATCCGAGAAAATTCTCTAAATCATATAATGTTTCCAAATGTTTGTGCTTTTTACAGCTAAATCGACATCTCCCACAGTTTCAATCTATATTTTTTAATTATAATTTCCGGAAACATCATCACTATGGTATGCTACTATAACCCAAAATCTGTTCGCACTCACAAGCATCGTGGCTCAAATGTAGACACAAGCGGTATCAATTAAAATATTGAACGAGGATTAAAATTAAGTCACAGCATGACAGGTTTCATGATACACATCTGATTGCACAAGATGGGCGTGGGAAACAGATGCTGATACCTGGAAACGCATCACTTGGTGCCACTGTAAAGGATCTCTGTGAAGGAATCCCGTGAAGGATCTAGTGACAAAAGGATTGTTCAATCCAATGATTTACCGGTTTAAGAGCGAGGTTTAATAGCTAAATAGCACTGAAGAACCTAACGCAATAAAGAAAACGGTTTATACGAGATCAACGCTCGTGCTCAACTCGCTCGATCGTTTGCTCGAAAGATCTCCGGGACTGAGAGAAGAGCACGCTGTTGACTGTGCGTGAGGGACATTGGAGATAACGCATGCTAATGTGATGCACTTGCAAATGAGCGTGACAGGAGGGAATGGAGGACGTCGCTCCAGAATCAGTCTGGTCGAGGGAGAAGCAGCAAATCTAAGGAGGAATTTGCGTTGCTGGCGATTAAGATTACTCTTGGTGTACGAATTTAGAAGCCAAGGAAAAACGTCGAGTCTTTTCGGGCTGCTTCAGAAACTTGGCGCTTGAGATCAAGCTGCTTCGTTGTAGGGATATTTGTGTCAAATTCTACGACTGTGTTAAATCACGAAGAAATGAAATTGTCTTATCTTTTCTGTGGCGATGAAATCAATCTTGAATATCTTGCAGGTATGAATTTACCAACAGCCAACACTTTAACCTCATCTCTGAATATAACAGTTATACTCTCCTTCTTTCTAGTTTTACAATATACTAACTCGAACACAGTCCAGGAGAGATTGAGTAGCGTACTTTCTGTGAAAGCACTGGTGTTAATTGGAAATTATTTGTCAATCATAATTAATTGAGACACAATGTAAGCCATCAAAAAGTTACTTTGCGACGAAATGCGCCTCGGGCAATTTGAATGTGCAGCAAAATTTGAGCATTGACCAAGATTGGCACAAGATACAGGTTGGAACAGCTCCGCGCGGTTAAACAGTTAAATTCGGATTGAAGAGTTCGAGGCATGTTATGATTGAAGAGTTGGCATTTCAGAGCAGTACAGTAAGCGCTCCTCACAGCGCGAGCTGCGAAGTGATGTCATATGCGTATCTTTACATATGCGTAGCACGAGACTTTGTCTCTCTCATAGAGAAAGAATTAAGGGGATAAGTAACGTAGGAGAATTTGAATCTCTGAGCATCGGACTCCAAACAACACCGGGAAAAAAACAATTCCAACGTTAAAGATTACCTGACACAGTAACGAGTGTGTGTGTGGCTGTGACCGATATTGGCAAAAGGCGAAAATCAACAAAATTTTATTTTGATTTCATTTTAAATAGAGCACTTCAAGAAAATAACATTTGAAGTAATTTAAGAATTGGCACCGAAGCAAAATTTAAACCGAAATGTAATGCAAGTTTGAATGAGACAAATGCACAAGCATCTTCTAACTAGTACTGAAACAACAAAAACCTAATCCAGTAGAATCGGAAAATATTATTATCTGATAAAATCCTAAGGAAATAACAATATTGAATGTCACCATTGAAAGAAACAAGTAATAATAAGAATACTAAGTACAAAATCTTCCAACCCTCGTAATTCGGTGTCATTGTATAAATATCTCTAATTAACTCAATAGATCTCTTGGGATCACATGATCACAATAAGTTCCTGTGCGGCGCAACAACGTAATTCCACACACCTAAAATCGGGCCACTAATGTATCATAGGGGCAAACACGTATTTAGCACACACTTATCGTTTGCATTTTCATTCATCCCCAAACTTGAAGTGATTTCTTTGTCCAAAGCCTGCAACGTTACACGCGTAATTCTACCATGGATTCAAATTTGATTTTAGCTTTTGAATTCATCACGCTGGCAGCTGACGATTGTGATCATCTCCGCACAGGTTTCCTAGTTTGTGTAATGATAGTAACTGTGTACTGGATGTTGATTCCTCAGGCCAGGACGCTAGAAGCATGAGCCGCTCTCGCCAGACGGCGAGTGTTGTAGCCTGGCCGCTGCGTTAGCCTTGTGCTTGGACAGGGTTGTGGGTACCCTTGTCAAGATGGTGACGTACCCTCTGACGTGACGTTCGTTATTGCGATATCAGCACCCACCTTTCCTAAGCCCACGATAAGCTTTGAACGACTGCACCTTTGTGTCTTGCTGCTAAACTGCTCTCGATTGCCTGACGTGAGATCGACCAGCTTATTAACACGTTTGTAGTGATGTAGTGATATGAGCCACCGGTGGGCACGGGGGGAATTTTCATATTATTGCTAGCCGACCAGTAGTCACAAACTTAATATTTACAATTACTTAACCAAAGTTAAATAAAGGCACGATTCAGTTGATGTTTGTCGTTTTCAAAATAGCGTACTGCAGTTGACTTTAAATTTGAGTTTAATCTTTAAATTCTGTTTAACCCATCGCAATCACAGTGTTAACAGGTTGACTGTGTAGTGGTGCATATGTGTACCATAAAATATATTGTTGGTTTACACACCTAGATCAATGAATAGCATCTTACTTATTTCACTAGATTTATTTAAATTAGTCAATGACATCCATACAAGTTAAAATGTCATCGAACATTAATATTTTTCTCGCTTCTTAGAGAGGATAATAATTTAATCAAGCAGTGAAGACGGTTTTTCAATTCAGTTATTCCCAACCTAACCAAACCAACCGTAACAACCGCGCAAACATAGTGAACGTGTTGATTATTCCAGCATCTGCAGTGATTGGCTAGCTGTTGCAGAGGCCCGGCCATTTTTGCTTACGTATGCATGCACGCGAGGCACCAGCTCGCTGGACACTCCAAGTCAAATAGTGACACTGCTACAGCCTCTGTCCTCTGTCACCATGCTTTGTGTTTAGCATAATTTACTCAATAAGATTTTTGTATTATGTATACACCACTATAAATTAATATCGTGACATGTGCACGTTGACGGTGATGATAAACTGAATATTAACTGAGGATGAGCGAGTAGGAAAATTCGAGCGAAGTCAATAGAAGCTTTAGAAGCATACGTTTGAAAATCAAATCTCGTTTCATGATTAAAAAAATTATATTAATCAAATTAGATGTATTCTGCGCATAATGGCTCAGGAGTGGGAGATGCTGCTGAAGTGCAATTTAATTTTTTTCTAAATTAAAAATTGGGAGGTGCTCTTCAGACTCTTTCCTCCCTGGTATCCTCCATCCGGCGCAAGCTCGTTTACATTGAAACCAATTAATTAAGGAGACTAACTCATTTTTGGATGAACTTTTTCCCTATTGGGCAGATTTTTCGGTAAATTGCGCCAAATTTGAAATTTAGAATTTTAAAAAAATTTACTTCCTAACATTTTTCTAATTTTTGAACAGAAAACGAGTTATTGTGAATAGAAAGATTTTAGGGAGCACATTTTAGAGCTTATAAAAGCCAAAGCAATTGATTTTAAAAGTTGATTTTAGTGTCATTGCACTCAGAAAACAACATTCTACGATCTGTATTTTTTCAAATTCAAATTTGTTGTTACTAAAATTTTAAGAAATAAAAATAAACAATTGTTCTACGATGTAAAAATTATAAAAAAATGTAAATTGAAAATTTTGATAAATAGAGGTAGTAGTACATCTTATTACAAATCGAATGGGCCCTAAACCAAGTCGTTACGTCAATAAACACGAGCTGTATCCCACCTACAAAAATGAACAAGATTTTATAAGGAACGCCACCTAAGTGAAACTGAGGTGTCTTCTGGAGTCATGAGCTCTGATTGGCCAATTGCTAAATAGTTTTGACCAGTAATAACTCCACTTTCATCAGTGCTTTTTTAAAGTAAAGAAAGCACTGGCATGTTTCCCAACCAATATACGGCAGCACTCCGACGCAGCGCAACCAACAGCAACTTCGACGATCGATATCTCCGGTTCAATTGGTCTAGGAGTATGATATATAAAATGAAGTACAACGAAGCCTTCGTGCATGTATTCGAACAAAAAAGTGAGTTTTAAAAAAAAAACGTGAGTCACTCCCAAGACCAACAAGAATAGTTTCTTGCTCAGAAAATATTGGTCAATAGAAATTAATGTAAACAATTTATTACTTCCCGGCTAAGTATTTATTTAACTTTAAATTAAATTAAACTGAAATCGTAAATTCAGCTCAATTGTAATGTTGTTTTGAACAATTAGGGTTAAGCCGATTTTCTCGTTTCTCGACCGGTAGACCTGAAGTTTTATTTACCATGCAATGATCTTGACTTGGAAAATTTTAATCTCCCCTGTCCTGGGTGCCGTAATCCAAAGTAGACAGCTGCATTCAAGTACACAGACCTCCCAAAACAGGCAGCCTGTCACGCGAGCGAAGCTGCTCAACAATGATCAGAGCAGCAGGCCCTGCGCTCTTCATACAAAACACTGAGCAAATAACATCGCATCGCTCACCTAAGCAAGGATAGTCACCTATGGTTACTATCAGTGAAAATGCACGCGTGTCCAGGTAAAAGAAAACAATCTGATCCAAATTTAGCTGTGGTGCTCAAATCTAAAAAGCAGCAGATCGACTACAGCTGCTGTTATTCTCGAAGATTAAAGCATGATCATTTTAATTGTGTTGTGTGTAATGGTTTAAATTGCTGATTTTTACAAAGGTTATATATCACATTTACCTTACTTTATTACACAGATTTTTACACTATTCCACTGTGTTTTAAGTTAAATGATGGCAATCAGAATTTTTTGCGCAGATAAACTAATGTTAAACCTAAAAAAACATTGATTTTATTTATAGCCACTAATGACTCTTACCTCTAAAATGCACCTAGAGAGCAGTGTCGTACTGATTTTTGGAATGAAATCAAACTTAGTGGTCGTCGCATTTAGTTATTCTATTCAACCACAGAAAGTTTTCGGACTTGTCGCAGTAAATTCTGCGCACTTTCTACAGCCGTCACATTGACTGCCACCGGAACAGCTCCGTGGAGACTACGAGCTCATTAACTTTTCGTTCATTGTTTTTCGACCGTAATTTCAAACACAGCAACAGGAATAATCATGAATTTGCCGTGGTTGCTAGGCTTCTACGAATGAGCGTACACGTCCATATTTCTTACACTAGCTAAGTTTTCATCGAGAAACATTTGTAATTTTACGGATGTTCATGCACTTCCAAGTGAATGAGGGAACATTAGCTAGAAGTTTTAACTGTAGCCTTGTGTTTGAATGAACGAATTATGGCTACGTACTTTTTGTAGATGGATGACCATGTCACCCAAAAACCTTCTAAATGAAAGGGTGTTTGTTGCAAGTGATAGAAATGAATTTCGTTGGAGTTTTAATTTTTATACACCACAGCTAAATTTAGCTCGTTTATCTCATTTGTCTCAAATGACGACTGCTCAGTAGTTTCAGGCGCCCTGACAATAAATTTTGCAATGATATCGACTTCTCGTTTGAAGCATCAATTTAATTATGGACAATAGATCATAAGTATGTTTAATCAAGTAACTAATAAATCTTAAATATTACAATTCATTTTCGTGAATGCTTGAAATATAAAGTAATTCTTTCTCAGTATAAAATGAACGGAACTATAACTGTAAGCTATCATGGAATTTTTACTCTGCCCCCGAGCTGGTGTCAACTTACAACTATTTCGTAATTCTCTTCTAATAGGTGATGTGTTGACTAGGCCGTTCACGCTAATTGATTACGAAAAGCTCCTTCCTCGTAAAAAGAGGCAACCTGAGAGTTATGTAATTATGGTAATAAACGTTAGACACTGTCAAAACAAGCCACTCTTAAACATACATACAATTTATCAATGCTACTGCATTGTTATTTCATAGTGTGCCTCGAGCACGCGAACTTAAAATTTAAATGAACGAATGTCAGTTATACCGTCTCCATGCATGTATTAATTCCAGTATGAACGTGTCTGAAGAACAGCACATGAGAGTAGTTCCTGCAGTAAATAATTCTTTGGACTACGAGTGCATTTCATTCGGTTGGTAATTCTTCGAAAAACAAGTGCAAATGTAAACATCAACAAGATCAAGTTTAGAATTGAAAGAAAAGAAAGAAAAAGAAAACCTGTTTATTTCAAGTAAAGCTGAGGGATGAAATGTATAACTTTGGGTTTTAAAATGTCTTAACATCAAGATTCTTAGTTGAAATTCACACATGGGTGTCGTGATGCCCATTTCAACTGTCCAAACAAATGAGTTCGAGAAAACCACGAAGAAATGCATTCCCTTCGTTGCCGTAACCTAATGTTGATAATGCAGATAAATACAAGTAACCCAGAAAGCATAAAACTAGTGAAGCATAGTTGAAAACATTCTTTTTAGTGCGCACATAGATTGAAATACGAGCGTAGGAACTTGCGATATAAGAGATTTATGTTGAAAGTAGAATGGGTGCATTTAAATTATTCTATGTCTAAGTCTATAAGGTCAACATTTGGAGCAATTTTTCACTCTTACGTATCAACTACTATGCCAAATAACGAGCTCGATGAAAATGAAATGCTTTTTCCACAGCAGAAATTTGACATTTACGACATAAATTATCCTAACACAAAAAGTTCACCGAAGTCAGAAATTTCCAAAAAGAATTGTTGTAAAACGTTTACCAAAGCATTCATAGCATAGGTGGAGTAATTCGTAAAATTAATTAACTACCTTAATAAAGTTGTCATAATATCCTCACAAAAAATAGTCTATTTCCTATAAAGATGAAATTGTACAATCAAAAACCATTATTGTTTTTTCAATAAATATAAAGATCCTTAGTTGGCACACACACATGCGTTTCGCAGTACCATGTCAATGGTCGAGACAAATGATTGAAAGAAAGGCATGGGAAATGAATTCCCTTAGTTGCGTAATCTACACCTTTTTCACTTCAAATTAATCAAAGTCAAGTTCAATTTAATCCAAGTCAAGTTCAAATTAATCCAAGTCAAGTTCAAATTAATCTAATCCTCAGTTAAGTTAAAAATTGGCATAATCATATGCAAATTTGAGCTTTTGTGTGTTAAATATGTATCTATTGGATGTGATGAGCAAGACAGTCGTTTTTCTTTTCAGCAAGGAATGCATAAAATTTCTGCAATGTAAAAACAAGCTGTCGTGAAATGTGGTAAGTATCCAGTATCAGGAGGCAGAGTGTGATTCAGATCTTTGAGCGGTGTAAACGATGCAAGTCAATTATAAAAACCGCGAATCATACTCCTCTTTAAAGTTGTTTTAAAATTCTACATTGATGACAGTGTGCATACATTCAAATATTTATGCTCAAAATGTATTTTTATGTTACACATACACATAGTGTCGAGGATTTATTTACACTCATAGATATTTATATACGTGAAATTCCACTTTATCACACATATATATATAAAATCAAATACATGCAAATACAAAGATTACTACCGGACGATATGTATATTTAATCTTTAAAAAAATTTACAAATGCGATGCACTGAGTACTAATGTACGATTCCGTTTGATTAGAATTTGTATGAGTACGTTACTACACAGATACATTCCAGCATTAGCAAGAAAAATTTTGCCACAGCTCTCCAATCATTATCTTTCAATCTATCACTCTGCATTTTTCTTCTCGTGCTTTCTTGTATTTTCCTCTCTTTACTCCTCTTCTTACTCCTTGGCGTATTTTTCTTGTTCATCTTCACTTGTTTCATAGTCCATTGATTGGTTGTAGAGATCCATCTTGAGGGAAGCGCTGATCCAAATTCAATGAGAAACACTTTTCTTCTATACTCCTATATTAGAGAAATCGGTACATAAGATACAGAAAAAGGCATTTTTA
Source organism: Platorchestia sp. MABIK (assembly GCA_014220935.1). Taxonomy (NCBI): domain Eukaryota; kingdom Metazoa; phylum Arthropoda; class Malacostraca; order Amphipoda; family Talitridae; genus Platorchestia; species Platorchestia sp. MABIK. The sequence goes on from JACJUY010000239.1 coordinate 72,109, forward strand.
AAATTTTTTTAAAAGTCGATAGTACGGGAGACAACACTACATACAGAAAATCCAAATGTATTTCTATATATTTGTGAAATTTGACAGTGATTATTTTGAATTTGACATGGATTAAATTGAACTTGACTTGGATTAATTTGTATTTTACTTGGATTAATTAGAATTTGACTTAGATTAAATTGAACTTGACTTGGATTAAACTGAACTTGACTTGGATTAATTTAAAGTGAAAAAGGTGTAGATTGACAATGCATGTAAGTACAAGTGGAAAAATAACATATTTCCAGTCACGATGCATTGTTGAAAACACTTTTATTAGTGCACACTTAGATTGAAATCCCAGCTTAGGAATTTGCGAAATCAGTAATTTATGAATGTTAAAATTGAAATGGGTATATTTAAATTATTTTGCTTCTAAGACTATGAAGTCGATATTCGTAACTATTTTTCACTCCTACGCACGAGCTCTGAGAGAATACAGTATTTAACCACAACATAAGTTTATGATATTTAAATCGTTGATTAATTATACTGGAGCAAAAGAGGTCACCGGAGTCAAAAATGTGAAGAGGATTAGCGTACAAAGTTAACCAAAACATCTACAACGTAGTTGGAGAAAAACTACCAAAATAATACTGTCATAATACACTCACGAGCGTAAGAAACTGCAAATTACCACACGAGGCTTACAAGAACATTTTAGGACATGAAGACGAAAAGAAAACACTAATGTTCTGTAAAGTTAATACATAAATTGAAATTACATCGCTTTTTAAAATGTCCCAATGACGTGTTTAGGTGATGTGACATGCTGATAGATAATAAAAAAAAGTATTTATAGTACAAATGTAAGTCGCTCGATTAGAAATTTTTCAATAACTGTTGTGCGTGTTTATTAGAACCAAAATACCAGCATACAAGCAATCACATCGCATACGCACGCTTCAAAAATGTAGTGTTTTGCAGTAAAATATATTGATATGTAAGGTAGAAAGGGAAAGAAATTCGTAACTACTTTTTCAGTATGTACTGCAGTATATTGTCATTGCTGAGACGCAATATGACGTGTTATTTTGGTTTTAAATTCTGTCATTGTTCGAAGGATTTTGATACTCTGTGGAGGTTTGTTCCACAGCATTGGTTCTGATATTGACACAGCTTTCTGTCCAATGTCAGATGAAGGATAGTCGACTAACATCATTTCTCCAGATTGGCTCTTGGTTGGTTACAGTGTGGGAATGAAATTGGACAATATCAGCATTTCTCTGAGAAAATGAAAATACGTATTCTCCTGTACGAGTGAGGAATCTTTCTTGAAAAGGAGTCTAGGCGAGTTTATTAATGAATGGGTTGCGTGACCAGTCTTCTTGAATTTAACTTCGCATACCTCCTTGGCCGCAAAATTCATCCATTTTTGTGACTCTCTTCGAAAAGATTGAGCTATGTTCCTTACTAGGCTGCAATTGTCAACACAAGATAACACAAAAGATTGAATGGCTAGTAATTTAGATTTTTGTTGAGCAAAAATTTTATACGTTAAAAAAACATTGAAGTTCCGTAAATTTTGTTGCAAGTTTATTGAACCTGAGATATGAAGGACATGTTTTGATCGTACTAAATGCATAGGTTTTCAATTTTGTAATAGCTTAATTTCATCATTCCCTATACCGTAGGAGTAAGATTTAAAAATTTTTAAATGGCATCTTTGGATCCAAAAACAATGGATTGTGATTTCTCTGCACCATTTTCTAGTGCATTTTAGTCATACCATGATTTCAGGTAACTCAATAGTGTTTCAGGTTTTTTGTGTCTGCAGTAATTTCACCGCAGAACTTGTCGTTGCAATCGCCGGCCTACATAGAGATTCGTGTGTTAGAAGGCAGTGGAGGGAAATCGTTAATGAAAATGGAACACCAAAATTGTTTTGAATGAATGAGGATAATTTATCATCTCAGCGAACTGCTTGTGATAGATTTGATAAACAACTTTTAAACCATTGTGTGTCTACTCCTAAGCTCTTCATTTTTCGTAAAATTCGCTCTTTTTAGACGCTATCAAACGCTTTAGAGAGGTTGAGTAGCAGAAAGAGTGTTACATTCTTGTGATCGATATCACTGAATGTTTTTTCAGTGATATTAAGCAGAGCATCTTGAGCGCTAGTGTCCTTTTTAAGCAAATCGATTTTGATGAAGTAAATTTGATTCATCCGAGTGAGATGGCAGTTGATTTGTTTTCACTTTCGTTAATATTTGGGACAGGACTGGTAAAAGACCCATGGGCCTGTAGTTTGATGCTTTATTGGTATGACTAGTTTTGTGCAAAGGTTAAATTATTGGGTGGTTCCATTGGTCATGGAACGTATTAATTGTTATTGATGTATTAATTATTAAAGGAATCATTGGTGCTGTAACTGCGAAGATGTATTTGATACATTGAAGGCTGATTCCATCAAATTCGACTGCCATTGTCTTCTTTGCAGATGCAGTAGGGCTCTGGTTTTCAATTGAAAGTTTGTTTGGATTGGTTTTACATACTTCATTGAAGACTTGAGCTCTTACTTTGAAAAAGAATGTGTTGAAATCCATGGCTGTTGTCATGCAATTTTCAAAATCCCTTTTGTGGTCAAAATTTTTATTTTTGGCTACCGCACTAACGATTTCTCACGTCTTCGTTTCTAGTTATTTTTTACTGTTAATAGTTCTAGGTGGAAATAATTTGGTTTTGCTCCTCTGATTTCCTTCCGAATAATCTTTTTATGCCCCGTATATCTCTTGTATATAGTACTGTTTGATCTATTTTTTTGTACTCACGCAAGTAAGTATTCTTTATTTTGCTCAGCTCTCTAATTTATCTGTGATCAAAATAGCACGTTTTGGCTCAATTGTTTTGGTGATGTGAGGTGCACAGTCATTGGAAACAACTGTACAATTTTAAGAGGACCGTCTCGCTCAAAAAAAGTCAGTCATTTCTGGACAGATTTCTCTGAAATTTTTACCATAGGTGTAAAATTATGCACTGATTCTTTTTACTTCGAGTTTTTTGGATTTTTGTAACACAGTTTTTTGAAAAAGTTAAAAAAATGGGTATTTCATAAAATTTATCTCCTATGATTTTGAAGTTACAGAACCGGCAATATGTTTTTTGGGTAGCAACGTGCTTCCGCTGAATAGTGACTTTTCAAACGAAAAGTCATATGTCTATCGTTTCTTCTTTCCTTTGTGAAATTAATTTGACATAAAGTGGTGATCGGAGAAAGAAGGTGATATTGCTGCACTGAATATTGCCGTAGGATTATTAAGTGCCTGGTCGAGAAGAGTTTTAGAGACTCTAGTAATACGAATTGGTTCTTTGACCCTTTGGGGTAGGTTTAGTTTGTATAATAGTCTGCTTTGCTGACGGTTTTTATTCAAGTCAACCTTGAAATCTTCGAAAGCAAAAAGTTCCTCTTTTGTCGCCAAAATTTCTTACAAAGTTTTCTCAATGAACTCTAGTGTTGGACGTAGGGGTGTCCATCGGCTTTGGTGGGAAACGGCTCTGTTTTCCATTATCATTTTAATTCATTCATGGTAGAGCTCGTACGTGCACAAATGGGGCTTGAGACACTTTTTGTTAGACTGTTCACATTATTGGAAGATCTAGACGAGGAGTGAAATTTTTCGAATTTTCGTTTTCCTGGCTTTGAAACGGCTGGCTGTAGCGAATTTCGATAGAGGGATCGACAGAGAAGTGAGGGATGCTTTTGTCATTTCTACTTCCTTGGTGATGATTGCGCATGTGGATGGGTGGTGGATGTTCCATCGAATTTCGACTGAAAATTGGCAGAAGTTTTTCTCTTATTGATTTTACTGCTTTCGAGTCAGGGGTTGAATGTTAATGATTTATACTAGTACATGAGAAGAGCGTGTCACACTCTGTATTAGCTGCATCAGATAGCAAATAAACCTATTTTTTGTAGTTCCTGTGCCATAGTCAGAGCTAGTAGGAGGAGAATGTTGATCATCAGCAGGCTAGAAATGATTCATGTTGCTAGAGACTTCACCGAACCGCCTTCAAGTCGATGGAGAGACTTCAAAAATAGAGACTTTAAAAGGTCATCGAATCGTCATGAAGTTACAGTTTAAAATATATAAAATGCATCCATGTCATTTCTTTCAACTGCTGTGGGTATGTTATCTCGCACAAGAAAAGTGTCTAGAGGTTCTCTGCGATTTGATGTGAAACACTGAGTTACATAAGCCGAAATCTCTGGTGTAAGTTCAAAAAAACCGACATGCGAATTCTATTTAAAAATTTGCTCTATTATAAGCTTAATATTAAAGATATCGAAGGTGGACTTGGAGATATCTGCTGTTTTGACATTCTAGTTAAGTGGACAGTAGTGAAAGATAGGCTATTGTTTACCTGGTGGATAACTTTTGACACACATTTGCAGCGGATGCATGTATTCGTCAAAATTAATGTAGGATTCTTGCTTGTGATGCTCTGCGCTGAAAGATCAGAGTTATCGGTTTGGCTTGGTACCTGAAGGGTTCTTGTACTAGAGATGTTTAATGCGATTTTTAAGGAATCGAAATTTTCATTATTTACAACGATAGCGTTACAAGTGTATGTAATAAATTTCTTAACTCTAGGCTTATTATGTATCCCGTTTTTCTCATCAGCTCCTTACGTCAAGTTTACATTTCTACCCTCTTCAACCGATGAAATTTTTCTTTATATTGTTGACCCCGTCGATGATGGATTTTCTCGAGCATAGTTTGAACTGTGGAGTTGATGGCCAGGTACAGCATCTTAGCATTTGCTGGGACTTGTTTCGGGTGTCTCCGTTGTTAGAGTTGTAACTTGATCATGTGAAACGTTTCTTAAATTCTTGCAAGCAGCGCTTGAAAGATTTCTTGTCTGTGACAGATGACTGATTTCGCGGTCAGCACTGGTGATCCTTTGGGGGTTGTGAAGCTCTTGTTATTACACTTCTTGACTGTCGCCACTGCCATGTTGAGCGGTTAAGGCCCATGGACGAATGATTGTACGTGCGAGGCTTTTGGTGGCCCACATTTCCGCTTTATGATTGATGCAGATGTTTTCTACTCTTTTGTGTTAAAGTTTTCACACAGAGCTACCCTCTGGGATGTTATTCTTTCAAATAAAGCTGCTTTCCGAGTAGCTGAGCGAGTTACGTATGAATACACCGTGAGTTTCTGTTGTGGGGTGTATGGATAGAGAGGAAGATAATTTAGTTTACTGAGTAGAACTTATGGAGTGGTTAACTTTCGTCATGGCTAGAAAGATAATCGTTGAATTATGAGTGAGGGCCAGCTGCTCATTAAAAATAAAAACCACTGCCCTTTGAAGTTCGAAGAAAGGAAAATGAATTGGCTGTGTGGTGAGAGGAGGAGATAGGGAAAGGGCAGGAGTTCTAGTGAACAACTGTTATCTGAGCGAAGTTTGGTCTTAGTGGCAATTTGATGTACGCGGTACATTCTTTGCTTTCGTTAATTTATAAGGAGACAGAGTCCATCAGTTAATGTGAGACAGGCTTCATTTCGCTTACAAGCACCAGAAAGCAGAGATTGGAGAAGATGCTTTGCCAAAAATTTATTGAGTGAGGAAACAGAAATAATTCATTTGCGTACTCCGAGCAAGGAAGATCAGGGCTTTACATGCTCTGATTGGTCAAACAACCCAGTCTAACCTTTTTGCCACCTGCATGCATGTTTTTCGCCGCCTAAGCGGTTTGAGCATGCAGGCGGCGAAAAAGTTAGACTGGAAAGGGAGTGCGGCAAAGAGGATGAGGGGGAGGGTGCAGACTTGGTGAGGTATAACTGAGGGATTACGGCCCTTTTTAAAGGTCTATTATTAGAGACCTGAGCAGGACACAACTTTGCACACTTAGTTTCTCACCTCTGTCACATTTTACGTCACTAGTTCACCAAACTTTTCCATCGAGAGTACAAAGTTATTCGCTAATAGGGTAATTAAACCAAGGGCATGCATTAAAAGTCGGTTTTGTATTTTTGTAAAATATTCAGTATGGATTTTTTACCATAACCGAAAAATAAAGCGCAAAATTTACCACTATATTTTATTATTCAATACATACGGGTTCGACATTGTATAATTGCTATTCTTCTGCGACACTGATTACAGCGACGCTTTTGCTGCCATTTTTTATGCGATGTGAGTGATGCGGAAGTGCAGCTGGGGAGGAGGGGGTTAGCTTGCGGTTCACCACAGCGCGAGGGTCGCCGCAAAGCTTCAAGAGCATCGGCACAAGTTTATAGAAAGCACCAATTAGTCATGCGCGTAAAAATTGATTAGAACTGAACACATTTTGAAACTGTTTTTTATTTTCACAATTTAATGAGGTAGAAAGCACCTTCATAAATTCTCAGATCCAGTTTGGTGTTTCCGGAACTTTTCATTCCCTCACATTTGGAAGAGTTGGATGCCCCGTTTACTTGGAGTGCTGTTCGCCACTGCACCTCACTGCACCTTCTTTTCAAACAAACATCGGCATCTACGGATGCTTTATTTCCAATTGAAGCATGATACATATCACCTTTTACATTGGTTTTTCAAATGCCTTATAACTAACACCAGGACGCCATGACGCTTTCCCCCGGTCAAGACCGGTACCCATTTCAGACACCTGGGGAGAGTGGGGCCTTGTGCTTAGAATTTTTCTCCTAGACCCAACAGAGAAAATCGCCACCAGCGCCGAGACTCGAACCCGGGTCTCCCCGCACGGAGTCAGGTCCGCTACACACACGGCTATGGCGAGCTACACACACGGCTATGACGCTACACACATACAACATTACTGAGCAGTGCACTAAACTAAGAAAACATGCAACATTCTTCTGCTAGAGTAAAATTATTTCACAGAGCATTGTATCTTACGGCTGAAGGAAAGCACCATTGGTTTTCCATAACTCACTAAGTCTATTCAAATCGTTTTCTCATTGGAACAACGGTTTGGCATGAGAATTTATTTTCTAAAATGCATTGTTGCTTGATGCTTGAACTCCTTTCATTCTGTGAAAACATCCCAATCATTTAAACCTATTACGTCAAAAATTAATGTCTCATTCGCATAAACCGGTCAGCATGAGTCAGATACTGAAATGTGTAATGCATCCGCGTTGATAAAACTCACACAGACAGCCTTGTTTCGTTTTTTACTAAATATTATGAACATAGTTGATTTTCATAGAAGAAACCACGTAATAATGTGAATTAAAGCCTTTAAGTAGCTCGTCCACCGGGCTTGATATGATTGTTTTTAACTCTCCTTTGATTTTAAAGCCGTGACGCAGAAACTAAGCCTTTAATGCCTTCAACATAACGAGATGAAGCTACAGAGGCTCGGGCCTTTAGTTCAAAGAACGAATATTTCAGCACCGTAATGAGCCAAGAGGCAGCTGAATATCTTCAGGCAGTTATTGACACTCAAGTAAAGGAAAAAGAAATTTGAAAACTGGATTGTGACTCGGAGATTTTAGAAAGAATAGGAATTCAAGCCCCCGAGCAAAGGAAGCTGTAAGTTGAAATGCGTATTTCAGTCGCTGAGCATGAGAGACATTGTAGCAGGAATAGAGGTATTCATTCGAAATTTTTGTTGTTTTTCTTATTTTCATCTCATTTTCCTAGAATCTTGCGAATTACGCTACAACTCTCAGCCCTGCGAAACTTCAGTTATTGTTTCGTATTAAGGATAAACTCCCGGAATGGTTGTAAGCTTCTTTCCTTTGTGTATTTAGTGGTGTACAGTGTGCATCGCAGTACGTGGAAACGATGTTCCTCACGTTAGACTTTTCGATCACTTCATATTGTGTCTGAAGTTATCCCACTTATGTTTTAAAGAGTCCTTGCTTACTAGCAATTAAATGACCCACTGAGCTATTCATTATACGCGTAAACTTCAATCGCCGTAAAAGGTTAGGTTTGGCTTAATTTTCGTCGGGTCGCCCATTTTACAAATAGTCCGCTTCAAAAATTTTCACAATTTTAAAATAACATTCACTTAGGCGAGTTGTCAGGCAGCGCAAGTGGTGTCGAGTCCAATCTATGTTAGTTACCCATAATATTCATTTTCTTCCAAGTGTTCAGCTTCTCGTACCCAGCCTAGGTCTGTTTCTCTATGCCGATAGTGCGTCTGTGCATTTACTTTAGTTAGCCCTTAGGTGACATCTAAATTATATTAAACATTACTTGATTACCTAGGTAGATAGCACTAATATTTTAAATGTAATTTTATGTGTACTACTTTGTTATGCAGTAGCTCATGTTTGTACACACTATTTTGGCAACAGGAAATAAATAACTGGTTTTGCAGAAAATGTATCCGTGTGTTAAGAAGGCATTGTAAAGAGAATAATCAAAAGAAACCTCATATATCAAAAGGTCTAATGCGTTTTCTTTCCCCTGTATTAATAGGCTTTCGTCTAATAAGACACCTCGCCTTTAAAGGGGCTGAAGGAACCGCTTTGGGAGGACAAACTATTTCGTATAGTTTTGTCGCAAAGGAAGGCGTTGTCGTAATTTAGCAAATCAGGATTATGCTGAAAAGCTCTAACAGACCAATCACGGCGCAGACAGTTGCTCGTGTTCCTAACGGTACCGCCGTAGTTGAGCACAAGCAGAAAACTATTTCTGTTGCTTTAACGGACTAAATACGGCGAAGGCGGTACCGACACACACTCACGACTACAACTGTCGCAGTTCGGCCATTCAGGGATTATCCTGAGGTGCCCTAACGGACTAATTACGGCGAAGACAGTTGTACGTCTCCTAACGGTACCGCCGCAGTTGAGCACAAACGGAAATCATTTCTGTTGCTTTAACGGACTAAATACGGCGAAGGCGGTACCTACACGAACCTCAGGCAGGGCAGCTGCACAGAAAAGCTAGCGCCCCGGAAAAGTAGCTGCACAGAAGACAGCCCCTTTTTCCACGAACCCCACGTCGACTGCACGGCGGTATCGACACGAGTTTTACAAGATCAGTAAATAACTTAGTGCATATTTTGGTTCTTGTTTCAACCTTGTTTTTTTGTTGATATTCCTTATGCTCATCTGATCTGATATTTAATTGGTGTTCAGTTTCTTCTCACAGGCGACGTTTCAACTCGATATAAAAAGTTTTGATGCAAGCGCAATTGCGCAAGAAGTCCTCGTAAATTCTCGACTATTGCTGCAATTTCTAAGAAATAGAAGAGTCGTATTTTTCTTTTAGTGGTATTTAGTTCTCATGTCTCTCTTTTTCATCTTATACTTTAAAGAAAATTAGGATAAAAAGTTGAAGAAGTGTTGCATCGTTCATCGAGAACACTCCCGTGAGAGGCAGAAGAATATATGTTTGATATATCATAGATCTTTTTTCCAGGACGAAGGGGAAATCCGCTATTGAATAGTTCTTTAAGGGAACCATTTTGAAAAATTGGAAACTTTTTTCTATTGGACGTACGTCTATGAAAATTTGCAGACTACTAGATCTCCACATTCGTAACAACATTTATTGATGAAGTTTTTTTCATTTGGGGCATAGGAAATTATTTATTCCTTATAAAAAAAACACAAATATATATATTTTCCATAATAACTCCGAAGTTTACAAAGCCAGAGCAATGCGGTTTGTTGCATTTGAAAATAAAATGTGTGCTGTAAAAACGCAATTGCTCGCTTTTTGCGATTTATTTCATAACGAATTTGTGTAAACTTTTTTTGAAAGAGGTAGGGTAAAAATTACAAATTTAGGGTAAAAAAAGTCTACGGAAAGTTTTACATACCATTTTTGAAAAAAGCGAGCAATTGCGTTGTTAGAGCATACATTTTTCTTTCAAATGCAACAAACCGCATTGCTCTAGCTTTGTAAACTTCGGAGTTATTTTGGAAAACTTAATGAAAACTTACTTGTTTCGTAAGAGATTTTTAGGATTTACAATGCTTCTTCTACAGTTTTTAAGCTACAGTAATGATTTTTTTATCATTGGATGCAGAAAAACCAGGGCTTTCCAGAAAACTGAATAGTTTTTCAAAATTTATTTTTTTTCTACAGTTATGACGTCATAAATTTGAATTTTTTCGAATTTTTTTTTTTTTTTCAATTTTTTTTTTATTGGAAATTTGAGAAAATGCATTTAATTTTATGGAATGTCCAAGTTATTCTGCATCCAATGATACCAAAATCATTTCTGTAGCTCAAAAACTGTCAGGGAAGAAGCATTTCGAAAAACCCCCCAAAAATGTCGTTTTCTATGATTTCCCATTTTCTTTTCAAGAAAAGCGCATTGTTTCATGAATAATAAATGATTCTAAATTGCATTTACTATCAGTGTAACAAATTTCATTGCTCTAAATTCAATAATACAAAAAGGTTCGGAAGGGGGACGCTTACCTTGAGGAATATGAATGATATATAAAAAAAATTGGAAATTTGAGGAAAGCATTTAATTTTTTGGAATGTCCACGTTATTCTGCACCCAATGATACCAAAATCGTTACTGGAGCTCAAAAACTGTCAGAGAATAAGCATATAGGAAACCTCCCCCAAAAATATCGTTTTCTATGATTTCCAACTTTCCTTCAAAGAAAATCACATTTTTTTTATAGAAGTTAAATGATTCTTAATTGCATTTCCTATCAGATCAGTGTACCAAATTTTATTGCTCTAGGTTCATAAATGAAAAAAAAGGTCCGTATGGGGGGATGCTCTCCTCTCTCGGGGGAGGGGGGCGCAAGCTCTGGGATACGTTCCTGATATTTCTACAGACATTCGTGGACATATCTCAAACTCTTTTGAAGAAATAAAAAGAAATCAGGAAAATCTCATCTTGGACTGAGATGCTCCATAATGGTTCCCTTAAAAAGAGAATTTCTAATTCATTTTTCGTAAAGACTTCAACCAAAAATTATGCTAAGTTTAAACGTCAGAATTTTACTCGGAATTCTGCTTGCAGTTATAAAAGATTTAGATCTTTATCTTCTGCCAGAAAATATTCAATGAACCATTTACTCCAGCAACAATATTCAAGATGTCAAGTAAACAAGAACAACAGCACTACAAGCAATACACTGAACAGCAAAAACCTTCAATTCCGTCGCTAACCAGTCACTTTGAGGCTGATTTCAGTCACACGTTTAAATTGGTCTAGCTCAATTTGCCGGCAAAAAATTAACAAGGGATATACGTCTTGCGTCAAGAGAATTCTGGAAATGTTTGACATTGCCCACACTCAGCACAACTGTTGTGCTGAGTCCCAAACTCATTCGACCTCCATTAAGTCTCCTGCACCTTTTTGGCTCACATTTGAGTTGTCATTACCTCACAATATTAGATTAGTGTCGATTCAATTGAGTATCACTTCATCCATAGATTACAATGCTAATTTAAGCAATTATGGAATTGAGGAATTGTTTCCAGAAAAGAAGTGGTGTTGCACATTTCACATTCGAATATAGCGGTCACAATTGTGGCATGTTCTCACCTGCCCTACTTTTGCCTTAAGTGAAATGTTAAAATCTTCTCACAAATCTCTTCTCAAAATAACCCTACAGATTCCCTTACCAAATCGCCTCACTAAATCCCTTAACAAATCTACTTCCAAATCCCCTCACAAAATTATTTCACAAATCTCACAACATTCCTTCACAAAGTCCCTCACAAAATTCTCTGAAAACTCCCCTCACAAAATCCCCTCACAAATATTCTCACAAATTTTACCGTAATGAATGAGTGACATAACTTATTTCAGTTTCTCATCAATCCGAATTGAAATATTGCCATTGGGATTTCTGGCAGCGGCGGTTGAATTAAGAAAAGCTTTCTACCTTTTTAAAGGCATTCATGAGACACATTCTTAATCTGTTTTCCATGCTATTTTAGTGAATTAATCTCCAAGAAAACTAAAATATAATTGAAACAGGAATACCTCGAAGCAGTGTCCACAAAGCAAGTTTTAAACAAGGTTTTTTTTACCGCTCGTACAACACGACCGGCTTTCCTCCACCTTGTTTTGTACACTCACAGTAATAGTATTCAGAAGTTCAGGAAGAGCTTTGCGAACTTCGAGAATCCATGATGAGCTCCGTAGAAATATCATTAGACTCCTGTCTCGGAGCCAGGAAGAACTGCAGTCATCTTTCAGAGGACTTTTAGGATCGAGCAGAGAAGTCGTCTCTATCTTCTCATGCAAATCTTCCTTACATGAGCAGTTTCAAGTTCCTTAACGGCAAATACTGTAGCATCGTTCACTGAAAAAAAGACTGAGAGCGAAAAGATGACAGCGAAAACACAGGGTTAAAATATGAAATACTGGTGACTATATTTGAGGTATTAAATGTGTAGAACTCAAAGATTATTTTCATCGTTATTCTTCTGCGAGACCGGGAAGTTTTCGGCCGACACAGGTGGGGTAATTTCAAACTTTGATTTAGGAGTAGACAACGCCAGTGATGTGCTCAATTTACACGGCAAAAATTGATTATTCACACTCACTAAAAATAGAAAACCTTGTCAGTTTTTTCCAGCTCATTTCGGGTAGTTTCGCTATAATCATTAAATGTGTGTAGCGTAAAAAAAATGATCTCTGACTGATAACCAGCAAGGAATTTCAATTAACAACAACAAGAAACAAAAATTTTAAAAGCCAAAGAGCAAACAACAGCAATAATGAGTGAAATTCTTTAGACTGAACTGAAGTCTAAACAATTGAGAGATGAGTTTCACGTTAGAAGGAAGACATGATTGTTGGCAACAAGGAGCGTCACACATCAAAAAACATCCCCAGCCAACAGCACGAGAGAAAGAAAAAGGAACTCGAACAATTGAAAATAATTTTCTCATGTAAAAACGGTAAATTACGAACAACAAATTATACTTAACATCTAGAGTGATGAAATGAAATAGTATGAATAATATTGTAAGAAAATTGTCCTGTGCAAAATAATGTAGACTAACTGAGCACAATGCTTTGCTAGCCAGAAGCTGAGGCACGGAAGAGCACAACTACCGTGTTCACATAATGACTGTCGTCCGAAGCGCCTCTACAAGGCATGGGATAAAGATTACGTAGCTTAATACGATGTATGGTATTAAAGGCGGACTCGAGCTTTCGATTCGTCATAGAGAGTGACATACTTGGCAATTTTTCATAATGGGGAGGATCTTCATTAATAGCTGTATTTTATGATTTTTCACGGGGTAAAAAATGTTTAATACTTTCTTAGTCTCAGTTTTATAGTCGGACAAACGATTGGCAGTGCATTCTTCAGTTTTTAAGTCATCTGTACAGTGAAAATAAATCTCATTTACTGAGCACCGGTTGCAACCAGGCTCGTGTAACAGATAAAACAGAGGCATGCGTGGCAGGGACGTGCAACAGGGGATGAATCAGGGAAGTGCAGGGAGGTGCCAAGCACGTGCACGAGAACAACGAGCCTCATTTGAGAGGATCGTGCTACACGTCGGCTTCACACGTCACGTTCAGTGGCTGCAATCTTGCTATAATTGCAAGTTAGATAAAGCGATGAGGATTGAGCGAAATGAAAAGGGGTCTGTCCTTAAAGATTCTTTCTTTTGACCGTAAATCCGGCGCTGCGCTAAGTTTTTTATGCGAGTGTAAAAAGCGGTGAATATTTTCAGCTCAAATGACAGTCCAGCGGGAGCTCGGCTTCAAATGAAGTGTGATTGTGGAGGGAGCTGTGTAAGTATTCAGTTTATCAGGGAGCCAGCTTCTACATAATTGTTCTTTTGCGCCTGTGAGTGACTGGCTGTCTACACATGCAGGACTTGTTTGAAATGAAAAAATACGATTGCTACCAAATAATTCATTTGATATTTTCTATTATAGTTCCTAAACGTGAGTCTGTTAAATTAACTTATCATTCTTTCATTGTCATGAAAGAAAATTAAATTAAATTAATTTTCGCAGACTTATAACCAAAACTTGGCATAATTGCCTTTTTGCACAACTTCCATCCCTCCCGAAAACACAGCGTTACTACCATCCATTTGCCTGACATGATTCAAGAGGTGATGTACGCAGGTAGTGGAAAGAATATAATATCCGAGTTCAAGACAACGTACCTGCACATAAATACGAACAAACGGCCCAAAACCGAAATCAAACCCATGTTTAGCTTCACGTACCGCTCTCTCCAAACCAGCACCAAAATTTTAAAATCAGATAGCCTAAGAAGTCACCCGAGCGAGACTGGAATATTTCGTAAATACGATCATCATCAGATTGTAGAGGCATTATAGTGGATCATTTTTCTGCAAAGCATTTACTCCCAGACAACTCTAAAATCAAAATTCATATGCCTAACAAACGGTGTCGCTCTGATTAGGTGCTGCAGAAAAGAAATGTCAAACTTTGTAAAGTATTAGCATTTTTCATTTACATAAACCTTGGATGTTTTCCTTTCTCCCTGAAAGAACGCGTAGAATACCGTTCTTTATACTTCAGTGCTGGACTTAAGTCACGTGGAAATAGACTCGAAGATAGTCACTCATCGAGTAGGATGAAAACCTAATTGTGCGTTTTTTTCTATTTATAGAGCTGATACCTTCTATACTAAGATCGGTTATTAATCACGTGCTTTTTTGTTGTAATGGTTTGACGCGCATTTAATGATGGATCACAAATTTGGAGACATGCGAGCATTAAAGTCCAAGAAGTTTCAAAATTACTGAACATCGGTTGGGGAATGTGAAGAATTTCAACATTAGCAAATCAGAAGTTTATCCAGCTCATCGCGAGAGCGGAATAAAATCTCGAGCTCTCAATTTCAAAATACATCAACTGAATAAAATCAAGGAAAAATTGGCAAATTTGAAGAAATTCTCGTAAACAGCATCAAACATTCTCAGGTCGCTCGTTAGCCAGAGTGGACGGACATGAGAGCCTCGTGAGCAGTCAGTCGACATTTCTATGTTCCTTTTATTGCAGAACATCAACGAAGTGCGCAATATTTAGCGAAGTTGGGCCGTAGGATCCCTGTAGCAGGCCCGACCCGTTTATCTAAAGGGCCTCGTAGCTTGAGAGCCATATACTAGTTAATGCGCCTCGATCTCGCCCGACTTGGCCCACGCAAATTCAGAATACGCTTACAGGTCTTTACAGCCTCGTAAGCTCACGGCTCAGCGAGGGTGTAAGATTGCTAGGTCGTTTTAAGGCTTCTGATCCCAACTGTAGAACAGAGGTTTTTGGTAGCGCAATGACAAAATTTTCAAGCAATATGCAAAAGAAAGTCCAGGCACAACTTGCTTTATTCAGGTATCTTGTTAAAATGGCACTCACGCTAGAAAAGTGCCACTTTTTTGCATGAAAGTGAACTGAAATTTTAAAAGATTTCCAGCAAGTAGCTCAAATGGCAAATAGGATATTGATTGAATGAATTTCTTTGAGAAAACATGATTGTTAACCAACGTACTCTGGTTTATTGTACTTCATTGCGGCAATGTTGTCAATGACAAATACTGTTGCAGTGCTGACGCTTTTCCGTTGATTCTTAGTTACTACAAAGGCAAGGCACTGAGAGACCCATCGCTTGGAACTTTGAAGCCCGTCTCTCAGAATACTGAAACCCAAACTTCACTCTGACTATTGCAGCGGGTGTCTTAGAATTTGAGACTATTGAGACCCGTCTCTCACCAATATTGAGTCTTGTTCCTCACACTATTGAAGTTCGTCTCTCAGAATATCGGAGACCGTGTATGTCTCAAAATAGTGAGACCTACAGGTTTCCAGAGTACCGAGGTCCATCCTTCAGAATTTTGAAGCCCGTCTCAGGCTGATAAGGTCCGTCTCTCGGAATGTTGGGCCTAACTTTTAAAATATTGAGGCCCATCCTTTAGAATACGAGTATAGTGGCCCGTCTACCAGAATATTGAAGCTCGTTTCTCACAACATTGAGGCCCATTTCTCAGAATGTTGATTCCCGTTTCCCAGAACATTGAGGCCCATTTCGTAGAATATCAAACTCGTTTATAGTAATATTGAGGCCCGTTTCCCTGCTTGTTAAGGTTTTTTTCCAGAATATTCAGGCCCGTTTCTCAGAATATTGAGGCCAGTTTCCCAGAACATAGAGGCCCATTTCGTAGAATATTAAAGCCGTTTATAATAATGTTGAAGCCCGTTTCCCTGAATATTATGGCCTTGTCTCAGAATATTAAGGCACGTTCCCTACAATATTGAGGACCGTTTCTCAGGATATTGAGGCCCGCTTAGAATACTTAGGCCCATTTCTCAGAATATTGAGGCCCATATCTCAGAATACAGAGGCCCGTTTCTCAGAATACAGAGACCCGTTTTTCAGAATACTGAGGCCCGTTTCTCAGAATATTGAGGTCTGTTTTTTAGAATATTGAGACTCGTTCCTCAGAATATTGAGACCCATTTCCCAGCATATTTTGGTCCGTTTCTCAGAACATTGAGTCCCGCCTTCCAGATGACTCACGCTCGTCTCTCAGAATATTGAAACCCGTCTCAGTCTGATGAGGACGGTCTCTCAGGCGACTCCCGCGTCTCATCTCTGTAAATTTCGTACACCCCCAAAATTCCTTTCAAGATCAGCACTTTGGCCTGACCATCAATTTCAGTTCGAATCCAAGGAATTTGGTATTCACCCCGCGACCGCGCACGAATCCTCGGGCTCTCGAGAAATTCGCTACCTCAACTCCGTAAGGACGGACTAGCAGCTTCCTTGAGAGATAAGGAGCTGATAAATAATGGTTGGGCTATCGGAGAATCATCCCTCCCAAAACGAACAGGAATCTCATTTTCAGGCCTGCTCGTCGTGAAGTCCACTAGGTCCAGTCGTTCACTTTTCGTCTAACACCAGTTACCGCTCTTTTAAGAACTATCACAGAAAAACGCGGTTAAGTTTAAGTTCAAGGGAACGAAGAACGAATAAAATTTTTATGGGTCTGTTGGAACAGACCGCTTCATTTGCTGAAGAGAGCGCAAGTATTTCAATGAAACGGAAATATTAAATGAGAATAAAGACGAAAGGACATTCGTGAAGGAGGTCGGCTGAGTGATACCCTCACCTCCTGCGAGCGAAACAGGGAACAAAAAAAAAAAAAGAGATAAGGCCTACTTTACTACAAATCTAATTCACTACAAACTGTTACAAGAAGTTTTTCTGATGCTGTGTTGGGTAGCCAAATTTGGTTACCAGTCCGTGGTCTACCTAATTTTCAACACGTTTCCCGCGTGTTGGGATCCATGTGAACAATTTGGTAAATTGTTCAAATACCTACCGGCATAAATGAATGACATTTCATCTGATTCGTGACCTTTTTAAAAGATAACAGTTATCTTACGAGGTAAAATATTATCTTACAATTGTATTTTTCATATTTATTAGAAAAATAAATTTGTATTCGAGTAGTAAAGTCGAAATCCCAATTCTGCTCCTAACAACTTAACCAAAGCAACCGTTAACAGCCGCGGAAACCCAATTAACGTGATATAGTCAGCATTTTTGTACTCATATCACCGTTTTCACAGCCACCGTCTTTATGTAGATTGGCTCTGGCATCAGGTTGCTACCGCCACCAGAATGAAGGAGGAACTTTCGCTAGGCAGTAAACTCAGCGGAACACATTAGGGAAGAAATCTAACACAAATAAAATATCTTCGTTTTCAAGTTCCTGATGAACATTCGTCTGAAGAATTATGAATTTCCCAAATAAAATATATTAAGACTATTTTCGGAAGAGGACCGTGTATTTCTCTGGGACGTTGAAGTGTTCAGAGTGTGCGTGTAGCAGAATAATTTCCAGGAAATGACAAATGCTCGCTTTCCTTTGACAATCCCGGTGATTGTTCAAAATAGAAACAAATTCACGAGAATAAATGCAATACTCGTAAGTTTTCGACTCTTAGTTAGGTTTTTTCCTCTTCTGAACTTTTCTATAAATTCAAGTATAGACGAAGTGTTAAAAACTGTTTGTTTGAATCGAAGTTTTTTCCAATATTAGCTAGTTAAAATCTTGAAGCTTGTTTAACTGTTGGACACCGATTATTCTCTTTCCGAACTAATTTTTTTTAACTGACGGTAACAACAGGTTTGCTTTTCACTTTTATTATTGTGTTTACTTTTTGAATCAAAGAAAAATTTTAAATTATAGATGTTAGTACATTGCTCAAATAATTACGTGTGTATTTAATTCAATAATCCACCGGGGTTCAGCACCGGTTATTTCGTGGCAAGTTCAGAATTTTAAAAAAATCTATGCTGAGACAATCTCAGGTTGGTCTGTGAACACGTTCTCGGAGTATTAGGCCATTTCTGCACCACTCGGCACATTGCTCATTCACGTGCCGGCGAAATGAATGGCATTTCACCCGTTTCGCGATCAATTTAATAAATAGATGTTATCATACAAAGTGAAAAGTTTTCGTGCAATCGCATTTTCATATTTATGAGGAAGGATAAAATGCAGCTAAGCAGTAAAGTCTGTTCCTCAATTCCGCTACTTACAACCAACCGTTCAGCCGTTAACAATCACGGAAACGCGGTGAACGTGTTGAGAAGGTGATGGCCAGCCACGAACGCTCAGCTAGTGTTACAACGTCCATATCGCAACTCAAACTTGGCTTCGAGATGGGGATAAGGATGACGTGTTGAGACCATGTGAGATTCAATTACGTAAACTTTATGGACTTACACGGATTTATAATTGAGAGCAGTGCTCCATAACTTAATATACGGTTTAATTCCTCAGTTATCAACTTATCAACCTGAGGTTGTATCGGTATAGATTTTCTAAAAAATCTGAACTCGCCACGAGAACCGGTGCTGAATCCAGGTGGGTTTTTCAACTAAATGCATACATAATTATTTGAGCAAAGTACTAACCACTATGATTTAAAATGATTGTCTCAGATTCAAAAAGCTTACGCAAAAACAGACCGTCTAAACCGAAAATAACAAGTAAGGCCGTGGAAGAAAACTAAGGCTAAAAAAAGTTTTTCAGTCTAATTAACAGAACCGAATTTTAAACAAGCCTTAAAACGAACATGGATCCTTTCGAGCTAAGAAAGCCTTGTCTGGTAATAGAGGAAGCTAATTGTTAAATAAACACAAAGAAACTCACAATCGCGTGAGGACATCAAAGCTTCAATGAAATCTAATTCATAAGCAATAACATATGGACAACGCAGTAAATGCAACAGTGTTCATTTCTTGAACGAATCTTTCTAAGAATTCGAAGCTTCACCGTCGGGGAACCTCAATAGCACTCATTCACTCCCAAACCTGTAATTATAACATTCTTGTAAGATCTTTGTTATTATACTTACCAAATGTTTAATAGCGGATTCTTTTATCGAAATATTAATTCTTTGTAGGATTTTTGTATCGAAAAATGTAATGTGATATTTATTAGCCAATTTCCACAACCGCCCTTTATCGTCGAAAAATTACGGAGAAAATCAAATATGAAACTACAGCTTAGTCTGCGTACATCTGTAGCCGAGATACTTTCACGTTCCCAATGGGAAATTACAGTACAGTTTGATCGCTCAGGTACCAAGAACAATTGAAATACACAATGCATGCCCATCTTTGGAATTTAAAATCCCTCGGTTGCGTTGCTCGTCTGTGAAAGAGCAAAAATTCGACGAAAGTAAAATGAGGTTAAGTCGTGCGGGCTTCTTGGGATGACCGTAATTCATTGCGCTCGTTAAGTAGGAAAAAATCGCAATGGGAAGTCGTGAAAATCGACCAGTTAAGTTAAGGAGCTCAGGAAAGGGCAAACATTGTTAATGAGAACGTCTTTCTTCTCGTGAGTTGACCCAGAGGACTTGCCGGGCCTTAACGAACGTGTAAATACAAAGACTTCGGCTTTGTCCCTTTTGTCAAGACATGAGAAGCCTTTGGCACGTTTTTTGCTATTCGTCTGCACGTTGAATGAAATTTCTTCACTTTAAAAATTTTTCCAGCACAGTTTTACCCTGATAAAATTAGACTTTTTTGTCTTCAGAACAAATTCGAGAGTATCGGCAAGTGTTTGGTTCCTGTCATACAAATAAAAAATCCAAAACTGATCTCATTCCCTAAATTTTATTTCCTCATCAGAGAAAATGCATTGAAAGTCGTTCTGCTCTATTAATGTCAAGAACTTAGGAAGACGTTGCACAAATTTTAACGTATATAAAATTCACCAGGAAAAACACAATGGACTTCAAATTTTTAAGAAATAGACTTATAAAAGTGTTTATTTAGAATCCTCGTCAACGGGTCCGCTCACAAATGTGACGCGGTCGAGTTTAAAGATTTGAGCTGCTTTTAGAGAGATGAAAAATGACATGCTTTATACTCTAGAGGATTGCCGATAAAATGAGGTCAATTCTCCCCCACTTCACAACGACTTCTTAGGCATCTCTCTAACCTCAATTTCCTAACGAAAAACAAATATGACACGGTAAGTGTTTAGATTAAGGTGCTGCAAACAAACGAAGAGTTAATTAAGAGCAGTCAGAGCTCAGTATTGTAAAATTCCCTCCTTATCGCAGTGTGCGAAAAAGGGTAAAATTTACTGGGGTTAGTCTGGTTTGAATCACTAAGAATATATTTTTATGGAAGCATAAAGCTTCGATGCACCG
This sequence comes from Platorchestia sp. MABIK, assembly GCA_014220935.1. Classification (NCBI taxonomy): domain Eukaryota; kingdom Metazoa; phylum Arthropoda; class Malacostraca; order Amphipoda; family Talitridae; genus Platorchestia; species Platorchestia sp. MABIK. The sequence continues at coordinate 92,726 of JACJUY010000239.1, forward strand.
TAAAGCATTACTGAGAATTAGGATTTAAGCTAAATCTTAACGCCCTGCGCTTATATGAACAAATTTGAGAGCACTGTTGAAACCTGATCAAGCTCTCCGTTTCGGTTGACTAATTAATCAGATTTTCTCCCACAGCAAGCGGCATTAGCTTCCATAAATTCTGCCCTCGATGTGCGGTGAGAGAGATGCTGAAAAAGGTTTACAAGCCTCACGTTTGTGTGCAAATAAAATAGAAGAAAGTTATCTGCTGGTGGGGCAAATTAAACATATCATGATTGTCTTCAGTGAGTAGTGAGCTGAACTTTCAGTTTATAAAGGAACTTTCAAACATTTCGTTGTCGTTCAATGCATCTCCGTTATTTTACCGAAACTTTTGCTGTACGAGAGCGTAAATTATTTTCCCTCATTTTCGCAACTTTTCGTAAGATGTACCTTATCGACAAAAATCCCATCAAATTTCTCATTAAAATTCAAAAGAGTAACGCTTAAGTGTAAAGAAAAACGAATTAGTTTCACTTTTACTTCTGTACTCGGATATTCTGGTGAAAATATTTCCAGAGTTCAAAGAGAAAATTTACATGAGCAATAATTGTCTTTACAAACATAAATGAACGTCTGAAAGGAACAAACTAATTTTCCTACCCCGCAGTGTCAATTAAGACTGTCAATGAATGTCAGTCATTCCTTCTAAATGAAGAATGACTTTGGGCTGCAGTGTTGACAAAGAGGTGACACCTTTTCTCCACGTGTTCTGAATATTATTTAATCGAATCTGGTTATTTTGATGCGTCAAATTTATGTGAATGATTTTTGGAGTGTTTTTGCATCACATATTGAACAATTCGTGATATCTACCTGGATGAACATCTTTAGAAGTTTTAATTATGAATAATTTTTTTAGCTAAAATACATATGTTTATTAGAAGAAAATTTAAGTCCAGGTGATGGGATTTATAACTCGTCAGTAAATTTCCCAATATTTAAGGTTTTTTTATTCAATCACTTTTTGTAAATAGCAAGCAAAATATATTTCGTAAGTTAACGCATTTATTGTTTTCAATTATTTAGCCGTAAACTTTCCCTTAGCAACGAACATTTTATCGACCGCGAAAGTTCAAAAATACCACATAATAAGCCTTCTTCGTGAAATTTTGAATGACTTTTCTACTAATTTGTCTGGTATTTCTTTCACTTATTCTAAAACGAGCAGCTGTGTTATTTTGGTTCGAAAATAACAAGAAATTTGCGGCAGCAACACTAAGTGCTGCGAAGTCATTAATTTCACGAAAATAACTTGAAACAAATGCAACTTTCGTGAAAAGTAACTTTCCCCTTGGCAAAAATTTTCTGTTGTGTATCCTTTGGACTTGTTTACCTGGCCTTCAATAATGCGCCGTGTGAAAAAGTTACATGGTAACTTTGCTGGATTTGACTGCCTTCGCCCCATGGATGTTTTTGTCACCTGAGCTGAGCAGTCATAGCGGTTTTGTGAGATTTTCAGATGCTACGGTACGTCGTACGTTGATGAGAGTTTCAATATTTGGAGCATAAGCTTAAAAATTACAGATGTGTGAACCGGCTAGAAAACAAAAACTAAGTGCTTGCTAATTGAAGCACGTTTGTTTAGGGCCGGTAATACTATTCGGATGAAATGAACAATTGTAACTACAATAAAAGAATTAAATACGAAGTAATCTCGTTCAGTAGAGATTCAATTTTCGTATTTTCAATTCCACAAATCTCTGGCGAAAATTACCACTCGAAAAAAATTACCATCGTAGGACCGCAGAAATTCTTTGAATTAAACTCATTAGCATCAACAGCACACTTTGCTCTCAAGAAACTTCGAAGACCATAGCAAATGAAGTTCATTCGCTGAGCCCTCCATGGGCGAAAACTGCACCGCTTTGTGTCTTGGTGAATACCTCTACTATGAAGAACAAAACTTCGCTCAGACTAACAATGAAGGAAAATAATCTTACTTCAACAATTTTCAACAAAAAATAAATAAAATGTTAGTATCTTCCACAAAAATTGCACCAATGCTCTCCGGATTGAAAGGCAGATGAAATTGCACGGGGAATAACTCAAACAACGACTAAATATATTATCAAAGTTTAAGCTTTCCGTGAATTAATGTCACTGTTCATGTGGTCTAACACAGAAAACTGCATACAATAAGGAAGCCTGAAATAGTTACCAATAGTTAAATGAGCCCGAATTCAGGTTTTTGAGTACCCTGTCTTAACGCTAATGTTTCCTATCACCCTAAAAAATATGAACGAATGAGACCAGTCGCAAGTGCATGATTTTGATTGGTGCTTATCCTCTTCCGTTAGTGCACTCGGTATGTACTGAAACGGATACGAAATACTCGAGTTGACCTTCAAGTTACATTTATTCAGTGAAGGTTGTATTTTCTCCTGAAATATCGCTTATCAAAACACAGCACCGGAGAAAAAATAATCGTTAATTATTGTTGCTCTGAGTATCACTTATGCGATGGGAACAAAAAATAAAACTGAGATATGAGGTTGTTTCTCTTTTTCCCTATGATATTAATTAGCTTTCTCCTACCAAAAAGTACCTTAAACAGCTACTGCCTCGCTCAGGAAATGAATCGTAAGTAGGGGAATACTCACGAAGAAGTAGTGCATCAAATTTCCAAATGTGAATCTAGAGAACTGCAATAATCAGAACACAGGACTTCTATTAGCTAATTTCTTCGTATCGTCTTATTTTAGAAGTCGACATCAACGTACACATTAACTCAAGGAAGAAGAAGGGCATCGTTCGCTGCCAGTGGACGCAGCGGGAGCTGCTGTGTGAGGCGAACTTCAAGCGACACGATCGCTGGTACCTGCTGTCGCTTCCCCAGTTCGCGGCTAGAAGTTCCAGCGAAAGCATCTTCCATGAAAATTGAAGAAGGTTCAAGTGGAGAAATATATCAAGGAATGAAAATAGGTGTGATTGCTTTAAGGTTGTATAGGGGCGAATTAGGTCTCCCCTCGAATACTGTTCAAGATGCTTCCACTAATGTTGTGCTATTGCAAAATTTTTGATGGTAGGTTCAGAAATTTAAATGAAAATAGATATATTTTGTGTCACCTGCATATACAGTATATATACCCTGCATCCTGCAATAAATATATCCTGCATCCTGCATCAGTGAATTACAATCAGCAGACAGCTGAACTGATTGGAAAAGCCTAAAAAGACAGTAATGATATAGTATTGACTCTAAAATAATGTTCATCCTTCACGTTTAGAATCTGTACTGTAATAAGAGCCGCGTCCGTCTGTCTTTCTGTCTTTCCGAAGCCAGCCGAAAGTGCGTGATGAGCGTATCTGTGATACATGCTGCATCACCTTCACAATTTTCGCTATTAAATTTTTGTTCACAAAAGAAAGTACTACGACTAAAATTTCTTCATTAGAAAATTTGAAATCACTACTTTAGAAATAGATGAACGCAAAAGAATAAACGCAAAGAGATAAGCTCAACAATTGCGGCGAGAAAGACAGTCGGAAGATCAGAGTGAAGAGCAATGCCGTAGAAATACTGAAAGATGTCGTGAACTCCATCGTGAATTGCCTCAAGAAGCACGAGCGAGAATTTAACAACAAGATGCAGCTCAGCATCGGATTGCAAGAGAACAATTGCCTCAAGAAGCACGAGAGAGAATTCAAAAACAAGATGCAGCTCAGCATCGGATTGCAAGAGAACAATTGCCTCAAGAAGCACGAGCGAGAATTTAACAACAAGATGCAGCTCAGCATCGGATTGCAAGAGAACAATTGCCTCAAGAAGCACGAGAGAGAATTCAACAACAAAATGCAGCTCAGCATCGGATTGCAAGAGAACAATTGCCTCAAGAAGCACGAGAGAGAATTCAACA
>JACJUY010000239.1:104594-122692 GCA_014220935.1 Platorchestia sp. MABIK
TAACGATGATGAACGTTCGAGCGTTCAGCATGTAAGAGTTAGCCATACAGCTCACGGTCAAAATAATGTTTTGGTACGAAAATAAATCATTCTAACACACGCAGTGAACAAATTCTGAGTTAGGTTGAGCAATGACCACCTAATGCACCGAGTTGGTTAAGCTCTTCTCAACACTCAAACTTTCTGTCGCTTAAAATGAATCGTCTCCCACAGCTTTAAAGACACATGAACCGAAAATACGTCATACAATAGGGATTAAAAAGAATTAAAAAACGATGGATATTTTTGAGAGATGGTATGTTGTGAAAATTATCCAAAAAATAAGATGAAAAATATGAAAATATTAAAACTTTTGGAAAACATTCCTGAAATTCAACGAATCCAAATATCAAAAATCCTATCCATCTTTTTTTAGGTGATGCATTTAGCTATCTACAAAACTTGTTGGTGGTTCTTTAGCTTCTAACTTCTAGGTGGAGATACAATTTCTGCAAAACTAATTTGTTTATTTTTTTACAAATATCAATTTTCTATGAAATAAATTTAAAAAAACACCCGAAATAAAAAATAATCACTGCATCATTTTACACCTATGGTGACAATTTCAGAGCAATCCATTAAAAAATGACAGACTTTTTTCCCAGACGGTCCCCTTGAAGGCGACATGAGCATTTCATTAATTTTGAGACGAAGACTTTTCTCTCGGCAGTTTAGATCTCAGAGAATTTTAAGCTGGCCGATTGTGCAACCTCAGGACCTCTAACCGTTTTTAAGTTTATAGAAAATCAAAAAAATGCACAAATTATGTTAACATTTCAGGTTAAAAAAGTTTTCTATCATTACGAACGGCCAAGAAGTTCATGTGATTGAATGTAGTATTACGACTTATAGGCTCAATTTAGTTATTGTGCGTCGTTTGAAAATTATTTTATTGATATTCTTAATTCTCCATCACGGAAATGCGACTGTGATCATGTGCATTTTCCGCTTGGAAGCGTAAAATACGTTAACATTAAATTATTTTTTTCTGACCGCCAGAACTTAAACATTCACACTGCCGTACGCTTTAGAGTTCCTATTTAGTAACAGTAAGCATTTCGATGATGAATTCAAAAAGCAAATTACAGCGAGTGCAATATAATACCTTCACTGCATTGAACATTAACGTAACCGTGAATTAAGGAAGCATGAAGCCGTGTGATGTCGAAAGGGAGAGACGAGATGGCGCCTAAAACATGCGAGCGTCCTCTCAGAATTTGCATGAAATGATTTGCCACGTTCGTAGCAGCATATTTAGGAGCTTCATTAATATTGAACAAGCTTCATGAGAGGCCACTCAAGCAGGCCTCTGTTCGGGTGAGACAATAAACGGTCTCAAGCCTGGCATTCTCCACTGGAAAGTGAACTGTCTATTTTTGGAATGAGTTTAAAATTGACTGCGAAAGAATCCACTAAATTTATGATTTCTACTTTTTTTATTTCAGTTGAGTTTTAAATTAATTCCGTATAGACATCCTGCATTTAAATTGTGCTTATATTTAGGTCAATTAAAAATTTATCAGAAATCGGTCAGTTTAAAATTATTCCTACCTGTTTTGCACCTCTCATCAGAGAAAGAACTTTTTACTCCCTATATTGAGCTAGTTGTCAAAGGATCTTATAACAAATTTTATGCGGAATAATTAGCCACGGTTTTTCATCGCTCTCTGAAAGTTCTTTAGATTTTCTCCTCAGCTATTTGTTTCTTGTGCTTTGAATGAACAATGCTTGTGTACAAAAGATTTTAATCAACTATCAATGGAAACTTTAACGACTCTAATGAACTTTTCTAATTTCATAATTAACTTTTTGACATTTTTTTGATCTCCTTCAATGTCTGGATTCAACTGAAGCATTTACTGGGACTCATTTATTTACCACACTCACCTTTGTGTCGGTCGAAGGTAGAAGATTTTGAAATTAATTGCACATTCACATAATAATATTTAAATTCAAAATAATATTTATTCACAAAATAACATTTATTCCAAAAAAATCATTTTTCATTCATTCATTAACCTCTTCTAAAAACATTTATTCATGAAAGAATATGTCTCAGAGTACATCCCCAAATGAGTTAACTCTAAAACCGGTTTATGTTCAATAGACATTTATAGGTACAACTTGCTCGAATCAACTTACTCATTTTCGTAATCATACATTCAGATTTTTATGGCTGTCATTAAAAATTACATTCAAAATGGGCAAGAATATCGTGAAAAATACCGCCGCTTCCTGTCGTAGAATTGAGAAAATCAGAAAATAAATACACTTGAAAAAAAATAAAACTACGGTTCTGAGTAATAAGTAATTAGTAATAAGTAATTCTAATTGAATATTACCATTGGAATGTAAATGAAACTCTGATTGGAAGGCCTTGGCATGTCAACTTTTAAAAAATAGGAGTTTCATTAATTTAGGCCAGTAACAGTGCCGAAGAGAAAAATTTGTTCGCGGGATAATCGTTAAAAAATTTAAACCTACAATGTACAACACATGAAACAATCTATATTGGAGCACAAATCCCTTGCTTTGAAATAACAAACTTTAATTTTCATTTTTTTTATCCTGTAAACCAGAGTTGGGATCACTATATTCCCTCCGTGTCCCCTTAAGAGATCTGTTTTGCCAAATTTCCCTGTTTGTGATTTTTCTTTTCCCGTAAAGGCGCGCAGGGCAAATTGAACACATTGCTCAAATTTGCACGTCACACAATATCGTTTTTTTGGGATCATTACTTTACTCTATTCTACAAATAAAACTTGGCCAAAAATAATTGAGTTCTATAACGGTGAGTTGTGTTACAATTTAGTCGGCTAAGGTTTATGCTCACAATTATTATTACGAATAAAAAGGTTGACGAAGAAGTTTACTCGAGGGTTAAAATGAAAAGCAAATTCAATTTCATCGAAAGTTTTTTACGGTTATGGTCCTTATGATGCACTCATTTAGATAGAAAGCGATAAAAAAAAACAGGAAATTCGTTCATGCGTCCTTTGAACAAAAAATATAATTATAATTGAAATTGCCATTGTTTCGGCTATTTTTACCATTTTATTAAGATTGCCTCGAGAATAACTTCAAAACATTAAGCCTGATGATTAGTATAGAATTGAATATTAATGTTAATTTGACATAAATGAAGTGATTGTGCACCATCTTCAGATAAAATAGTGCTTCTAATTTCCTACTCGAAATCTTTTTTATAAGGTTTCTTTGATCGATTGAACGATTTTTATTCTGTAAAAGAGCAAAGTTACAAAGCGTTCTCCTCGCACGATGGTTTCCTACGCAGCGCTGAAGCCCAACCTTTTGACGGTGAATTAAACTTTTCCGATTCAACATGGGTAGCTAATTCTTTTGCATCTTTTTAAGTCTACTTACATATTGTTTGTTAAGGTTTGCTCATGAGAAAAAAAATGATCTTTTTAAGTAATTTGTTTATTATTTTTTTCAATTTAAGAGATTTTAAAAGCAGTCTCGTAAATTAATACTTCAACGCAATTTTCATTTAATGTTGAAGTTTTTCAAAGGTGAAATCTGACATTAATTAAATTTAGCTAATCTTTTTTTTCGAAGAAATTAATGTAAAAGGAAGCGGCCAATTCCGTGATCCGACCACTAATGAGGTAACTTGCAACTCAAAGCTCTCCTACTTACAATTACGCCATTCGATCCTGGGCATTTCAGGCACGTCAGCGCTGTTTTGAAATATTGCTCAATCTCTGAAAGCAGCTTATGTGATATTATGAAGCGTTTTTACGGTATATTTAGTGAACCACATATATGTTAACACACAAATGAGAGGTATTAGAACAGATTTAATGTTCGAGATTATCACAGGCATTATCACAGGCTTTTCTAAAATGTAACTCATACATTATGACCATCCACGATAGATTTAGTTAAACGCTGATTGTCTGGTGGTAATAGAAGTAACTTAAATATCAGGCCTATTTACCGTAGATTTTGAGACTTTGAGTTGGTGTTCATGATTAGGAGAAACTTAAATATTAGGACCATTTACCGTAGATTTTGAAAGCTGATAAACGCTTGGTGCAACACACTGAGTAACTTGAAAATTAGGACTGATTTAGAGATCTAGATTTAGTCTATTGGACTTACAGAGTTTTTGTTTATTTCACGCACCCCTTTAATTATCATTCATTTATATATAAAATTACATTTGTTGGAGTTCATTTTATGCCTGGAGATATTATGGCCATGTTTCATTTTGTATTTAAGTCACTATACAGGGTGTTCCAGAACAAGAGGTGCTAAATTGCACACCAAATTGAAAATGGTCAAATAAACACTTTTCTTCCTGAAATTTCACCTTAAAAAAATCGGGTTTTTAAGATATTAGCTGTTTATTGTTTTAAAGGATGAAATTTATTCACACAATTACTCGCAATATTTATTTTGAATTTACTTAACAAAAATTGTTCGAAATAGGTTATACCTACATCAAAGCCCTTTTCAAATCTCAGTTTTAACAACTGCCGGATATTATGAAACACTTCTGACATTTTAAAAATCTCACCAGCAGCCACTGCAATTCTGGCCACGAGATCTTCCTCAGATTCAATGGGTGTAGCATAAACATAGCTCCTTATGTGTCCCCAACTTTTTTACCAAATATCACTAAAATTAAATTTTATTAGTGTAAACTCTCACAGAATAGAATTGTTCGTAACGCAAATTCAAATAAATATTGGGAGTAATTGTGTCGTTACATTTCAATCTTTAATTGAAACAATAAACAGCTAATATCAAGAAAACTCATTTTTTTCAGATAATTTCATAGAAGAAAATCGCCAAATATAGCCATTTTCTACTTGATGTTCTGGAACACTCTGCATATTGCGTACAAAAAAAATTGTCAAAGGACACGCTGAAATATATTCATTTCAAACATAGCTTAACTGTAGATGAATTGATAATTCTTGTGAAAATCCGTTCTCTTGTTTTGTGTTACATAGTAACTTTTGAAAAATTTCTCGGAGATTTTTCAATGAATTCTTCATTCCATCTTCAACTCTTCATTTCACAGTATAAATTACATCGATTGATCGCTGATGTTTTTAAAGGAAGTGATAATTCGGAGCGTGTAAATGTCAGAAGCCAAGCTGCACTCACCGATTGCCGTTGGATTGCATGCTCCTGCAGCCAACACATGATAACACAGAGTAGCGCATAAGTAACGCACCCTTTTAAAAAATTAATAATAAATAAACTATGAAAGATATAACAATAGGGTTAATTGCAAACGATAGAGGAACTCTTAAAGTTTATTTACATGTCGTATCCTGTCTACAGATACCCGGTGTATATTGCGGTAATAAATCTTTAAAATTTTCCTTCGAAATGGTGGTAAATGAACTTTATTTATTATTAAGTTTTTAAAGAGTGCGGTACTTATGCTCCACTCTGTATATTACCCAGATGGGATGTTAGATCAGCCTTTCATTTGAGCAAATTAAACAATTTATTGACCGCAAGTAATACATCAAGTACTTTTTTCTCAAAGCTACCACAATGGACATATTTGAGTAAATCAAAGCTACTTGTTGGGCCGATTTAGTTCAGCGACTTCGAAGGCACCCTATCATCAACGCTATTTTAAGGTGTACAATTATGTTTAACCCAATACATTTAACCCAGTCGCACACTAGACTGATCAATGAAAGTTTTCGTTCATAATTCGATCCTTGACCTGACAACAATAGTTAATTTGATGTAGATGAGAACATAATTTTGTAGAAAAGGCTTCAAATTCATTTCGTTAGATCCATTTCACTGTTGACACAAAATAACTGATACAATACCAAATATTGATAAAAAAAACTTAATCCTTCAAGAATATTTACTTTAAAATTAATGTACGTGTGTTTACGAATCTGTTCTATGATATAATTATACTTTTTGCATGACAATGTCAATAAAAATCATGCTTAATTTTGATTCTAACCTTACACTAAACTGCTTTAAAAAGACCCTAAACTGCCATATTTTCCCATGGAGCGCTAGCATAAAATAAAAGAGTTAATCAGATTACAATATCGCACCAAATCGCATTCATTTGATTATTCACGAGATATATACGCAGCGATAGCAAGTCCAGTCTTATAAGAAGATGCTGAGATCCTCTTCACCCACAATCCAAGGTAGTTCAAGAAGACTAATTCTAACTGTATTCACAGAGATTTAGACTATATGCCAATATCTGTCTAGTTTAAAATCGTTCTGGAAAGCAAAGATTTTTTTTCTAGTGCCCCAGAATTCATCACCACGGCGCTGGCAACACTGCCGGCCAGTGTAGTGCGGGCAGCGGTGGTGTGTGGTGGTTTGCGGCTCTTGCTCCTCATCATGTTCCGACCCGAGCGCGGGCCTCTCCAGATTATATTTTAAGCTCTTATTTCAAAGTGGTGCGGGAATATTTGTTCAAATTTGTAAAAATTTACATTTTTTTTCGTTAATAGGTATAAGAGCAAAAACTTTGAATGAAATATTCAAAAAATCACATCATGCATCATGCTTAAAACGCGACATTCTAGTGTGCGTACACACTCATTTCAGAGGCCAACCTATCACTGATCTTACTTTACAGTTAGTGCATGAACAAAGTAATGTCGGCCGTTATTTTCAAACAATTTATATCGTCGTAGCGATATAGCCGGCGGCAAAAGTATTTCTGCTGACTTGGATACTCTATTAACTGTATATCCTGGAAAAATACTCAATTTTTAAAATCTTATCTCGGTAGTGCTCATCCAGCGCATGTTTTGCGTTCAACTCGAAAATGTAGGACAAAAACAGCACGCTGCGAAATCAGGTCGGGAAACGCACATTCGTTGCCAGCTAAACTGCCCTGCAAGTGAAATTAAATGAAAATCCAACCTTTTACCATGAACACCTGCAAAAAAAACACGGAAGTGTAAATCACACAAGCTGTAGAAAAAACATGCGATTTGAAATCGTCTAAGTGGGCTCTTCCGCCTTCAGTGCAAGTTTGCTTCAGCGAACCGAACTCTTATGATGCCTCCAACCCCAGGGAAGAATTATAAATGCAAATGTAGAAAAATGAGTACATTCCAAGAATTCCCTGATGTGAAGTAACGCTGTGACACAATGCAGTTCCAATGAATTTAATGCGACAATCCTCAGAGAACGTGAATTCCATTCTTATGGCGGATGAACTCCATTGAAGTAAGCGTCTCTGTTCTTTGACGCATTCTTCTATAACACTTTCTCCTTCAACACCTTCTTTTCCAACACTCGTTTCTAAAACACTTTTTTCTTTCTCACTTTTTCACTGACACTTTCTCCATTAAGACTTAATCACCTAAAAACATTGATGGATGCTAATTTTGATGTATTGGTCAGTTCATTTCATTCAACCATTAAGGTATTCTCTCATGACTCTACATTTTAAGCACAATTACATTGAACATCGGGATATTTTCACAATTTCGACACAGAAATCAATTCTCACAGAAACTTTGAACACAACGGTCGTAAAAAATTTTTTCGCTAACGGATTTTTAGAGTGCTCCTAAATGAACTTTTATTAACGCTAAAAAATTGTCGGAAAAATGATCTTTTGTCTCGCGTAAAGTTAAATTAAACAGGCAAATATGGGTAGCTTTTAAATTCTATGGATATTGCATTTATTAATGTATAAATGGGTTGTAACGTTGGGATAATGAACAAAATGCGTGATTACCACCTCATCCCCTGCATTCTCGTAGTAAAACAATAACTAAGGCATTAGAGCCGGAATACATTGTGCCAGTTGCAAAAACAGAAAAGAATTCGTTGAACACACTATTCCATTTTGGACAGTTGAGAAGATGAACACAAAAACATTTTTAAGACACGAACCCAGTACTTTTTAAATGTTTCGATCAAGAAATCATTAATTATTTTTGATTGCGAGAGCAGACAATTGCAAAACTTTACAGCACAAACCTGGAACTTGTTCAGTAGGGCTACCTCAGTGTCACCCCGTCGTCGTTCCGGAAATCTGACTTCGGTGATCAATCACGTATTCAGCAAATTGCGACTTTTGAAAGTCACGGAATCTCTACCTGGAAATTCGTTTGCGATGGGCAAGTAGGGAATTCTCTATAACGCAGTCAGATTTCGGAAAGGGAAGGAAAATTCCATGCTTGATATATTCAGCGGTGATTGGACAAATTTTATTCCTCCTCTGGAGTTGCGAACTGCAGCAATAGAAATAATTTTACCCCTACCCTGAAAATGGGTTTCGCATAACGTTCATATCACTTGCTCGTTGGATTTTATTCTTAGTGCGCACAATCTCCATTGGTTAAAGTCTTTTTTATTTCATTGCCAATAGGTTAGGTAGTTTTATTCACAATGAGTCAATACCGCGCTTGATAATTCAAATGACGTTGTTCTTCTAGAAAGTTATCCCATTGTCGGAACAAGAACCAACTTATATCATTTTAAGCCCGATGTGCAATTGACAACAATTTAAAATTGAATTTCCAAGAGGGTGGTTTAGCTGTAGCAGTCATGGAAAATAAATTCTATTACGAGATTTATGGCATCGTCCTCAGTTTATTTGTCGTGTTGAAGTCCACCATGCAGGTGGACTTCAACAAGCTCATAGTAAGCTAAAATGTTTAATTTTGCGCTGTTCCAGGTGAAAAAAGACGAGTACGACGCTAGTTATGCTCCAAATTTAATAACTCTGGTGCAAGTGAGATGAAGGTTAAGTGATAATGGCTTTTATGGCTTCCTCACTTGACTGAATAATGCACTGAGGTGGAATCCATTATTCAGCGGGGTAGCATTATTTAGCGGGGTAGCATTATTCAGCGGGGTAGCATTATTCAGCGGGGTAGCATTATTTAGCGGGGTAGCATTATTCAGCGGGGNATTCAGCGGGGTAGCATTATTCAGCGGGGTAGCATTATTCAGCGGGGTAGCATTATTCAGCGGGGTAGCATTATTCAGCGTGGTGGCATTATTCAGCGTGGTGGCAATATTCAGCGGGTTAGCATTATTCAGCGGGGTGGCAACGTTCAGTGGTGGCAACATTCCGCGTGGTGGCAACATTCAGTGGTGGCAACATTCAGCTCAGTAGTTGTCTCTTGTTCCACAGGAAGCTGTCCGAAAGAGAGGCTCAGCGGTTGTCTCGCGATGGAGGTCACATCACAAGGGGAAAACCTGCGCTCACACACAGTTCAATGCTCAAAACTAATAGTAATAATGTGGGCAGGAGGGACCTCACTCTGGAAGATGCAATTTGGTTGTTTAAACGCGCTACAAAATCTTCTTCCCTAATTTTAATTTCTCATCGTCAAAAATACATGGCTAATTGAATTTCAGCCCGGGTGATAGATACCCCACTTTTTGTGAAAATTTAGAAATGTTCTGCTCACTTCAGTAGGCTTATATTTCGTGCTAAAGGCAGTTACTGGTAATGAAATGCATGCGGTTGAAACGAGAATTAATGAAATCTTAGGACTAGTTACCGTAGATTTATATCAATCTCTGCCTAGTTCAGTCCCACCGATGCAGTTTTAATCTCACTTCAGCTCGAAATAATTAAGATATCGATTTACAAATCAATCAAAGAATCAACTTCAAGCCTATTATTTTCTGTGAAAATCAGAATACACTCTGAAACCCTCGATGTAAGGACAGGTTTGAAAAGTTATCAACCATTCCAATACAATTTATGTATTATTATAAGCTTTCTTTCAAAATACCAGTAGGAGTAAAACATAATCAGAGTTTAAACCCTTATCTTAATACAGTTCTTAGTTTGATGACGTTCATCAAAGGAAGAACGCTTTCGATGAGACAAATAACTCTCAAGTAAAGCTCTACGTGCGCTCGTGAAGTATCTCGTCTCGATAAAAACCGCAGGATGAAAATTTCCCGAGGACACAAAACTTTTGCGCGGCTGAGTTGAGAGAGCTGGCGTGGCAGGCACGCCGGGCTGACTCGGATAGCTGTTTGGGCCTCCGCATCTCTCTGAGGGCTATGTTTTTAGAGAGAATTATTATTTCAAGCTCCCGTCGACAGATTTGTTCGCAGTACATCAGGGGAGCTATTCTAACTAGTGTTGAAGCTAATGGGGAAAGAGAAAGCATTTAAAAAATAATAATTTTTGAGCGTATATGTCATTAGAAGATAACAAACACATTCTAATCGAGCGTCAAATAAATGAACATTTATTGTGAACTAATTGCTACTTTATACTTTATTTTAGTGTTCCAATTCGAGTCCTTGGCAGGTATGAGCCTTATGCAAACGATCAAATATCACTGATTCACTTCAAAAATGTATCAGCACTCGTCATCTATTTCCATTTAGCGTCATCTGATTCAAAGGAATGGAATTAATCTTTAATCTAATTAAGGCTTTATCTTCAATATAAGTAATTTTCTTCTCAGTATAATTTAAAATAATTGAGCTATTTCCATTGAATTGATGTATTAAATCTAGGCAAATTGGTGTGAATTGTTTTCGGTAGCCATTATTTCCCACTAGTGTATATAGTTCGTCAAAAAGTAATGAGATTCGATATTTTCCCCGCAAAAATTTTAGATTTGGATGACAAACAAATATCTCCATCCTAATATTACCCGAGATTAAAATATTCTTGTTCTTGTGTATTGGTGAAACTCGTATGTGAGATTCCGTCATTTAAGCCCCCTTAGGAGCGTGACAGATAGACGGACCATTCAACCAAGCAGGCCACAACTGTGTATCATTATTTATTATCAGCCGAGAAGTTTTTAACAAATTCGCAAAATCTTTTTCCTTGCGATGAGTTGCATTTTCTTGAACACTACATAGTGTCATTTTTATTGCCGCAATATACTATATATTTGGCTTGCAAACAAAGGTAAGCGAATGCCAGGTTTTTTACATCAAATGAATGGTATCTATGTTACCATTCAAATAGAAATTAACTATTGGAAATGTTGCTAGAAGGAAATCTATATGTGGCATAATTATTTTCATCATTTGAGTTCGATCTTTGATTCCGGAAGCTATCATAAGATTTTCAAAGCTTCTTCAAGAAAATACCTTTATTGAGAACTGTAGAATAATCTTGTTCGTTTTTGGCTGGAGCTTGATCGGTTAATCAATGCTCTCCTTGTAGCTAACCCACACTCGAGCAAATCAGTCACGCCTTCTGCAGCAACGCTCGCTTTTCAATATGAGTATAGAAATTTACACAATTTCTGTTGCGAAAGATTTATAGCGTCAGTGAAATACTGTCGTTTTCTTGATCATAGCTGAGTTAATCCATTAAACTATGTAGGTCCAAGGTGAATTTGAGTTCGGCTTTGTGAACCATGAGCGTGACAAGGAACGTCCATTTCAGTTTGCGTCTGAACTTGGAACTCGTGAAATTTAAATTGCAGGTCCGCTCTGCTAGGGGACGACTGCTTCTTGTTCAGCTCAGTTAATTACTGATTTATTCCGTAACCTCAACTCACGTGAAGTTGATTTAAATTCTTAAATCAAACACGCAATGCAATGACCTCTGTGAAATGTACCCTTTGGAAAGGCTCAAATTGCTGAAAGTATTGGGTAAGGGATTATTGCTCCAATTTATTTCATAGATAATCTGAAAAATTTAAAATATCGAGCTGACTTCAGATTTTGTAATACATGAATCTTGAAATAACTTGCCAGTTGAGGTAGCTAAAAAGCTGTGTTGAAGTAAATCTTTCTGTCCAATCTATTCTTTTCGAAAGGCTCTACCCATATCAACTGTGTTACTAATTTAAAACACAAGCAAAACACTATTCCGATTTTCAATCTCATCATCTTCCATCATCCACCTCAGAGTGTTTACATAACTCGCTAACACTTATAACTTTTCGATTTCGTGGATTAACTGAACGCGTGTGATGCACTTCAAGAGATAAGCAGAGCAGCTGAGAGCACCGTATCCTCTCTGTTGCATTGTGTTGGATCGTATCAACTGTTGCAGCTTGTAAGCGGCATTGTAATTGATCTCAGGTCTCTGTTCAAGCCATGCCTCATCTGTAAGCTGTNAGATAATCTGAAAAATTTAAAATATCGAGCTGACTTCAGATTTTGTAATACATGAATCTTGAAATAATTTGCCAGTTGAGGTAGCTAAAAAGCTGTGTTGAAGTAAATCTTTCTGTCCAATCTATTCTTTTCGAAAGGCTCTACCCATATCAACTGTGTTACTAATTTAAAACACAAGCAAAACACTATTCCGATTTTAAATCTCATCATCTTCCATCATCCACCTCAGAGTGTTTACATAACTCGCTAACACTTATAACTTTTCGATTTCGTGGATTAACTGAACGCGTGTGATGCACTTCAAGAGATAAGCAGAGCAGCTGAGAGCACTGTATCCTCTCTGTTGCATTGTGTTGGATCGTATCAACTGTTGCAGCTTGTAAGCGGCATTGTAATTGATCTCAGGTCTCTGTTCAAGCCATGCCTCATCTGTAAGCTGTGCTGCAAACTGACTGATTTACGTAGTTATCGTTTTCTGATAATGTCAAGTGAGCGACTCATTTTGAATTACAAATTATATTTTTGGTTCATTGGTGCGACTCTACAAGTGGGCATTAAAAAACTTGATAAAATATTAACGAAGACCAAAGTTACCTACAATTTTAAGCATTTAAAGCGGTTGACCTGCAGTGAATTTACCATCTATCATAGAGCGGTTCAGAGTTTCAGTTGATCAAAGCAAACCTGTTGAAAATTTCTTACGACAAGGAAGGATTACCAAAAACATACTAACCTTGGTCTTCATGGATGGTTACATAAGTAAAATACATGATACGTCCTTGCACCAAATTTATGGAATTATTCCATAATTTGGACGTGGCTGCTCATATTTCCTGCTAGAAAATGACAACACTCCTTTAACAAACCATTACGTTAAACTACTACAGATGTCAGCAAATTTCAAGATATAAGGCTTCCTTGACATACACAAATGGCTTTCTATACTGAACGTTATATTTGTCAAGACACAGTTGTTAAGTGAACTAGATAAATTATATTAAATTGAATGGAACCCATGATTTTATAATTATATTCATCCGTGTCGACGCCCATAATGAATGTATTCAACAGAGTAGTGTCAAACTCATAACGAATTTAGGCGAGTATGAAATGCGAAAAATGCGCTCACTTCATAATAAAATGGTCACTAACACTTGAGTAGAAAACTGCATGAAATTAAAACAGCGAAATTCAGAACAAAAATGTTTCAATAAGAGAAATAGACCATAATTTAAAACATGACGCATACAGTTTGGGAAAACTTTAAATCCCGATCACGAGGTCAGTTTGTAGATTCCAGTGATATACTGCATTCGTAACGATTTACTCATTGTTAAAAGCCTCCTAATCGACCCATTTCCATTTCTGAGTCTCTGCAGAGAATGTACCGGGCTGGCTGCGCTTAATTCCCAACGACCGCTGTATTTGCTGTCGCATTTTACTCTGGAACTTTTGGGGAGAGTGGCAGTGTACTGTGGCACGCCTGCCAATCAGCGGCTCGCTCTTCCTCGCCATAAAATACACTCAGTTCGCAGAGCTAGAATACCGGACATTTAGGCCAGAACAATAACATTGCAATCTTGCTCGGAGCAATTCAAATGTGATAAAAGAACACTCAACGATCCAGATTTAGGAGATATATTCAATTGAAATTCAACAGTGGACGATTCTCCTGAAAAGTTTGAGCATATCGTTTTGATGAAAGGTTTGTGCCGTTAGCGATGTCGTAAGACTCTTGTATCGTTCAAATCAATATCTGAAGCATTTTAAAACAGAATTAGAAAAGTAGATAGACTTTTGAAGTGTCTGTAAACCGAAAGCAATAATTTAAAACTCGAGCGTCAGTAAAAATTGAACAACGGCAAAAGAAGCATTGAGTTTAAACATGGAGCAATGCATAGGGTAATTAAAAGATCTTAAACAAATGAATGACCTTAGAATTAACTATAATAAAGGTGCTAAAGTTGATAAAACAAATAGGTTGACATATACTGGAAGCCCGGACTCTACGAGTCTTAAGCATGTACAGCCAGAGATTGAGCACCTCACATAACCATGAAATTAGAGAAGCAAATAAAGATACAAATCGAAAGCTCCGCTTCGGTCAGAATTTCACAGAGTGCGGATAGTTTTCTACAACAAATATGACGTCAAGTCATACTGTCTAGTCGTTTAAATGAATCTGGGCAAAAAATATTATATGACTGAAACATTTATCTTAACAAAATTTGAACGTCATTAACGCAGTTCTTGTGAAATTTTGAGCGTCCTGTGTGCCTAGTATCTTTAGATCGATGGAGTTCATACAACTGGTGTTATTTTCCCCTTAGATAATCGCGCAAGCTAAAATAAAAGCAAGCGAGACATGATAAATTACTTCATGCTTGAGTGAAGCTACAGATTACTTAGTTAGACAAGGTTGAAATAGGATTTACCAATAGATTGACTTCTGTTACTGGTGATGAGTAACGTGAAACAGAAAATGTGGCTTTTCAACGTCCTTGTTGCATCGGAGTCACTTTTTTGTTGCGGTAGCGCGTTTACTGCCATCGCATTTCTAGAGAAAGAATCCCTGAGCTAAACTCGCAACAACCCCTCACGCCTGAAAATTGCATCGGATATCGAACATTCGCTCGGCTTACGATCACCATCGAACATTGAAAATAAGGCAGACAATTAAAAAGTCATTGAAGCAGGAAAACCGCAAGATGCGGGCTGAAAATTCTATTTTACTGATATTTAACGCATGAAGACTCCTAGCTGTAGCTTCAACTTCTTCCGCAAACATTTTTTTTCTTCTTCTAACAGTTTTTACGAATTCTAAAAAGGAACTTTTTTCATTTCGACTGAAAAATTAGCATTTTAAGTTTTTTCAATGTTTGTGTAGATTACTGAGTTGCAAAGAATATTTGTTGTAACCAGTGATCTATCTTCAGAACCTTATTTTACACCGTGAGAATCAATTGACCGGAATTCGTTCTCAATTCCTATCAATCTTATGATTCACAATTTGAGACGCGCATTTAACATTGCAGTTTACCAAACCTAAATTTGGGTTTATTGTGTTTTTAGCTTTTGTTCTCAAATTTTCAAGGTAGGAACAAGCTCATGCAACATTATGGGAAGACATATTCTTCCTGGGGCTGAAAGGTGTTATTTTCTGCCTCTCATAACCTCTCAACCAATCTAACTTATTTGCCAGGGTGCCAATAATTTTAGCTGAGTGCGTATCGCCTTTGTAATGGGCGGCTAAAATCATACATACCAGGGCAATGTATTCAGACCAGCTAGATGAAGTTCAAATTTTTCATTGAAAGTAAGCTAGTCTCTGCCTCAGCAGGAAATGATCCACCTCTGGGCAGTTTTAAATTTATTTACGGTGCTTTCAATTCTTGCTCAAATTTTTCCCTGCTGTTAAAAAATTCTCGTCGTATAAAGGGATAATTTATTCCCAGCCCCATGTTCTAGTAACACGAGTACGTGATGTTAAAAAAGCATTTCACCACACACACATAGACTACATTTACTGCAAATGACGCATGGGATCCACAACTTCCTGATCAAGCAGGCATCACACTGACGAGCCATGCACATTACACACATCAAACACGCAAATCACGTAAATCACCAATTAGACGTTATGTTCTACAATCATAGATCATTTTCAAAGGGCTCAAAACGGAACGATTGAAAGCAACTACTCACGTATCTAATTCGCATCGAAGATAATTTTCAGTTTCCGAAAGTAATCAAAGCTTATGACGTATAACGATTACGAACTTGTAATAATTACTTGGTGAGATGACTTTTTAACCTTCTCCAATTTCGCATGGTGAAGTAATTATGATAATTTTCTTTGATAACTATTCTCTTTCCTTGCAGTGTAAAAAATCAGGCCTCTATTAGCTGCCGGCAGCTATACGAGCCTATAAAATGCTGTTAGCTGTTATCAAATGTGGGACGTGCAACTAATTGGAGAATGGCATAATTTTACCTGAAATGGAACGTGAAAAGCTCGATTTATTTGTAAATTAGAAACATTCTCGAAAGAATAATTCCATTGATGGTCGAAAACTTAAAACAATGAATTACTCTGAAAAACTTGATTAATTTTTGCTTCACGATATGAACTGAATTACTGTTTATTGTGCGTATGGAATGCATTCTCTTTAATTGA
Source organism: Platorchestia sp. MABIK (assembly GCA_014220935.1). Classification (NCBI taxonomy): domain Eukaryota; kingdom Metazoa; phylum Arthropoda; class Malacostraca; order Amphipoda; family Talitridae; genus Platorchestia; species Platorchestia sp. MABIK. The sequence goes on from JACJUY010000239.1 coordinate 120,865, forward strand.
GAGAACTTTACAACGGCGGCGCAACATATGTATTTGTCATAGAAATGCAGCTGAATGTTAACTGTATTAGAATTGATAGAATTGGGATAAGACTGTAGATGGGGTCGATTGAATTCAATTAACCATAGGCAGTATAAAAACCCTTTAATTAATTAAGAAGTGGATTTCATATAATCTGACCACAGATCCAACTTCAGTCTGCAGAATTCGTTGATCGCGTAGCACGCGTTCGTTGACAAGCGAAGTCGCCAATCGATTACCTGCCTTAATAAATAAATCAGCTGATACACTTGACCTTTGTGTTTCATTATATCTAAAATGGTTTAGGTGACGAATAATCTCTTCGATAAAAATAATTCAGCTGATGAATGAGTAAAATCCTTTAATATTTCATGCAACAGACATTTATTAATATCCATATCAGATGCAGGTCTCTAAAAAGAACTGTTTTTCAGACTGTCAAAACGGAGGTATTTTGATATTTACACCATCCTGTGTGAGATGTTGAAGTTGTTTGAAAGTTTACTCCAAATGCGTACTTTTGAACTTTCTATTTAATTCATGGCCTAGTGTCCAGATGTAGATAAAAAATGAACTGATCAAATAATTGTATCTTCGTGCGTGACTTTATGCCCTGAGATCCAAGTGCAGAAAAAACGAATTTAACATTGCCCAGAGTAGGCAACTGGTCGTCAACAGCCACACACCCAGCAAACGGCGGCCCTGCATCATGGAAAAGACAGCCCGGCTGTGGCAGCTGCGAGCCCTCCGAAGCTGCTGCTTCGTCTTTTTAATCTCATGGAGCTCATGTGCGGCAGTCGGTGAGTGTTTGGGTTGCAAAAGAGGGTGCAGATGAAGATTGAATTTGTTTTTTTTAGAAATGTTTCACAAATTGGCGGAACTTCCACGTTGTAATTTCAGGTGAAGAGATGCTTGCTAACTTTGTTTATTGTACTTGTGTCCCTACTCAGAACTGTGATAATTATACTTTGAATACCTTTGACTTTCCTCCTGATGAAACTGAAATGTTGCTTAGTTGAAATTATCATCAGGTAACCCTATCTCGCGCTCCAGTACTGTGATATGTGCGTTCTAATACAACCTTCATAATAGACTCGTCAAAAGCGGTTGATAATTAATTACTCTCTAAATTTCTGGAAAAAGTCGAACACACAATGAAATAAACTCTAAATTGGTCTGGTAATGCCTAACTAAAGCTAAATTTGTGTTCGTGTTTGTGTGTTATACCATGAGTATGTAGCCCTCGTGCATATGTTTCTAATTGCTTTCTACTATAACCGTCTAATTTCTTTCTGAAACGAACACCTAGAAATACTTCAGGGGGTTATTTTGGACTCCGGAACAACCACTGCAGGGGTATAAAATTATATCATATATACGTGTATTCTCAGAACAAATATATTATTTCAGCGTTTATATATCAAGGGATGATGCGAGGAGTGTCAATAAGTGTTAAAGGCTCCATTGAAGACAGGCTAAATGCAGTTTCAATTTTCAAGTAATCAGAAAAAATCGGTGTTTCATATTACCAACCCAACTGGGTGATTCCCCTTCTCTATCAAACATTAAATTCTGTCGGGTTTTACAGCACGTGTGCTGGTTTTTGAAAATAACATATACCCTCCTCCAAGTTTTCATTTTTCTTTCCGATAATGATCATTCTTTTTTGATAGTTTCAATTCTTAATTGAAATATTTCACTGGAATACAATACTTCACCCGCCGTTCAATTTGGTTAACTCACTGTGCTGTGAGGCTGCTTTCATTTTTTTCGATCGTAAAAAGCGCTTGTAGTTTAATCGTAACTT
>JACJUY010000239.1:123085-139416 GCA_014220935.1 Platorchestia sp. MABIK
TGATAATTTGGCCTCCTTTATTTGTAATTTCAGTTCACGCACAAATTATCTGGCAACTTTTTGAGAAGAGGAAAAGATACTACCGATACTCTAATTGAGTTCTCAGAAATGGTTATAATGTTTTGGAAGCTAAAAGAATTTGTCTTTATTGTGTTTATGAAGAGCTAACACTCTATTTTATTCTTAACTTGGTTTCAAAGAGTTCAAAATTAATTTTTCCGTGGTTTCTAAGAAGTTCTTCTAAGAATTCTAGGGATATATCCGAAAAAATAAAAACCCCACACGGTGTAAAACAATTGCGGAATCACTATAAAACAAGAATCAATCAACTAACACCAACATATACCTGTGTTTGACCTAAGAAAAAAGGCTTAATCATTTATTCACCTTACTTAGGTGTGTAAAATAATTAATTGCTGATCACCAATTGTAAACAATTTAACCATTTCATTGAACAGACAGAAAATCTGTGTAACTACATGTGGTCCCCAATCAATTCTGCCACTCCGAGATCATAATGGCGTATTTTTTTCTAATGACTGCAATCGTATTTAAACTAAAACACACACCCAAAAAATACCCTACACTAATTAAGTAGATTTTTTTACTTAAGATAATGAAATGAAAAATGAGGTTTATTTATTAAATTGAGTTGCTATGTTCCTCAAGCAACTTAATAATTCTTGCCGTTTCTTGTACCCACATCTTTCTAATGACTTCTTACCCTATGGATTGGAGTTGCGTAGGTGACACGTTCGTGCGCTGGTACGAACACCAGCGCAGTTGAGTCATGGCATTCGAAATTTTAACACCAAGCGCCACGAAGTGGTACCTCGCTCCTCCTGCAATTACACTTTTTTACTTTATGCCTTAATAAAATATTAGTGCGCGTGTTCGACTTCAGTTTCATCGAAATATCATGTCATTTCGTATCGAACATTTTCAATCGAATCTACCACGAACTAATTTATATGTTTGTCTTAAACTCTTTAAAAAATATTGTCTCATCTCTTTAAGACACAGTTTGATTAGCAGCTGTTGTTTGAATTGGGGGTTCATTTTATGCACGGTTTTGATTTAAATCTAGTTCATCATTTTTTTTTCTCATTGAAACAAATTGTGAATATTTCGTGCTCATTTAATCTTAAAATGATAATTCCCTTCTTTGATGTCGATCAAAAACGGCAAGTGCGATATCATGCAAGTGCCAGTCCAGGCTAATAGACTTTTTTCTGAAGAAGTGAGACTTCAATGAACTTAACTCCAGTTTTGAGGCTGCGAGGGCAAGCTTCATTGCATCACAAAGACGTTATTGAATTTTAAAGGCTCGAGAGAGTTCTTCCTGACGAAGTTATGAGTGAACAGAAATTTTGAGCCTGTCTTCTTTTTTCTCCATCCTCACACAAGACGCAGGATAGCGAGGGACTCGCATTTTTCTCAAACACGTGGGAGACATGTGGAAAACATGAGACTGGAATTAACAACGTTTTCCTAAAAGAAGCTAGCTTGTGACTTCAGTCATCTTTGTAGCCAACTTCCATTGCCGATAAAAAAAAATCACACTATGTCGCAGCTAGTGCTTTCTGACAACACCAAACAACGTGAAAACTAGCTGCTAAAAAGAGCAACTGCATAATGGGGCAACCTCAATTTCCACTTTTAGAATGTCCCAGACACGAATTAAAACAGCGGCCAAGCAGCCCGTCGGCGTCTTGCAACAATTAGTGGAATGGACCACAGATGTGATTAACCCGCAAATAAACGTTAAGAGCTGACAAGGCTAGCTTGGACGTGCGCTTAGTTCTGGTACTCGACCTGCTCCCACCCTCCGTGAGCACAGACCTCCACATGGCAATGTTGCGGAAAGTTTGGGTTAGAAAAAATGTTTTATTTAGATAAATGCCATTAAGATATTTTTGATTGATGTCTTCAATAAATAAATAAAATGAAACAGTTAAATCTTACCGTATATGGATAACACCTAGCCATACACTGCGGAGAAGTAACCTATGGGTAAATTTGAAATGAAGAAACGTGGTGTTCATCACATCTAGATGTTGAATTATGTTGGCATTTGTTTACTGTTAAGAATGACTAGAAATAATGAAGTAATAATCGGTATATCATAAAATACTGATAAGTTGAGGGTACTAAAAAAAACTTGTCAGAAAATATTTACATGTAGAAAAAACAACGAATTTCAGTTAAAATCTGAGGAAATTCAGTAAAGACAAAATCAGCTAATCAGCTTTAACGCTAATTTCAGCCCTTTGGATATGCCTCATCCCTCTTACCAGCGAAGTTTCTCGTTTACTTTCTTTTAGCAAAGCACGAATTATAACTTCGATCCCGGTGTTTTTATTGGAGCAGTTGAAAGTTACTCGATCAAAGCGCAATTGCAGGCGAGGGTAGAAAACTAAGCTACGAGCCTAATTCTCTTATTGATAGGCAATTGATACGGCAAAAGAGCATTCGTTCATAGAGCGGAGAGGCTTAAATTTTCATTGAGGGTCCGTGTCTGGTAGAACAAAGACCTCAATTGGTTCTCCCAAAAGCAATTTATGCCTTTAGTTCGGCAGTCAATTGCTCTGAAAGTTCGTTAACGATCCCAGATAAGACCATATGATCGTCCGATGTCTTTTGAAAGGCTAAAAAGTACGTTTTTCCTTTAGAAAAATAACACAGGGTCTAAACTTTCCGTGTTAGTTTCCCAAACTTCTTCTGTAATTTATTCGAATGGTGTGCTCAACGATCTATGAACTGTGCAATAATATAACTGAACACCTCCGTGACGTGAGTGGCCAACGAAAGAATTTGTAGTCATAAAGTCGATACTCAGAGTCATAAACAACGTTATGGAACTGTTTCAGCAACAGAAAAAAAAAGAGACGCTTGCCTCAGAGAATGGATGCAAAAGCTCCCGATAATAACAATCTATCAGGCCATAATGCAGCTGCAGCACGAGGTGATTTCGGGAACATCAGCGAAAACGTAGACGCTAATAACGATAAATTATATGGGAACGTCGTTTGCGTCTCTTCTTGCGTATCCCGACGATCACAACCGAAAAAAATGGGATCGACGTCTCTCTAGGACGGAAAGTAATGCACAAACTAAAATTTTAGGTTTGGGCTCAACGTTCCGGAGAGAACTTAGTGCTAGACTGAAGAGGTTTTGATGTCGTCTTTTGATAGCATTTTGGGAGCGGCGCATGGTCGTGTTAGTGTCTATTTTGCTTCTAGCATCGATGATAAACCAAATCGAGAAGTAAAGTTAAAAATCAAATGCAGCTAAGATCTTTTGTCAGAAATGAGAAAAAATTATAACTGCATTAAAAAATTTTCCTTTGCATGGTCTATCAAGTTGTCGTGAAGCTGAAATGATGATAATTACTTTGAGATGAACACTTCTGAAGCATTACATTGATGCCAACATCGAAGTTGTGAATCTTAATGAAATGAGTTCAGATTACAAGTTAGTTTGAGCCTCCCTCAGTTGTAGTTGTGGAATAACTCTAATAATCAGAGATTAAGATATTTCATTTTTCTAAAAATATTCTAGTAATATTGTAATTTGATCTTAAAATTCACAACCTCGTCAAAATTTAATTTGTTTTAGTAAAAATCTCTTACAGTGATTAGTTTTCATCGTAATGATGTAAGTTAGTTTGATCTATTTAATTTTGTAATGAAATTTAAATCGCATGTACTAATCTGCAGTGTCATAATCCAGTTAATAAAAAATTAAACACACTTAATTTGCAACGCGACGTTAAAACTTTTTTGATAAGTGAACGAGTGATAAAGTCACGAATGAACTGTTGATATCCCTACGAGGAGTTTTTCTAAACATATATTACCAATATCTTCTTCAGCTAAATGACTGACTGAGCACCTTTGAATAAACAATTTTTTGTCCGACGTTCGGTCTGGTGCCATGCCTCTGTCCCAAGGTGAAAATACTGCAATGTACAATCATGAACCCTAGGCCCGAATAGCTTTGGATTCCATGAATTTTAATATATATTTTGGTGCATGCCTAAACTAATGCTATCTACTGGAAAGCTCCATCAAAGTAATTTTAAGTAGTTGTTTTCGATAATTAAAATTCAAAAATCTTAGTACGCTCTGTGATTTCGAACTGAAATTCAAGCTGGTAAAGGAAGTGATTAAGGAAGTAAATCATGAATTGGTAAAGGAAGTAATCATGAATTGGGTTGTCAAAATATGACTGAAGACACAGCCTGTGGTGAAAATGCTGAAAATAATCTTACAGCCATCGGAAGTGTGAAATCACAGACGTAATTTTCTCGCTTAATTTTAAACAATCGCATGGAACCCAAATTTTTCAGAGTCAAAATTAAAGTTTAGAAGAAACTAAATGAAAAATTTTTCCAATTTCTTACCAAGTATAGACACTGATGATACTTTGGTAAGAAAATTCTCACTTTATCCAACTGGTTTTGATATGATTTTTGTGTTACAGAGCGTGACTAATTTCACATTTTCTGTCACTCAAACCGTGAACTTGAACTTAAGTCTCGACCGTATGCCAGCTCGACTCTGTGAAAATGATAATCCTCGAAATTAATCGATGAGAGTCATTACTCGGACTCAAGGCTCTGTGAAATGATACGAGCGCCGAAAGCCGATGCACCTACGATACGAGCGCCAGAGGTCGATAGACCTGCGATACGAGCTCTAGATGCCGATGCAGCAATGATTTGAGCGCCAGGTGCCGATGTAATAATGATATGAGCGTCAGGTGCCGATGCACCGATGATATTAGCGCCAGGTACATGCTGATGTAACTCCGATACTAAAGCCAGAGTCCGATGCAGCAATGATATGAGCGCCAGGTGTCGATGTACCTATGATATGAGCGCCAGGTGTCGATGCAACGACGATACGAACGCCAGAGGCCGATGCACCTATGATATGTGTGCCATGAGCCGATCGCCTAAGATATGACCGCCATGTGTCGATGCACCTATGACATGAGCGCCCTGTGCCGATGAACCTATGATTTAAGCGCTAGGGGCCGATGCACCTATGATTTAAACGCTAGGGGCCGATGCACCTACGATTTAAGCGCTAGAGGCCGATGCACCTATGATTTAGGCGCCATGTGCCGATGTACCTGCGATATGAGCGTCAGGTGCCGATGCACCTATGATATGAGCGTCAGGTGCCGGTGCACCTGCGATACGAGCACCAAATGCCGAAAGAAATGCAGATCACGTTGCCACAGGGCATCATTCGTGAAGCCGTTTCTGCTTCGTCAACGAAATCATTGATCAGACAAGTATCGGGAAGCTTTAAAAATTATACCTCGAGCCCTGCACTTAGATGATCGTGCAGCGCTTTCATATCTTTGTGGCAGAAAGAGCTTTCATCATTTTCCTCACTTAACGATGCCCACAAAGACGAATCAAAAGTACCCATGCTATTTCCGTGCATTGCGATGCCGAAATTAAACGATTTGGAATTCACTTTCTAGTTTATATTTTTTACGATACCCTAGCATGAAAACAGTGTACATTGTAAAAATATCTGGAAAATGAACTGTCTTGAAAAAGGGCACTCAGGCGAATGGTTTGGGTATTCTTCAAACAAAATGACTAATTCCTTGGTGTCAATAAAGATCCGGAAAACATTCCCTGCTGCATTTTTTGCAACTTCTATACTTGTTCTCCTCAAAAATATGAGCTTTGCATTTCAGTACATTTCTTCTAACCAATAAAAACTCCATGAACTAAAAAGTTAAATCTATGAAAAGAGCGTCAATTTTAGATGCCGACCTAAAACTCCAGCAGAAACAAGTGAGATCCATTAGCGTCTGATGTACGAAGATGTATTTTTAGCTATTTAGTTGATGAAAAATTCAAAATAGTAATCTAAAAATAAATTAGAAAAATAAATGTTTATTTGTCAGGTAGCGATGAAATAATAAGCGTTTGAGAAATGAATTTCGTACGATGCTCAAAATGTTGTGAGACTCGTTCTTTAAGTCTAAGTCATGCCAGAATAATTTACGTCCTATGCGATTGTGGAAAAAATGTTCATTGTTGTGATGAACGTGGTAATTCCTACAAATCTTTTTCCTGCGTGAAAACCTACCTTTGGTGCACTGCATCACCTCACCGGTGTACTGCATCACCTCACCGGTGTACTGCATCACCTCACCAGTGTACTGCATCACCTCAGCATCGCCTAACCAGAAACTAGATTTTGTTTACTTCTATTTTTATCGGAGTTCAGTGTGGAGCAAATTTTGTCATTATTTTCCTTGTATCGTCTTTTTTGAAATTGTAATTAATGTGTATCGCCAGAAAAAATAATTGTGAAGTGAAAACGGTTTATTTGGAATAAAATTTAGACATTTAAATGTTTAAAACATTGGGTTTTAAATATCTTAACACTAATCCTTATTTGTTACTTACATACACATGGGTATCGTAATACCCATGTCACATGTCTAGGCAAAAATGATTGAGAGAAAAACACAAAAAAATGCGTCCCCTTCTATGCGTTAAGATTTTGATAATGCATATAAATACAAGTAAGTAAGAAAACATAATCCTAGTGATCCATTGCTGAAAACCCTCTCATTAGTGCACACTTATATTGAAATATGAGCATCCGAACATAGGAACTAGTGATTTGAGAGATCGATGTTAACGTAAAATGGGCAGATTTGATTTATTTTGCGTCTAAGACTATGAGGTCGACATTCAGGACTTGGGACAATGTTTTATTCTAACACAACAACTAGTATGCCAAATGATGAGCTCGGAGAGAATAAAATATTTACCATAACACAAATTTACGATATTTTATATTTACGCTAATAATACTGGCACAAAAGAGTTCACCGGAGTCAAAGACATTGAAAGAATTATTGTGCAATGCTAGCCGTAACATTTTCAACATAGCTGGAACAGTACAAAAAGTTAACTACCTAAAATAGCGTTGTCATAATGTACTCACGAGCGTAAGAAACTTAGAATGGCCACGCATTACTAACAAGAACATTTTAAGACCGGAACAAGAAAATGAAACAATGATGTTCTATAAAATTGTTACGTGCGACGAATTACGTGGCCTTTTAAAATGTTTTGATACGAACGAAAAAATGCTAAAATACTTTAACATCAACATCCTTGCTTGATACTCACACATGGGTGTCGTAATACCCATGTCATTTGTCGAAACAAAAAATTTGAGAGAAAAACACAAAAAAATGCGTTCTCTTCTTTGCATTAATTAATCGGATTTTGAAAATGCAAATAAATCCAAATACCTAAGAAAACATGATTCTTGTGACTCATAGTTCAAAACACTCTCGTTAGCGCGCACTTGTCCTGGAATATAAGCAAACGAACATAGTAACTAGTGATATGAGGGATTGATGTTAAAGTAAAATGGGCAGATTTAAATTGTTTTGCGTATTAGACCATGAGGTCGAGATTTGGGATAAATTTTCCCTCATACGTATCGACTAGTATGCCAAAATAATGAGCTCGGAGGGAATAAAATATTTGACCGTAACACCAATTTATAATATTTACTACCTACGATAATTATACTGGCACAAAAGAGTTCACGGGAGTTAGAGACATGAGGATTGTTGTACAATGGTGACCATAACATTTACTGCATAGCTGGAACAGTACGAAAAGTTAATTACCGAAAATAGTGTTATAATATACTCACGAGCGTAGGAAGCAAAAAATTGCCGCATACGACTAACAAGAAAATTGTATGAGAGGAATAAGAAAAAAAAAGGATGTCCCATAAAGTTATTACATGGAATGAATTACGTCGCATTTTCGAATGCTTTAATAAGAGTGAAAAGTGCTTTCAAATTTGCTCACGCTAAGACCCTGACTTGATATTCACACATGGGTATCGTAATACGCATGCATGTTATTGTCGAAACAAATGGCTGGGAGAAAAGCACGAAAAAATGCGTCCCCTTCGTTGCATTGATCTGATTTAGACGATACATTTCATTACAAGTTACTAAGAAAACATAAGTCTCGTTATTGCACACTCATATTGAAATATGAGCATACGAACATAGGAACTAGTGATATGAGGGATTAAGGTATGGAATCCTTCATAAAGTAAAAAAAATTATTGCCTGAAGAAGCTTTAAAAATACCTTATCGAACGATCTTTTCATCATATCTATTATACGGGATAGAAGCTTGGCACGGAACTGATAAAAATAAAAACAATCTGCTCTTAATATTGCAAAAAAGAGCCATTCGAACGGTAATGAAATTAGAATTTATTGCTCTCACAAATGATTCATTCAAAAGAAAGAAAAGAATGATTCATTCAAAAGAAATGATTCATTAAAAACACTCAAGCTTTTTGATCTCTACAAGCTCTCCAAATATAATTTCATGAATAAAACATTAACTGATGATGGCGACAGAAAACACAAACAATTATTAACTGCTCAAACTGGCCATCATGATCATTAAACCTGAAACAGAAGTAACTTCATACTTCCTTATTATTCAAAATCTCGGTCACAACACAGTATCCTCTTCATTGGAACTAAGAATTGGAATGCAATACCTGCTGAGATCCTTGGAAAAAGTTCTTGCAAAGCTTTCAAAACAAATCTTGAGTCCCTCTTCATATCGAAATATTAATCACATAAGGTAATTCAAGTCAATTTTATTCTTTTGTTATACGACTTACCTTGATAAGGTATTCTGTCATGATTAATAATATAGATCTTATGCTCCTAATCGTTTTGCTTGAATATATTGTTCCCATTTAGCACATTTTAACTTTTTTTGTTTAAAAACTAAGCATCGAAACATGATCAGTCTTGTATGCCCCTAGGTTAAGTAAATTAGGTTAATCAAAACTGTACACTTTAAAAATAGTTTTTGATGATAGGATGCCATAGAAGTCGCTGAAATTATTCGAGCCTACAAGTAGCTATACTCAAATATGTCCATTGTATTAGACTTAAGATACAATCTATTACTGTATCACTTGTGGTAAATAAAATGTTTAAATTGTTTAAAAGGTTGAAAGTAAAAAGGGTAGATTTAAAAAATGTTTCGTTCACGACTATGAGGTCGACATTCGCGATAATTTTTCACTGTTACGTATCAACTAATATGTTAAATAACCGGCTCGGATAGAATTAAAAATATTTTACCATAACACAAAAGTTATGATATTAACTACTCTAATATAGTACTGGCACAAACAAGTTCACCGGATTAAAAAATATGAGAAGGATCGTTGTACAATGCTAACCATAACATTTCAGAGAATTAGCTCAAAGAAGGAACTTAAAGTTGCCTTCGCAACTTTGTTGATATATATATATAGGGTTAAATATTTTTATCACACCCAGTAAATACACATTTAGTCAAACTTGTTAGAAATTTGAGAGAGTCGATGAATTAGGCATCTTCCTTTTGCAAGGTGTGACTACATCTTACTTTCGAGTAACATCGTCTCACTATTGCATCTCTAGTTGTGTGGTATATCCAGTGAACGTAGATACCGATAGACACTGCACTCCTGAATTACAAACACATAGAGAACAGTTGGCTTCCCTGGCTTTCCTAAATTCGAGTCCTATAAATATTGTACCTGGCATGAGTTCACAACTGCCTGCTGTTGGTACAAGCTCGCACGATGCTGAATGTGTCTTCTGAAATAAAATTGGATTCAAACCTGCGGCACTCTTGTGTCACCAAAGCCATTGCTGCAACGGCATGCGCATGATAAACATTTCCTGCAAGCGCGCTTGGGCTGAATATTTGTGACACTCCCATTCGGGTCTTCGAATCAAGTCATCGATTTCTCAGATGAAAATTGCAAACACGTCTTCATTTAATAGGCAGAATTATGTTTTCGGTGACGGTGACATCTCTTTCGGTGACGCATGCGGCAGGTGCAAATTCCGGGTCTTTTCTGAATATTGTTGGAGGAAATATGAGCCTGAATATTTACTAGCCGGTGCTAGCATCAAGGAAAATAAATATTTTGAAAACGGAATCATAGATAAATTAAATTAAATTTGTAAACACACGTACGGAGAAAACTAGATAATTTATGAAAGACCAATAAAGACACATACGGAAGAAACAGGAAACCTAACAATGGAATAACCATAATGAAAACAGAAAGGCAAGATCTAACCAAAGTAAAACGCAATTAATAAACGAATAAAACAAAAACCTGATGGAAAATGGAGACAAGACCCGGAGAATGCAAGAAGGCTACGAGAAGAACAACAGAGGTCAATTAACTCGGACTTTGTATTAGATCTTGGCAAAGCGACATCGATATGTCCGCAACAGAAGGCAAGGATACTGCCGTGTATTGTCTCCTGTGCCTCCACAGCAGACACTTGACGCTCTGCTGCATGCCCTGTCCGAGTAACACGAAGCCAATGCGAGCGAAGGCCTCTCATCATACCGACTTCAATAGAATTTTTGATGAGAAATTGGCGTTCCTCGAAAGGCACGTTCTCGATGTCCATGTCAGAGAATCCCTGTATACTTTCGCAGGTTGTCGTCATTGACCTACATGCCATGATAATGCGAGTCAAGTCATTTATATTTTGAGTTATACAAGAATATTTGGTATCTTAGTTTCGGATATTTTATTTCTCGTAGCCTACAAAACTTCTCGGGTTTCCTTCATTTCAATGCCATATCCATAAAATATGGCTTCTAACAAAATAATTCAATGATTGCCGGAAAAGATACTTCGCTTCCATAAAGATTGTTTAAACTTCTGCTTGTAAAATAAATATTTTTATTCAATAGAGCGTTTCCGCATTGGTCGAATTTCTAATCGAAGCAATAAAATTTCAGAAAAAATTTGTTCAGTTTCTGTTAGAACGTAAAATGAAAACCAAGAGTTAACTTTTCACTTTGTTGTCACTTCAATCACTCGGAATTATTTAGATTTTCTTTGGTACCTTGTCGGTCACCATTTTCCATGTATTTAATCATGTCTCACGACTCGTCTCTTAAAAGCCTATTTTCCAATCCAGAATGAAAGGTTAAATTTAGGCTGTAAAAGTTATTCGCTAAAGCTCCAATTTTAACCACGTTCAAAATGAATTTTTGTCATTTCTCAATTATGCAAAAAAATACTTGACGATCGTTCTTCACTGTGGCTGAATGCAAGTAAAATTACTAACACTCGTCTCTCTGAACATGAAGTCAGCATCGTTCTCGTTCGACCTTTAAGTACTTGAAATTCTCACAGTTCAGAAGGTACGTGAGGTAAAGGAGATTTGCAGCTAAGATACATGATACTCAAGATCTAGGAGGTGCCGAAGATGAAGAATGCACTAGGGATGGAGGTGGCCAAAGCACATGTCACTCAAAATACAGGAAAAATTGATAAATGAAAAAACTCTGAAAAAACATATTTTCAAATTATCTACGAACGTAAGCAAGTTGCCTAGAGAAAAACGAGGTACCGACGGTAACGGTCATCCAGAAAGCGTACAAGGTGCATGATTTCCGAAGGGACAGTAGGTACCCAAGACACAGGATGTGTTTTAGGCACAAACGTTCCTTCTAGTTCAGCATGGACCTTGAACCTTTTTATCTTCAGAGCGGAAGTTCCTCACGTAAAAATTTCTTCTCTGAGCAGCTTTCATCCATCACAGTATCATGGCTGTTAATCAATGGAAAAGTGTGAGCTCCGATATTGGTTTCTCATTCATACGAGGGAGACGCGTCCTGGCATGTCAAGTGCCACCGGAGGCAGTCACGCACACTGGGGTCGCGTTACTCATCGTCCTGGGCTATTTCTCATGTTTTTTCAAATTCGATTCTAAAATGTGGCTTCACTAGCTTGACCTTCCATAAGTTGTGTTGAAATGTTAATAAAGTATTTAGACTGGTTTCTGAACTCAATTTCCTACCGTCGAGACTGAAATAGGATAAAATCTGAACTGAGGAACTGAATCAAGAAGAAATGTTTAATTGTGGTGTCAAACTAGTGAGATATGCTCAATTGGGGGCCTTAAAAGAGGAGGATTTCTCAGCTCAGTTCCTGATTCAAGGTCAAAGCTGGTGGGGAAATTCTTGTCGAAGGAGCTTAATATAAAAATACTGAGCTAAACAGTTGAAATAATGAGATGTGATTAAGAGAGAATCGAATACCAAAACATTGTTCATGACTAAAAATTGTAGGACTTTTGACCGACAGCTGTCTAGATAAGTTCCCGTTCTACAGGAAATATCAATTTTATTACATTAGTTTCAACTCTCGCTAATTAAAAACAAATTGTTCCAACTTAGGTTTGAAATCACAGGTCTCGGGTGCTCGGCACGTGCAGTAATGTTTGCGTAGAGGAAAGTTCTTAATATCACCTCTACACATATAGTGTCGTATTCATTTTTAAAATTTTTTTATCTACGGATGAGGACAGTCATTTTATTGTGAGGAGACTGTAAGACCTGCAGGATGTAGGGCTGAAATAGTGCTTTCTTGGTACTTGTGCTAACAAAATCGTGTCATCACGTAACAGCACACAACCGACTCACACTTGCGGTGCGTAAATCTTACAGCCAGCAGCTGGAATTTCCTTTATCGGACCCTTTTTCAGCCGGTCACTGTCTTGGTATAAAGCTCTGTTTACCAATTGCACATAAGCGAGTCAAACTCTTGACAAATTCCAATAATTGAAGTGCCCCTATTATTTTGCCACGTTCGCTTAATATTCCTCTATATTTCAAGTCGAACATGCATAAAGTCCAGCATCCTTCGAAAACATGCATTCCTTTCAACATGCGTTTTATTTCACCCATTTGAGGACATTTGAAGCCCATGAAAATCGCCTTCGTTGAATTTCAAATAATGTATGGATCCTCTGTGAATTATAAAAAAACATATGAGATTTAAACTGCAACTGAAATGTTTGCGAATAAATCATGAAGCATTTATACAGGAAAAAATTTTGAGCTCATAGTAATTTCCCACCTTAATCAAAAATTTGTTTAGATGTTGTTCGCGCTTCAACAATCATTAGACGTTCAAGATTTCGCGCAATTTAAAACCTATTTCAGTGCCATAGTGCACGTGTCATTCAGTTGTAATTATTTTTCATTGGACAATTTTACGATTGACATCAACGAAATAAATTCATAGCTCGGATCTTGTCATTCTCATTTCATTTCTGTCACGGTCTGGTAAACAAAGATTTAGGAATGAAAGTTTTGTACTTGCTTCAGTGTGGTGCACTTCCATCATTCGCGAATCAATTGAGGTACCGTGCTGTCATTCCGTGACGGATCAACTCTGCTAGCGCTGTAAATGGTAGTGCTGAAGCTTCCTGAAACTAAGCAGAATGATGAATAGCTCACACTCATGGTGTCAAGAAACAAATAAATAAAATTAAATATTTCACGACATTTTGTAGAATTTGTGGAAATCAAAATTTTCGCAGTATTTTCATACGAAAACATAAATAATGGTATCAAGAGACCAAGAATTAAAATGAAACACATCACATCAGTTTTACAGAAGTTTCATACGAAGACATATTAAACCATGAAAGTGATAATAAAAATTGCAAACCTGTAAGCGAAATTTCAACGCCTTTCCAAAATAGCAAAATGAGTACTAATATTTTAAGATAAATGTTGCAAGCATTATCTTTGCAATTTGAGTTGCTAATGCTCCGGTATCACAAAAGCAGATTTTAAAATGACTGCGTTATTCTCGTCTGTGCATTTTAGCGTTTATTGTGAAGAACGTCCGAGTAGGAAAGTTCCCAATGTTTAGTGCGGTGAGCAAACTTTCCTAAAGTCTTTTAAATTTCACATCTTGTGAGACTTGTCAAACGAAAATATGTATGGTGCAGGCAATTCACACGATGCAAAAGATGAACACGATGCACATTTGTCCCACGACGCACATGATAAATATGATGCACACATATTTCACGATGCACTTGATGAACACGCTGCACTCCATATACGCGATGTACATGATGAATATGATGCACACTATTCATACGATGCACATGATGCACAGGATACACACGTTGAAAGCGATGCTATGACACGTACTGTGCAAGCGATGATTTGATCCGATGCACACTTGCCTGAGGGTGCAGTTGGCGGCCGCTGCGAGCTGAATGCTCGAGGCACAAAGTTGATTGCGTCACCTCGGAGCGGTGATGAGTCCTGGTCTCAATTGATCCCATACCTCGTTACGAGCATCACCCCAGCATGGCAGTCGCCCATCCTCTTTAATTTGCACTCATGACGACTCTGATTCAGCAGCGAGATCAATGGTTAGAGCCTCACTCCCAAGAACAAGGCTCGAACAAAAGCGCTACCAGTGACTTTTTTATTGGGATTTCCTTTCGGTAACGTACACCAGGAAGTGAGTTTCCCTCTCTACTTTGTAACGTTAGTCATGGAACGCCAAATGAAACGCCGCAGCTTTAGGGGAAATGTTCAAATCTGTCTTTGATGTGTATTTTCACGGTGATGTTTGTCGTCATTGATGAATAGTTGGAGATTTTCCCTGAGTAGGATTTTTAACTAATAAAATTATGAATGAATTGCTGTGCGGTACGTTATAAGTTTTTGATAAAAAATAAATTGTGAGCATATGGACTTTGATGTTTAATATGAC
This sequence comes from Platorchestia sp. MABIK, assembly GCA_014220935.1. Lineage (NCBI taxonomy): Eukaryota > Metazoa > Arthropoda > Malacostraca > Amphipoda > Talitridae > Platorchestia > Platorchestia sp. MABIK. Next base: position 137,743 of record JACJUY010000239.1, read on the forward strand.
TGAATGATTACTGAGTCCGAGTATATTCCCTAGCTCACACTCATCACCATGTCATTTGATTTGATTGAAAGATTCTTAAATCTAATTATTCTGGCAAACGGCCATGATATAATTTGATTGATAGCAAAGTTTATGAACTAAAATATTTATAAAATTATCCTAAAAAACAACGCACAGTATTTCTGAACTTACTTGCGATTCCAACCTCACCCTTCGCATGCAGCCATAATTACTGTGACATATAATGTCAACCAAAGCATTCTTTCCTGATCACAAAGTATGGAACATTCTTACCATACCATGTCGTAATTTTCCAACATTGCCATAAACTATATTAGTTTTTATACGATACGACTTCTCGTTTTTTCAAACACACCGAAACTGAATCTTGGTTCCGCTTTCATTAAAACTAAGACTGCATTGCCATTGCGTTTATTGAACATAGAACTGGCTCCTGCATACAAACTAACACTAGAACTGGCTCCTGCATACAAACTAACACTAGAACTGGCTCCTGCACACAAACTAACACAATACAGAACTGGCTCCTGCACACAAACTAACACTAGAACTGGCTCTTGCATGCAAACTAACACTATATAGGACTGGCTACTGCATACAAACTAACACTAGAACTGGCTCCTGCACACAAACTAACACTAGAACTGGCTCCTGCACACAAACTAACACTAGAACTGGCTCCTGCACGCAAACTAACACTAGAACTGGCTCCTGCACACAAACTAACACAATACAGAACTGGCTCCTGCACACAAACTAACACTAGAACTGGCTCCTGCACACAAACTAACACTAGAACTGGCTCCTGCACACAAACCAACACTATATAGAACTGGCTCCTGCATCCAAACTAACACTAGAACTGGCTCTTGCATGCAAACTAACACTATATAGGACTGGCTCCTGCATACAAACTAACACTAGAACTGGCTCCTGCATACAAACTAACACTATGTAGAACTGGCTCTTGCATACAAACTAACTCTAGAACTGGCTCCTGCATACAAACTAACACTAGAACTGGCTCCTGCTTACAAACTAACACTAGAACTGGCTCCTGCATACAAACTAACACTATATAGAACTGGCTCCTGCATACAAACTAACACTATATAGAACTGGCTCCTGCATACAAACTAACTCTAGAACTGGCTCCTGCATACAAACTAACACTAGAACTGGCTCCTGCATNNNTACAAACTAACACTAGAACTGGCACCTGCATGCAAACTAACACTATATAGAACTGGCTCCTGCATCCAAACTACCACTAGAACTGGCTCCTGCATACAAACTAACACTATCTAGAACTGGCTCCCGCATACAAACTAACACTATATAGAACTGGCTCCTGCATACAAACTAACACTAAAACTGGCTCCTGCATACAAACTAACGCTATATAGAACTGGCTCCGGCATACAAACTAACCCTAGAACTGGCTCCTGCATACAAACTAACACTATATAGAACTGGCTCCTGCATCCAAACTAACACTAGAACTGGCTCCTGCATCCAGACTAACACTAGAACTGGCTCCTGCATCCAAACTAACACTATATAGAACTGGCTCCTGCATCCAAACTAACACTAGAACTGGCTCCTGCATCCAGACTAACACTAGAACTGGCTCCCGCATACAAACTAACACTA
>JACJUY010000239.1:141951-155024 GCA_014220935.1 Platorchestia sp. MABIK
CATAACGGTCTGATTCGCATGGGACGAGAAGCAGACCGTCCAAGATCCGACTTTCAATTACTGAGTTGTTCGTGACATATTTTCGATTTGAATTCATGGATTATTAGTGCAAGAGAAAACTTGCTTTGAACAATGTCCTGATTAAGTATTGAATATCGTAGGACTAAGCCGGTTTTTTCGTGCGAAAAGCCTGGATATCATTTTTAATAATTTATTGCATGAAATGAAACTATAACTAGATCTAGTAACCTTTAAAAAATAACTATTATTCTAATCCGTATTATTACCTGAGAATAATATTCACGGAAGAAACTCAATAACTTTCATCTAAGTTCATTCATCTTCTTCATCGTTTGTTATAAAGATCAATGTACTTCAATATGAATTAACACCCATCAAAAATAGCATCGATCAATGACTAATCCTCACTATAATATTTCATTAAATTACATCAATGACTTTTAAATCACATCATCCCTTATTAACATGTCAAGGGACCAAAAATTCTACTTTTTGTCAGTTGCATACACTTTGAAACCTGTTCCTGGGTAAATTGAGGTCACTGATTTCAAATATGGCATGTGTTGTTTTCTATCAGATCTAGTTTTCTTGCAAAGAGTTATCTCCCATTTACTACTGGCAATATACAAGTAGACCACCAGATGCTACTGATAAAATTCTAAATCAGTACAATTGAAGTAATTCAAAACCCATTACAAACATGCAGAATTAATTTATAGCTACTTTTATTCACCCTCGCAAACACTTTGTAGATAGATCAGTTGCTTTTGCAGAAAATACAAGATTTATTCAGAAAGGAACTTGAATTTATTGGGCCGTCTAGAATGTCGCTTCTCTGTGCAGTCTAACTGAATGCTCCAGCAATAGTCGGTCAACATGTGAACGTCCCAGCGACCTTGATTTCGATCTTCCGTGATTTCGATATCTTGGTGAAAGTGTTCACTGTGCTCATCACTCACGTCTCCCATTTTGAAGGAAATAATTCAATATGACTATTCAATAAATGTATCTTAATGCTCACGTCGCTACCCAACTCCTGGAAACCTTCCATTAAATGTTCAGCTAGCTCTTTAAATTCCTTCAAATTCCTGTTTCCAAGAAAGTTTCAAGCGACAGAAACGAATGTTCCCCGTGCATTTTCTCGACATCAGTCATAGATTGAGTGAAAGCTTGATCTTTTATCAGCTTTCTAATTTAGGGCTTTCGAAAATAACCGTTTTGAGTTTATCATTCGTAACACCGAGGAACGCGTCACACAAATACTGAAACAGTCACTGTCAGTATTGAGCGCCTTGACGAACTGTTGCATAAAGCCTATCTTGATATAAGGGGGCGGGCGGAAAAATAATTTTTTCACGTCCCACTAGGAGTTCATGAATAACTTAATTTTTCCCAACATGGTAGCTTTCCCTAAATGGCCATTCCTTCTGAATCCAGAATCCAGTGTCTGACTTTGACTTTGCTGTCTCAGAAGCACCTATAACCAGGGAATTTTTGTATCCCCTTACTGTCCTAACAAAAAAGTGACCATTTTTAGATCAACACAAATGATCCATTTATGTTCTTCATATTTGAGTAGCTCCAATACTGTTTTGATGTGTTCATATTTTTCTTTCAGGTGTACTGAGTGACCGATGTGTATTGCACCAACGATGTTGCCTTTACGTAATAGATACATTTCAGACTTTGCTGAGAGCAATCTATAAAGAGGCGCCACTCTCTCAGGTCATAACATGATCCCATCGCGGTTACATCACAACAGTACATGAAGTGGAATGAAGAATCAAAGAACTGGAAGAGGTTATCTTCTTTTTTGCGATAGAATGTTACTTATGCGTCCATTCCCTACAAGGTTTTATCTTTTAATCGTGAAGCCAACAATTCTGACAGCTATTTAGAAAAACCCAGATCTCGAACTGAATCATTGAGTTCTGCAAAGCTAAATGTTTACGGTTCTGTTGATACGCCCTCAAATCTGAGTCACTGTTTCTGTTAGTTGACTCCTTTGTCAACCCAGCTTTATATTCGCTGCCAGAGTTAAGAGAAGCAAGTTGAGTGAAGATAGGTTTTGGAAAATCATCTGAATGGGGCACAGGTCTGATTGCCGAATCTAGACTAGGGTATGTGATAAGCTGACGAGATTTACCAGTAAAACCAACAACATCAGTAATGCAGAAGTAACAGTCTGTGACATGGTCTTGTGGCTCACGCCAAATCTTCGGAAAGCCGAATTCTTTTTTTTTACTACAATCCATTGACGCAAGCTTTCTTCGCAGGAATGACATACCTTATATGGTGTCCAAGGCTTATCTTGATCTCCATGTTTCACTTGAGAGGAAGAAAAGTAATTACGTTTCATAAGTTCCCTAATGTTATTTCTTTGCCTTGTAGCTGTGAATGTACCACATATGTGTGTAGCAGAACGCATCCGGACGCATCACACATTTCCTTTTACTTGATTGAGAAGCTATTTTTCCCTTAAAAGTTTTCGGAATTATGTAAAAAAAACATGAACACTACTTATCGCGAAGGGATTTCATTTACAAGCACTGTACTTCAAAATTTTTTCAAAATTCTTGACTTAAATAAAATCACGGTAACGTAGCATGAAAACTAGACCTGACCTTCATAAACGAATGCCATTTTCGGAATCAGTAACCTCAAATGTATTAAAATCATGTGTCAGAACTCATGCAACCAAAAGATTGTTACCAGTGTTATGCGGCATGACATATTACTCCAATCAACTTTTCCATGTCACATATCGTTTCTTAGTCCACGTCAGCAATTCTGCAGCTTACTCTATAACATTAAATTCTTTTAAGCAGGACCGCCCAGTCACCGAAGAACGTGTTCTGTACTCCAAAAAATGACGGACGATGCAGCGCCCTCTGCGGCCCTCAAAGCCAGGATCGCTCGCTGCTGCCCCTCTCATTTTATCCGCTTTGACAGGCGCGATTCCTCTTGAGTCCTCGCCGCTTGAACGCGACACGAGGCAGTGAAAATAACACCCTGTGAAACTGGAGCCGAAAATACGACTCACGTCGCTTATATTTTCATTTCAAGTCGGAGTTTGTTTCGTATTCACGTAGAAGTTTTCGTTCGATACTCACTTAGAAATTTTTACACACAACTCCGCATCGATTGGCGGCTGAGTATTCATACCTGTTGAAAGAGTTGCTCTAATTGGTCAGCGAGTTATTTGCTGAGAAAATACATGCCTACGAGTTAGTGGTAAAGAATGATTCATTCTAACGGCGATAAAGTAGAGCATACTGGTATAACTTGGTGTAGATATTTTCATCGTACTCTTATAAATTCAATTCAAAACAGATATCTGTGTCAAAATTTTGCACATTTATCCTTGTTATAAACATGTACGTGTTTTGCAAGTTCTATTTTCAAACAACGTAACTGTAGTGTAAACTTTGAGTAAATTCAAATTTCAGCCAGCAACTTTTTTCCATGCATGTATGCACTCTTTCTTCCCCTGAATGCACACTTTTCTCCATCTTGCACATTTTCTTTCTCTTCACATACACTTTCTTTCCTGTGGGCGAACTTTTCTTCATTTTTATACTACTCCCGAGTCTCAATTTTAGTATTGCTTCTTTAGCCTGAGTGTAGTTAATTAAAGAGTAGATTTGTTTACATTGGCACCTCGGTATCAAGGATACGTTAGCACTGTCACACACGACTCGGTGAGTTAGCGCTGATCGTGTTCCCCTGAAGTCGCGCGGAGTTGTGTCACCTGAGCTCAAAAAAGATTGCGATTGTCCGGGCGCGTCAGCTTCAAAACAACAAATCGAAATCTTTTCAATCAATGTGAAAGCCTTCATGGAAATCGACGACAAATCTCTCATTCGATAGACATTTTTATGTCGATTGAAATATTCTCCTCGTTGGTTGTAGAATATTAAATGTGAGGGTTATGTGTATTATCTCTTGTAGAAAACCACGTTAAATGATATTTAGTACTTTTCCATTTTATACAATGTGGCTATTTCACAAGATTCAAATTAATTATGAGTAAATGAGAAAAAATTACATATCAACGATTGTGACGAATAATGTTTTTGCGTCAAATTACCTTAAAAATTCCCTGTCTTCCAGATTAACACTGTGCAGGAAGAATAGAATCAATCGGAAATGTTTCTATAATCACGGTACACAGTTCACGCTCGATGGATAATGCTGGGAAACGAGTTTACAAAAACTGTCCTCTTGACTGGTCATAATTTTACTACATCTCAAACTCAAGGTACTCCAATTTGCGTTGAACTATCCCGCTTTCACAAACGGCTGTTAAAATTTTCATTACAACTTGTAAGTTTCAAGCACTGCAAATATTTCCAAAGCTTTTTTTGGGACGTTAACAAAAATTACGCAATTGAATTAGCCTGAGATACGTCAAATACTCAAATATGTCAGGGAGTAAAGGAAAAGAAACAATAGTTGATGCAATTATAATTTATTTTCCTACAAATGTAGGTAACACACACAGCTAAGACGAGCTCAGTAAAATTGATCATGGAGTCGATGAATCGTTTTGGCATCACACAAATTTTGATTGCTTCAGTATTTCATAAGGTCTGAGCAGATCAATGACGACACTTCCCGACCAACCAAACGAACAGAAACTACCTAAATCCTAAATTCAAAAGTTCAACGTAGAATAACAGCACAACTGTCTTCTCTCTATTCATGAGATCCGGTCAAGGCTACCTCTCCGGTTCTTTCCCTTGAAAATGCAAGCTAATCAACAGTAATGGACGTCATGCGGGTGCTAAATCAATTATTGTAATGGACGGACGTAAATTTCTCCAGCAAAAACCGAGCACAGTTTTGGAGGAAATGTTTAGCTACACAGCGCGGGTGCGGCTTCCTGGAGCGGACAGACCCGCGGTGTCCGGGGAGTCAGGATCCAGGAAATGCTCGACTGTTCAATGTATGAAAAATGCCAATCAAGAAAAATCATTCGATTTGGTATGAAATGAATTATTTCTGAATTAGCACTGAAAAAGTAGAGGTTATGAAACCCAGACAAATCAATGCTCCATATAGCGTACTTTTTATAAGAACTGGTTCATTCTCTGAAACATTTTTCGGGTGTTTTCGGAAACTTATTGAACTATCCCCTGAATTTTTAACATTTTAGTTTGGTCCCATCTGCAGCAAACGTTCTGTACTGCATCTCTTGCCAGTTCTTACGTGCTGCAGCTAATGATAACATTCTGCTGTACAACTTCTGCAGGACACTTTGCATTACACCTTCCGCAGTGCACGTTTTACCACAAAAATTTTCTTTCAAACATCCAGCACTAAAATTTCCAGCAATGGACCGTACATAATAAAGCCGACCAGTCAATTGTGAATCACTCGTAATGGATATCTTGCAAAAAACGGTATATTAAGTCAGTAGAGCAATTCAGTACAGTAAGTCAGCACAGTAATTCATTACAGTCAGTCAGTACAGTAAGTCAGTACAGTAACTCAGTACAGTGAGTCAGTACAGTAAGCTGTTGTAGTAAGCTTTGCGTGATAAAGATTATTTGTAAAATGATTCCACATGCCAGCGCCAGTGTGAGGACAAAATAGAGACGCAGAATACAACAAAGATTTCCTCCAGAGCGGAAAGCCCGTATTGTGGTGCAGCATTTTGCCGCCATTGTGGCCGTATTGCACCGCTGTCTGCTGCCACGTGTGTGTCTGCATTGCCCGCCTGCCACGCTATAACGCGTCTGGCATTGCGTGGTACACAACAGAATTTCATTGTCCATCATTCGAAAAACCTGGTCCTTTATTAAATAAGGTACAGCGAAAAAGACTGGCAGCTTCCGGGTCTATCAGCAAAGGAAATTTTGTTCAAACTTCAAAGCTCTCGCTTAAAATTTGCCCTCATTTTTACTCAACTATGCGCCCACTTGAGGCAAGAGCAGCTCGTGCACCTACCAATTTGCTGGCAGTCTGGCACGTGTAAATAAGTTGTCTCCAGACCTCGCATGGGAGTTTGACATGCTTTCTTTCTTGCGTCTCAAGCTTGCCAGAAAATATGCTCATAGAAATGAAATGAAAATGAAGCATTCAATCGCGCTTAAAATGATAAGGAACAAGCATGCACTGAAATAACGCATATTTTTCAATTCACGAGTTACCCCTTAGAAAGCCTTGTCTACAAGTTTGACCGTAAACGGGATTCATTTCCCCTATCATTCTTGAATTTCTTTTTTTAATCATACATTCATTTATTATTGATTGAAATTACAGCACATTTTATGGGTGTGCCCTCCAGCAAATTGTAATGTGAGTTCAAACAATAAAGGGTCAAGAGGTTGAGGGGAAATGTTACCGAGGCGCACTGCGAGCAGCAAGCATAAGGGGACGCGCGTCATCTGCTCGGCGTTCCAAGCGACTAAGGAACGAAACATACTGAGGTACCAGCTGCTGAACTTCGCTGCCGCTTCTTGAGACGCCACCAATGATGTTCTTTGCACGAAAACATGTTGTAACCAAGTGAACTGTAATTTTTACGACGGTAATGTCTCTTATTTTGATTAGTTTGTCCGTCTTATAGAAACTCAGGGGAGCTATCCTGTGGTGTGTGTATGTTAGGAGAAATTTTAGGCAATGACGAAGACCTCGAGAGCTTCTAGTTTAAGTTTTAGGTCTTCCGAGACACAAATGAGTCTACTCCCTGATTCATGACCTCAACATAAATTGCTTCTTCTTTTTCTAATAAAAAGCCAATAACTGTTCGATAAATGCAACAGCAACGCTCCTAGAGAAAAAGAGCATTGTCTTAAATAACTCCTTGCCAGAGTCCTCCAATTTATCTCAGTTAACGTCCTAGTAACAACAAGTGCAACATCCGGCAAGTAATGCCATTCAAAAAGAAAAGAAAACGGCGCTTGTATGACAACTTCCAGGGAAAAAGAAAACGAGCCAAATTTTCGTTGCGGGCGATAAGAAGCACTCCATAAAGCACTCAGAGGCCCTCAGACGGGGTATCGGTTTTAGATATTGTACAGCCAAGCCACGGAGCTGAGAAAAGAGTGCTAATTTTTTCTGATCTCCGACTATCGGGTCCAAGCTCATTTTCGGGCATTAACAGCAGTTCCGACGCCTTTTTGCAGCCTTCATGGCAAGAAATTTAATTTGTTCAGAAAATTGATCCGTGCGACTGACGAACCCGTTGTTCCGAAAACGTTTTTGCTGCCAAATATCGTTGATAAACACCGTGCTCTCTAGTAATCAATTCATGAGTTTCCATGAGATTGATGAGGTGCTATAGAGAACTCTAGCGCAAGTGTATATCATAATCTAACTGTGCAATTGCAAAAATACATCATGGTTGGAGTACATGAATAATTCGTCAGTGACTTATTTCAGTTATCGAAATGACTGGAGAGAATGTTTCTCCAAATGGTTCTTAAATCCGTAATTTTTCGGCTACTCTGCTATACAAGTCATCAATGTATAACTGAATTTTAAACTGTTTGAGTTTTCAAAAACAAATATTTTTCTATCTGATTGTAGTCTTTTTTGATTTAAGTTGAACATGTGAGCGTCGTAGAGAAATGTCCTCGTTTGGTATATCATAAAATGAATATTTACATGAATTGCTGTCCGCCGTCCGTTTATCAACATTTCTGGCCGATATTTGGCCAGGTTGATACAGTCATTGAAGAAAAGCACTTTCTTCAATGTTTTTTAAAGTTTTTCAATTCTTTTTTTTTAATCAGCCTAATGAGCAACGCTCAAAAATTTCTACGTGTGCGTGCCTGCAGTCGGGAAATTCTGCATCTTGCTCTCCATTTTAAATTAAGCAAGAGCCAGAGGTACACTGTGTACTTGCGCTTTTGGCATATCATGCATTTTACCTCAAATGTATTTGTTATGTTAGTGATAAGGATATTAAGATCACATGCACTATTTATTTTTGTTGTGCCATAAAATAGAGAATAATATTGGTTGCAGTAAAAAATTATTAATACAAACACCAATATTAGTAATAATAATCATCTTCATGAACACCGGACTAGTTTTCATGTTTATTTTTAACGAAGATGTCTTAAAGTCAAACGCAATGTTAGCTTAACCAAGCCTGCCAAAAACTTACTCTGACTGCAACCTTGAATTTAATTTGGACATTGAAGTTGCACTTTTTAAAAATCTTATATTTGAATGATCCAAAATCTTTTAACCATACCCATTTTAATCTAATCTAATTCAACATCACGTTATCTACTCTTTTTCAACTTTTGAAACTGAAAAAAATCTGGTATAAGCCTCGATAACCAATGACAAATAATTACAGCACAAGTAGAACTTCAAGTCATTCTCATCCCGTTGTATCTAAGCTCAAGCCAGGGTACGGATTTGCATGGGTGACTATTCTGTGGTGGTCTCAACTAGCTGTGCGCTCACACCACCACACAAGCTTAAAAGCGCCACCTCACAGCATCGAAGAGCCCGTACTGGCCGACCAATCAGCGCTCAAGTTCGGCGCTGGGGTGCCGGGCCGAGCCTATACAAGCAGTGTGCTCTGAGCAGTCAGGCGACATCTGAATACACTCACGTACGTTTAGCACAGGTTTGCCCGCTTCAAACACGGCACCCCAGTTCCACCAACCAGAAAACTGGATTGCGGCAGTGAGGCCGCACCAAGGCCTACATAAACAGCTGCGCAGCCGAGCTCAGGCAGTTGACTCACAGCCGCCTTGGTATTCAATACAAGTCTCATCGCTCCAACAGCCGCACCGCCTCGACTGTCAACCGTGCCGCCACACTACGTCTTCGACCGAAGTCAGCTATCACCTAGCGTCTCGTGCACTAGCACGTCAGAGACCCTCAGCCAGCACCAGCACCACCGGTCTACCCTAGACCGCCTCTCACGCTGCGACTCGCCGACAACCGTCGGTCCTCTAAGGCGTCCCGGAGTGCTGTACTACCTCACTGTAAAGATTCCTTTATGTGCCACCACTGTCGGCGATACTCTCAATACTACGGCTTTTATTCCAGTTGTGTTTTCCTTATCCTGCCGGGTTCGTTTGTACCTCAGGCACTCGCTTCGGGCTAAGGTATTCATGGTCTAAGTCTAGAAGATATTCTAAAGTCTGCCCGAAGCGTAAAGCAGCCTGAGGGAGAACACTACAATTCTGTAGGACCAATGAAGGAAAATACGAATAGTCTTGACAATGTCATACGATGTTATGTGGAGACTTGCCTGCATTAAAACGACCACAACTTTTTGATTTTGAATTTAAATTTACTAACGATAAAGTTCAGCTGTTCTTGTAGTATTTTTTCTTCAAATAGAAGGCATTTAGTGATGTAAGTGCTTTATCGTACATCCTCGTATCGAATGCCGCGATTTTTGACGGTTCTCGTACACTAGATTACACTGTTATAGTTTTTCCATCATCGACATTCGTAACTCCGATATGAGCACAATTCAACTATTTTACCTAAAAGATATATCATGTTGAAGCCAAAATTATGAGCGTTTTTTTTAAGTCAACGTTAAGCTCGGTACACACCTTCAACTTGTTGCCCATCATGTATCATGGACGAGTTGCCGGGCGCTCTCTGACCGCTCGGCAACATGATGCAGCATCATAAACTGAAAGTTCAGCTAGCTTGATTGCTGTTGCAGGCGGCCAGGCAGGCGCACGAAGCAGGGCTGCCACACCTTGGGAATTTCCCCAGATCTAAAGAATTCTGGCATTGTCTACGGATTTAGGGAATTCGAAACAAAAAGGCTAAGGATTTAAGGAATTTGGGGTGATTTTACAATATATATATTGTAAAATATTGGTGTATATATTTTACACCCAGATCTTAAGAATTCTGGCATTGTCTATGGATTTAGGGAATTCGAAACAAAAAGGCTAAGGATTTAAGGAATTTGGGGTGTTTTTACAATATATTGCATGCAAAAACTAAAATTGTTTTATTAATATTCGCTTCTAACATAGAGGTAGAGTAACAACTAAAATTACTGCAGTTCAATCTAGAAATTAATCAAATTATCACTACAGGGGGCCTGAGTCAGCTTCGTGAATGCATCATGGTAGAAAAATACACGTTTTCATGTGATCCAAATGAAGCGCGCAGTGGCGCAATTAAAGTGCATACAAGTCTGCCCTACTGAAACACAAGGAATCCGAAAAGCATATGAAAAGTTATGAACTAGCCAAATCAAAAGTTGACATCGCACAATTTTTTGAACAGAAAGCGCCTAATGATGATGACCAAGTTGCACATCCCCTCGCTTGTTAATGAAGCTCAGGTAAATAAGATAGAAGACGAGTGGAGAAGTTTTCGCCTAATTGCAGCTGACCTACCGGTAAGGAATGCACGATTCCTCAGTATTGGAAATCATTAGGTGAAATGAAAGATGGCTCGGGCAACTTTCATATTTTATGACTTGTCTTACTTGCTTCCGCTTTCGTCTCCATCTGTTGGAGAAATATGTCCTTAACTTAACTGCATTAAAATAAAACTACCAATTCCTTAAAATCAGAAACTGCCAAAGACCGCTTTTTGGCTATGTAATGTGTTGCAAGAAATAATGCAAAGTGTGCTACGTGGGCTCCACAACAAACTTATGTAACTGACCTAAGAAATAAGCGGAGCCGTCTATCAATGATACCAAGACCGATTGAAAATATTGAAACAATCAAAGTCTCTTCACCTTCATGCTGACATAGATGATAAAAATGGAGAATAAACCTAAAAATATATTGAAGATAAGCATAAATTTTATAAATTTATGATTTTTAGTAATATCTGGAGAATTTTTTACGATCTGGGGAATTTTCAGGGGCCAGTTTGGAGATTTTGGGAAAAGTTGACTGAAAGCCCTGGTACTAAGTTAGTCTGATTCCAGCAGACATTGGCATGACGCGCTCCAGAGCGCACCCGCTTCGCAAAGCAGACTGTCATCTGACATGTTTACCTGATCAAAGCTTATTGACGACTGACTGCGGCTGCAACAGCGCGCTCGTCCAGAAGACAGTCTGTACAGCAGTGCTGCGACGTCACTACGAGTTGCATTGACGTGTTGCAAGGTGTGTACGGGGCTTTAAACACGATCCCGCAAATGTGTCTTTAAATTTTGTAGGTTTTTGCCAACCGTATCATTGCAACACTGTTGTTTGTTCAGACTGTACATTAATACGATTAAAATTCAGTGTTATAAGCCCAATATTTATTTAAGAAATGTTTATGTATAATTATTAATATTATGCAGTATATTACATTATAAGTAAAAGCGGTGGAACATTCCCTTGTTTCAAAAAGAATTTCAGTCTATAGGATGAACCAAGAGATGAGTGCAAGAAAGGGTTTGTTCCTAAGGAATAGCAAACTGCTGTCGTTCTTGAAACTCCTACCATTACAACCTGTGCAGATATTTAATGTCAGTCATATGTTTGTATTTTGTGAAATGAAAAGCTAAGTTTTGTCTCGTAACTAGAAAAAAGGGTACCGGATTATTTATTCGGAAATATTTCACCATGTTATCGACGCTTGTGCGGTTGCTATTGTTGGTTTTGCTAGGTCACAAGTAGCAGAATGGGAAAATTGACTTTTCCGCTCAAATACACTTTTATTCTTTTTAAGAAATGTCCAAAATATTATTGCACTGAAGCATATTCACTTCGTACGCTAAAATCCATTTTAAAAACATCGCAAAATAATTGGAAAAGGCGCAAAATATACCGGTAGATCAAATAACAATTTACCTAGTGGTACACATATATGCCAATACGCAGTCAACGTGTTAAGCCAATATGTGAACTACAGTGCGTTGCATCTTAAGCAACTTCATGTGCTTTTTCTGTACAGAATCTTGAATGGAAATGAAAAACGGATTCTGTGACATGATGTTGAAGGCAAATTACTGGCTGAACCGTAGAGCAAATCTTATGCTACATCCTCGTGATGGCTTGCACAGGTGTGTCTATGGTAGGACAGAGAGGGGATTAGGGGATGAGCTTTCAGCCAACAATCGAATCGTGGGAGCTGAAGTACTTTGTCGAAAGGTGACGCATTTGAAAAATGTTACGACAAAAAACAGCCATCATTGAAAACCAGGAAAACAGGGATTTTACCCCATATACACCAACCGCCCGAATGTTGTATACATCCTAACTCCTATAAAAATTTGGTTCAGGAATGATGTCTCCCCTATCGCATTCTCTTGATCTTTAGATTATTATCTAAAGATCATCTCCATTAGATTATTATCTTTTCAGAAGTTGAAAGGTAGTGGTGAGTTGATGTTTGGGAGTGTGGGGGGGAGAGTATCTGGGGTGAGTGGGGGACGTGCAAGAGAAGGTGTGGCTATATTGTTGAGTGTAAGAATCAGAGAGAGAGTGGTTGAATGGGGTAAGTTGTGATCACGAATAATGTGGGTGCGAGTGAAATGGGGGGTGGAATCTTGGGTGTTTGTGAGCGCGTACGGACCGGGATCGGAGAGGAGTGGGGAGGAGAGAGAGTAGTTTTGGGAGAAGTTGTCCGAGTGTGTTGCAAGAGTGGGAAATGGTTGTAGAGTTGTGGTGATGGGGGACCTGAATGCGAGAGTGGGTGATGAGGTGGTGGATGGTGTTGTTGGTAGGTATGGAGTAGCTGGGGTGAATGAGAATGGTGAATACTTGATAGAGTTTTGTGTAGAGAGTGAGTTAGTGGTTGGAAATAGTATGTTTGAGAAGAAAAGTATAAACTAGTATACATATGTGAGGACGAATAGAGGTGTGATAGTGGAGAGAGCATTGATGGATTATATTTTTTTTAGCAGGGGAGTGATGGGTCGTTTGCTCGATGTGCATGTGTTCCGTGGTGAGTTAAATGGGATATCGGATCATTATTTGGTCGAAGGGAAGTTGAGAGTAAATGGTGTGTGGGGAGGTGTTAGAAGGAGGAGTGGAAGGGAGGTGTTAAATGTGAGCAAGTTGCATGATCCTGAGCGTGAGTGTGAGTATCAGGAGAAGATGAAAGTAGAGTATGGGAGGGTGAAGGTAAGTGAGGTTGGTGGAGTGGAAGGGGAA
>JACJUY010000239.1:155890-170457 GCA_014220935.1 Platorchestia sp. MABIK
TGGGGTTTGAGAGTAGCTGAGAGGAGGAGGATGGATGTGTTTGAGATGAAGTGTTTGAGGAGCATGTATGGAGTGACAAGAAGAGATAGGATCAGGAATGAGTTGGTTAGGAGGCAGACGGGGGTTATCAAAAAGCTGAGCAGGCGAGTGGATGAAAGAGTGCTTGGATGGTTTGGGCATGTTGAGAGAATGAATGTTGAGTGGCTGGTGAAAAAGATTTATATGTCGGAAGTGAGTGGTATTTGAGTGCGAGGTAGCCCACGGATGTGTTGGATGGATGGGGTGCAGCGTGCTTTGTATGAAAGGGGTCTGACTGTGGATGTGGCGAGAGGGATGACTGCGGACAGAAGTGAGGGGGGGCAGTGGTTTAGAACGTAATTTCAATTTTGACGCGGTACTGGGAGCTTGCCCGCTTGTGATGGGGTTGACCTGTCCTGTGCGGGGGGAGGGGCTGCACTCAATGAAGCGGTCGGGGTAAACCAGCTATGGCTGTCGGGCCTGACTGCGGAAGGTGGTTGTGCTGGGCTGCTGCTAATCCTGGCAGTTCTGGTGCGGCCAGTGCTGCCTCTCTCGCATCCTAGTGACTAAGGGTGTTGTTTGTGGCCTGCTGTCGGCTACCCTCCTATAGGGAGGAGAGGCCTGGTAAATGTATGCAGAAAGCTTACACGATCATTTCGGGAGTCTTAGTTTCACTTCAAAAGAAGTGCTTGAAATAAAGTTAGCTTCATCTACCAATCAAACCTAACTCATTCTATGAGACGGTCATCAAAAGGCTCATTGACAGTTGGAATGTTGTATTGAGATGATTGGTCCTGATACTGCAGGGTAAGAGTTAATAGTGTATTTTTTTTTATTTTTCGTACGTTCTTCGAAAACGCTTAAAATTTCCATAGCACTTTGGTAATTCGTTGTACCTTGTTTCATTGCTTTCGCATGAGTGAAGCTCTTGAGCACATCACCAGGCATTTGCTGATGAGATAAAATAAAATATGCTGCGAGGGTATGTTAATTGCGTCGTCATTTCTGACTGCACAGGTGCATTGGTGTAACAATATTTGCATTAATTTCTTCATAAATATCATAAATATGAATTCATTAACATGGTTTCGTGTTTTTCAGGTTTATTGCAATAGAAAAATAAAAGTTGAAAAAGAAGAACGAGAGACGAGGAACAGAACTTTCAAATCCTAGCATCCAGTGATTTGCAGCTACATGTCTACTTCAGTAATGAGCAGCCCAAACCATAACCGTATACATGCTTTTGAAGGGCCGGTAATTCCATTAATTCAGCCGCATGATAGGACAGTCCGGCAAAACTGATGGCGTCTTCAATTCCACAAGGAGGCACCATTATGAAGCACTCAAAAGTTTCCTCAAATTATCTTCATTCAGTTCTGCGCAGCCGTCCTCCATTGACGCTCTTCTTTTCACTTGCTCATAGCGAAAAATTCTCGCATACATCATTTCATTGCAGCCACGGGGCGGAATGGCGAACTTTCCGCGGCTTTATGTCGAAGAAAAGACCTGCTGAATATTAGAACTGCTCCTCCTCCTCCTACAGCGAAGATTGAACTCCCAAAGGCATCTACAGGGTAAAATCTGAGCAGAATAATGGGAGAGGAATTTTTGTTCAAGAAACAGCTAAACTCAAATTCAATGTTCCGCTGAAAAGAATGGATTAATGCTTAGTCGAGGCTTGCTATTGTAAAACGAGCGCCTGCAACAGCCGCGATCCGAAAGAAACAAGCTATAACATGAAAATTTAAGAGAAAGAGAACAAAGTTAGGCTTTTGTTTTAGGATATCAAAAGTAAACTACAATTAAATTGAAATGCACATGCCCTTCATACCTCAACAACGCTTTTTTTTTGTATCTCAACAAGCGTGGGTAAATTATCATATCAGGATATGGTCTCCACTTTTCAGTGGCACGTAACTCACGACAATTACAAATTAAGCAATGAACGCTTCGCACAGCGAGCTCTCGCATTTTCCCGAGATTTCTACACTACAGGAATTTATTTTAAATTTACATTGATGTTTTCAACTATTGACTATTGGTTACCTGAGCTCTAAAATCCCGTGTAGTTCGATTTTACAAGTAGTTGGATAAATTTAACTATGTCAAATGACTTTATACCACATGCTATTTACCTCACTGAGGCAGTGCCTAAAATCAGTTACGCTTTGGTACCTGTTTATTAAGTCAAAATTTCTACAAATATATAAGTACAATAATACATATATTTTTATCAATTAACAACCAGAAAACACGAAATTATGATATAGTTTTGAGTGGTAGTTTCTAGTTTCAAAAACTCGTGTGAAAACATGAGTCCCCGTCTCTTCTATTTTACTTCGCAACAAAGTATAAGCGACGAGCATGCATCATCACACAACCTGTCTCACACTACAAGTGCTGGACTTCATACAATGGCGGCTCCTCGTATTGCAAGTTGAAAACATGCAAGACTGTCGTTTTATAATGAGAGGACCATAAGGAAACCTTCCTACTCAGTGAGCGTGCACTTCACTCCCTCTCCTTTAAGTTTAAACCAAAAGCATCGTTGCTATTGGAAAAAACTCAAATGTAAAGTGATAATATCATTAGAGATGAGTGTGAAAAGATGATATTTGAGGTTCAGCAGTTACTACAACGCTAGTTTTAATACGAGGTCGTACCCTATGATGGAAGAATCGATATCTATAATTTCATGCGATGTATACAAGACGACTGTGAGAGGCGGAGGATGAGGTTTTAAAATCTATTCATTTTTGCTGATGTCCCCATAGTACGTAGAAAGACATATTCGACTTCCCGCGTTTTCTCCAGCGAGTAATTTTTCTCAGAGAACTGGAAAATCCCCGAGAGTTCAGTACCCATTTAACCACGAGTAAGCCCGTGAATTTGAAGATATATTTTTTATATCCAAAATAATGGGAACCTACAAGGGCCTTTCTGTGAACCAAACGGTCACGGCTTCCGATGTTGAGAGTCGTCGAGATCTGCGATGTTCGTGGGGCAATCAGCTGAAGCATTACGGGCCTCGGCCGCTTCTTTACGGCCCAATTATGATCGTCCGGTGACGATAATGTCCGTTATTCCGGCAACCCTGACCGCTTCTTTCAAGTCCGGCGAGCGTTCCACTCGAGCAGTGGGATGTTCTAAACGCGGGTGTTATTGAGCTGTTCCTTCGGTGATTCCCTGCTGCCTGTTACTACCTTCAAAGTTAGTAACAGCTACTGCCTGAGCTATCACTGGCTGCATGGTAATGAGCTGTAACTAGATGTTAGTGACAGGCTACTACTGTTTCGGAGCTACTACTGGCTGATACTAGCAAGCCATTAAGTTCCAGACCAACCACTGTCTGTGACTAACCTGCTATTAACTGTTCCAGAGCTACTTCTGGCCGTTAATATTAATTACTGTTCTTCAGCTACTACTGGCTGTTACTAACCTGCAGTTATTGTATCAGTACTATGACCTTTAATTAAGTTTCTCCTTGGTTACCGTTAATCATCTATACAAGAAAGTTGTCAGTGAACTTTCTAGGTAATTATTGACCTGTAACAAATATTCGAAGACCTCGTACGTGAGCTGCATGTACCATATACCACCCATTTCTGAGCTATCCGATGAATTATGGGACAATTACTGAGCTGTTAAAGAAACGAGACTGAGCTGTGGGGTTGTTGGGGATCTTTTACACAGCGGTTCTAATTGTCTCTCACCGAGCTGTTGTAAGGCTGCCATTAGATGATCGTTGAGCTCTGCATTGCCTGGCAGAAAGTTGCTGCTGAACTCATCCTGCACTCGACGAAGAAAATGTGTCTGTTTTAGTCGCGTTTAAATTAACACTAAGAAATAGAGTGATGTGCCACGCAAATCAAATGACTGATTTTAAGGACACAAGAAATAGCAGACGTTACCAAATAACAGTTTTTTACAAAGGAATTTTACGTTCCTTTTAATTGAAAGTTAGGCTCCTAATAATTCAAATGCTGCTTCGAGTAGATTACTGAAAGAACATATGCATACATATATGTATGTATGTACATACATGTAGTTCAGAGCACACCTGTTTAAACAAGTTTTGCCATTTTTCATCAATGACACTAGACTTCACCTTGATAACACATGATTATGTAGTTCACCGAGGTCGTTAGAAATGGTTTCGTGTTTTCCTTTGGTGGTGTAGTTCTCCAATTAGTGCATCGGTGTGGAAAAACTTTCGTTCCATTTTCGTCGTTCAAACGCAAACACGAAATTTTGCACTGCGATGAGAAAGTTGTTCAAATTAATGTTGTACATAGCTAGCTAATAAAGTATTTTCGAGTTATTTATCACCTGGCAGCACTACTGTTTGATTACGTCTCTTTTTCTCTTGTGTGAAGGAAATGTAAAACTTTCTTTGATGCGCAGGGAAAACATGTTGACCTGTATCTGTTCTACAGCGTTGTGCTAGATGATTGCGGAAAATAGAAATAATTATCAGAGCAAATGTTGAAAAAATACACATCACAGGTTTTTAAGCAAAATACAGTAATATAAGACGTTTAATATAGTAGTCTTGCACATGTAAATGCATAGGATAGGAATTAGTTCATCTTTATTTTTTCATCGACGAGTACATTAACGGCCCAATCCCCATTGTAATAATTTGCTTAATTTGAGTATATATGCATCTATATTTATAAGTATATCTCCTGTTGGTAATGTTCCCAATAATTTATATCTATTTGAATGGAATCATAGATACAATTCAAATGATATAAATAAATTGGCATCCCTTCACTTCTGATAACAAGACAAGAAATATTGCAGCAATGAAAATTGTTTCTTTTGTTCAAGAAAATGCAACCTGCCACGAGGAAAAAGAAACAGCAAATTTTTTCAAAAAATACTTGACTTATAATAAACTAGTGTACACGACCCGTCAAAAAAGACGGGATTTGATATTTTTTACCATTAACTTCCAGATGTGGATGAAAAACAAAACATCCATCCTAATAGTTCTTGCGATTAAAATATTCTTGCACTTGTGCACTAGTGAAACTTGTATTACAGATACGATCATTAAGCATCCTTTAAGGGGACAATTCGGAGTTAAAAAAAAGTCTGTAAGTTTTTGATGAAATTTTCTGAGGTATTTACCATAGGTGTAAAATGTTAGGACTATTTTTTTGTTAGTATGTTTTTTTCGTACCTATACAAAAAAAAGATTTTGGTTGAAAAAACATGAAAAAATGTGTTGCGGAAAATCCTTCTTCTCCTACAATTTTGAATTTACAGAACTGGAAAAATATTCTCTAGATAGCTAATTGTCTTGTCTAAAGATCCGGTGCAAAAGTTTTCCGATAATTTTATTTTTTAAATTTTGAGAGTTTTTCTTCAAAAACCGACCACTTTTTCCGCTTTTTCGAGTTATTTTGCTCATAATTTTCAACATGAATTGAAATTAAAAAAACTTTTGCACTGGATCCCTAAATCTTTTCCATTGCTATTGATTGATATGCTTGCTATTTCTGTGCTTTCAAAACTGTGGGAGAAGAAGCATACCAAAATTCAAAAAGGTGAGTTTTCATGAGAGCTATTTTTCAAAAATTTGTTTTTTTTTCTTTTTTTCCTATTTTTTGAACAGTCTTATCGGGAATTCTGTACCTTCTTCCGTACCTTCAAAACTGTGGGGAAGAATCCATATCAAAATTCAATAAATGCAAGTGTCAGAACAGCGTTTTTTTTTAGATAAATTTTTTTCTTCGTTACGGACTAATTTTTTTTAAATAAACTCTATTGCTTTGTAGCTCATTCTGAGCCCTTTCGATTGATACATTTGCCATTCCTCTAGCTTCAAAACTCCGGGAGGCGATTATATGTTTACACAGCAAGCTAATTAGCTGATGACTCAGCAGCAAACACTCAATTACATCATCACAATTTATCACTGAGTAATAGAATGTTTCGTTTGAGTACGAAAGCATTCCAAGCAAGGCCATGAATGAACTCTCTCTCTATTCCCGTAGAGGAACACTCAAAACTGACTCGTAATAAGGGGGAAGAGGTAGGTCACCCATCCATCGATGCGCCCTAAGGTCACGCTAGTGCGCGTCTTCTACCCCGTCTAGGAGACGAACCAATGGACGTACTTGATAGCCAATTACATCGTTGAATGCGCAAGAAAACTTTTTAGAAGTAGAGTTTACAAACCGAAAACCTACCATTATCATGAAGTTGACCCAGAACCATGTCCTTAAAGAGCTTGAGAGGGAGACGGGCCAACCAACCGATACGGATCAACCAATTCAGTGTGTCCAATGATGTTCACTAGGGCACAAGCACAAGAATATTTTGATTGCGGATACTAATAGGATGGATTTATTTGATTGACATCCACATCTGGAAAATTTATTTTAGAAAATTATCGAATCCCTTTATTTTTGACGGGCCGTGTACACTAGTACAATAATATAATAGCCGCCGTGGATTCAGACACATTTGTCAATTTTAGTCCTATTGATCAGTACTGCATGAAAATTTAAACTTGATGAGTGTCTCTGTGATACGGGTTGCAGTACGTCGCAGGTATAATTCAAAAATTCATTTCGCGGGTTTTATTAGGATGTATATATTTGTGAGGTGTGATTGAGCACAGAAAAATAACTACGGGAGAATTCAAGGGGCAGTCATCGCGACGCTCATCGCACACCTTCCGTTGTTCAGGTTATCAGGAAATTTATCGTTGTACTTTGTAACAACGAATGGAACAATTTGTGTGCTTTGACGATCATTTCCCATCATGTCACCCATGGTGGGACGTGTGAGTGACTAAAATACACGTAATTCACTCTCAAACATTTTTTCTCGTTCTCGATATCACAGAGAACAATTTTAGAAGCATCAGGTGAAGTATTATACCGAAGCTATATCATTTGTATCATTAGAGCTACTATCCAGCATAATCCAAGATTATTCACAGATATTTTGCCTTTCAAATCAGCAAAAGAATTCTGATTTACAGTTACCCCAGAAGTAATTGACATCTCAGTAAGCATTGACGTGGGTTCTAATAAACCATTGAATAAATTAACTTTTAGAATTTTCCCAAAATTTTTACGCCAATTGATCTCACGCACTTTTTTATTAAAATCGCAGGGAAAAAATCAATTAAGGTATGAATATATTCACAATATATAGAATGTGCCCGATAAAAAAGTACTCCATTTAAAAATGCTGTAGTTTGTAAAATACTAGTGTAAGAGGGCTGAAATTTTGCATTGAAAAAAGCACGATTTCAAGTTTCATTTTATTTCAATAATTTTGTATACTGTACTTGACATGCCAGGAGAGAAACAGGAATTAGCATGGTAGGATTTCAATTAAGAATGATAAAATGAAATCAATGAGACAATAGTCTGCTGAGACTCAGGTAAAAAGCACTGTTCATTTTATACCCAAGATAGAACTTTATTTAAAACCATTTAAAATTCACCATCATTCAGATGTCCTACCACAGGATGAAGATCGGAGGTTACTGTTTTGCCACAATTTTAAACAATTTTTAAACAATTTATTTAAACAATTTATTTACCACAGGTGATACAGAGGTAGAATGATTCTTAAGGCTAGTACAATGGTCAAACTAGAGTATAGCTACCTGTGGGCCCGAACAAGTTCAGCGACTTCTAGGGCATCCTACCATCACATTATTCTAAGGTGTACAATAATGTTTAACCTAGTTCACTTAACCTAGTTTCGCAATAGACTGATCACTGAGATAATTGACATTTAATGCTGTATTTTACAAAATAGGTCAAATCGGCTTTATTTAACAAGTAATATATTCGATAAAACGGTTATGAACAGACTGAAGATCGATTATGTTACCTATGGTAAATCACATTATTTGGACCAGACATGTATGAGGCATGATGTGACTTGATGGTCTCACACGACTAGTATTTTGATAGGAAGTGAGATTCAAGATGTCTTTTGAATACTTTGTAAGAATTACTTTCACGGATCTCCGCAGGTATTGAGTTCCAAGTTTTAGTTCCAACGAAGAGGATACTGTGTTGCGATCGGGCCTTTGAATAATAAGGAAGTAAGAATTTACCTCTATTTCGCGTTAAATGGTCGTGATGAGCGGTTTGTGCAGTTAATAATTGTTGTAGGCTATTGTCGCCATCATTTCTTAGTGTTTTGTAAATGAAATTGCAAACGGAGATATTGTAGAGATCCGAAAGTTTAAGTATTTGTAAATTTTTAAATGAATCATTTGTGTGAGCGTTATATTCTAGGTTCTTTACCGCTCTGATAGCTCTTTTTTACAATATAAAAAACATGAGCAGTTCTGGTAGAATACTGTTGGATAACATCATTTTTAGCGATAAATGTCCCATTTATGTAAAAGGTATCCCAAATAGACACAATCATCTGAATAAAATAAAACTTTGAGTACTGCTGTCTTCAATGGAACCTATTTCAGCCTTATAGCACTAATGATTTTCAAACTACGGCATTTTTATATCGGTTACTTTTGTAGCAAACAGTTGTTGCTTGGTTGGCTGGTCCGTCTTTCTGCCACGCTCCTCAAAATATAAATAGAGGGAAATAGCTACTAGGGGGGGTGTTTAATTCCGGTTTCTGTGATACGATCTGATAACACAAATCATTATGTGCTCTATCGGACTTTGACGAATCCCGTCATTTTTTATCCCGCCACTAATAGTTAGCACTCGGATATTCCACGGTAAAATGTAATTCAAATATACTGGGGGAGACTGCCTCCTCCAGATATTTGAAGAGTTTTTCACTTACAAATTAAGTAGGTGTATTTCCATAAAAACACCAGTAATTAAATATAAATCTTCTACTTGAACACGAGTCAAGCATAAACGATGCTGTAAAGGGTTTCATGCTTGGTCTCTAAAATCATACAGTTCTATAAGCATCCAATTTATTGAACATTGTACGGAGAAGAGGAAGAGAGCATCGAGAAACTCTTCCATCAATGCTAGTAACCACAAAAATACCGATTGCAGAAAAACTGCACTATTTTTTAAACAATTTTAATCAATTTAAATATTTATTTACCGCAAGCCATACAGAAGTAGATTGTTTCTTAAGGCTGGTACGATTATCAAATTTGAGGATAGCTGCTTGTGGGCCCGAATTAGTTCAGCGACTTCTAGGTCATCCTATCATCAACGCAATTCTAAGGTGTACAATAATGTGCAACCTAATTCATTTAACCTAGTTACTCATTAGATTGATAAATGAAGTAATTAACTCGATTTTCGATGCGTCATTTTACAAAATGGTTTATGTATGGGCTAGACGTTAACAGTATATTTTTGAAACGATTTAAGAACAGACTGAAGATCAACGACATTAAACATGGCAAATTACCCTATCAGGACCAGTCATGTAGGAGAAAAGATTTGACTTGGCTATCTTTCATGACTAATTTTCTAATAGTAAATGAGATTCAAGATTTATTTTGAATAATTTATAAGAATAACTTATAATAAAAATAAGCCTGCGGATTTCCGCAGGCTTTGAGCTCCAAGTTTTAGTTCCAACGAAGAGGATACTGTGCTGTAACCGAGCTTTTGAATGATAAGGAAGCACGAAGTTACTTCTATTACGGGTTAAATGGTCTCGTGGTGGCCAGTTTGTGCAGTTAATTGTTTGAGGTTATTGTCGCCATCATTTGTCAATGTTTTATACATTGAATTACATATGGAGAGTTTGTAGAGATCCGTAAACTAAAGTATTTATAAATGTTTGAATGAATCATTTATGTGAGCATTATATTCTAGTTTCTTTACCGCTCTGATGGCTGTTTATTGCAGAGTAAAAAGCTTCTTGGTTTTATTTTCATCAGTTCCATGCCGTGCTCCTATTCCTTATTGTAAGTATGATGAAAAAATCGTTCGGTAAAGTATTTGCAAAGCTTCTTTAGGCAGGAAATTTTTCACTTCATGGAGGATTCCGACGGATTTCGATAGCTTAATAACGTGAGCGATGTGCTTTTTGAAAGTCAGATGTTTATCTATCATGATGCCCAGGAACTTACATGAGTTGGTTTCTTCGATTTCACCTTCACCAATTTTAATGCGTGGAAGAGATATATTTTTCTTGTATGAGAATGTATGTATTGTGTTTTACCGATTTTTAGGTTTATTTATTAGCTTTAAGCCACAATGTTACCTTATGGAGTTCGTTATTCATCCTCTCCGAAACTAAAGCGGGATTTTGTTTTTGAAGGACCATGGAAAGCGTGCTGTCATCGGCAAAAAGTATGAATTTGAAAAATGATGTAGATTTAACAATGTCATTGATAAAAATTAGAAATAGGAGAGGCCCAAGGACAGATCCTTGGGGAACTCCATGGCTAATTGTCTGTATGGCCGATTTTGCATCGTCGATGACAACGTATTTCTTCCGATTTGATAGGTATGATCTGAACCAATCGTGAGCAACTCCTCGAATGTCGTACCAGTGTAGTTTCGAGAGAAAAATGTTTTTGTCCACACAATGGAATGCTTTTCGAAAGTCAATAAATACAGAGAAAAAAGGCTTTCCTTTATCCATATTAGGAAAAGGTATTATAAATGATTTAATATAGCCTGTGTTGTTGATTTTTCACAGCTAAAACCCAATGGTTAATCATAGAAAAATAATTTTTGATCATAATTAGAGAACACTTTTTTATCCACAATTTTCTCAAATACTTTGCTAATAATTGGTAGTGCATAGATAGGTTTATAATAGTTTAAGCAGGATTTTCCACCATTTTTAAAAAAGGGGTCACCCTAGCAACTTTGAGGGAATTCGGGAAAGTGCCTAGGAAGAGTGACTGGTTAATAATTTTGGATTTGAGCGGGGCTACAATTTCAGCAATAACTTTAAGTACTTTAGTCTGAAACGTTATCGAAAAAATTAGAATATCGAAAGAGGGAAGATGTGTTTAGAATTTAATTTTGTCTTATCGCGTTTCAGGGGAATGCTCAGGAATATAGCAGAAATTAAGCAGGCGCCATGGTTTTTGAACACCAGTTTTAAATTGAGTAAATTTGTGCGTGAAGTGGTTTTTTCGATGTTCTTATCTGGTTTTTCATATAGTTCCTGAACCTGTTATAAATTTATCTAGATATTCGCCCTTCGTAAAGGAGGGCTAGGTACGCTTTACGTTTCTTTATATTCATCACGATGTCTTCAGTAATCCGGGTTTTTGTTCATTTTTCGGTGTAATCATGCGAGTTATAATTATTGGACAACACTCATTGAATGCGGTCATTATAATATCAGTCAAGTTTAGTATTGTTTCATCAATTTTCGTTCCATTATTGTTCTTCTGAGAGATGTTCAATGTTGGCATAGCTCTTCTAAAACTGTGCGCATTTCTCCCAAATTTGATTCGTTTACGTTACGATATGAGTAAATTTCAACCTGTGGCTTGGTGCGGGTGACATAGACATTTTTCTTAGTATAAAAATTATAAAATGGTCCTGATAAGTCAGAAGTAATTATTCCAGTAAGAAAATCAGTTGGGTCTGTCATAAAGATATTGTCGAACAGCGTAGCAGATTATGAGGTTATCCGTGTAGGCTTTGTGAAAATCGGAAGGAAAGATTTAGACTGAAAGACATTTAGGTTATTTAAGTTTGGTTCACAGCTTTCATGCTTCAGCAGATCATAATTGAAGTCACCCCACATTATTATGTCATTATAAAGAGACCTGTTAAATTGTGATATAATTCGATTGAGCTCATTTAGGAAAGGTACATGACAAGCTGTTGGAGGCCTATATACCGTCCCAGGCATAATCCGTTTACCATTTTTAGTCAGTTTTGTAAAAAGTGACTCCATATGATCCAGATTCATAATTTCACTCGCCATGAGTCTCGAGTGTGTGTGCTTAGATACGTACGTACTGATGCCTCCGCCGCGCATATCATTGCGTAGTGAGTGGTGGCAATGATAATTTTTCATTCCAATCATTTCTTTCGTTGAGTCGTCTAGCCAAATTTCGGTGAAGCTAATCACTTCGAAGTTATACTTCAATTCAGTTACAGTACATTGTATCTCTTCCAATTTTGGATAGAGTGACCTACAGTTTCAACACAGTAGCGGAAAATTCATTGCGAGTTCTTCGCGTAGTTTCATTTAATTTTGATATATTAGTATATTCGCAGTATCTAATTTCGTTTAGGTTTAGATATAGTCTGTTCAAATGATTGATTTCGGGGTCAATTTCATCGAATATATCAGCATCTTCAGTCATTTAAAATTAATAAGCAGTAAGTAATATTCAACTTAGAAAGAAAGAAATACAGAGGCAGGATAAAAAATACAGATATTCCTACCTAAAAACTAGCTTAAAAGTGAGAGAAAAAAAACTTAGCGTGATTTCTTAAGGGGCACACGCACTCAGTCCATGAGCGACAATATTAGAGTTTATTAAATGTTCTTAATAAGAACAAATTGCTGAAGGCGTTGTTGCAGAGTTCACTTACATCATGTAGTTGTAGATCCGCATAAATGTAACTAAAGATGGGATAGTAAAAAATTATCGAACATGAAATGAGTGTAAAGTTATAAAATTTACGCAACATTGACATATCTAATCAGTGAAAGTTACATGTTATGAAAGTGACATGAAATCTAATTGAGGTGACAGTAATTTGCATCTCTAATCTCATACAGGTCGAAATTGATTTTTGGATGTTAGCAATAAAGGTTACACGTATTAATAATCTTACAAGTTGAGTTACATAAAAATAAGGTGGGAAAGTGAACAAGGTGGAAATCAAAGGGATATCTGACGTAAATGTCTTGGGAAATAAAGGGGGCGATTCTGGCATTTCTGAATCATTTCTGGGGTAGTATAAATGATATGAAATTTGGCTAACAGTCAGCAGAACAATGATCACTAAATCACCCAAGACCTGTTTCGATAACATGTCCAGTTGCTGCATCAGATATTGGTCTAGCTCATCTGGCGTGTTAATCTGATAACGTCTTGAATCCGATTTTCCAAGGATAGAAGCGAAAATACTTATGTCTCCGTACACGTACACTTCTCGGGATTCCAATTTTGTCCTAGAATTTTCTTATGGCAACTCTCAAAGTGTACATAATGTTAGCCAGTGAAGGTATGAGATACTCATTTATGTAGAACTTTGGTTTACTCGCTCGGCAGGCTGTCAAAATCTCGCGTTTCATGTTATAGTTCGAAAGCAATGTTTCTTCGATCTTCGTTTTCGGTTACAGGTTTTTTTTCCAATTTTGTTAGCTGACGTGATGTCCGCATCACTGAGGTCGATGTTGATTTTGTCTTTCAGAAGTTTACGGACTGCTTCTTTACAGTCTTCTTCTCCATGTGAGTGCGGGAGTTCCCACCGGAGAGGACGAAGCTGCACCTTCTATTTTCCATCTCTTTACGCTCATCATTTTTCTCTAGACGATCGTGACGGGAGACTAGGCTATTCATTTGTTTTGTTTAGGTCTTAAAGAATTTCTTTGTGTTCTGCTTCTTTTTCCGTCAGTGTTTCAAATAATGATTTAATGTTACTTATTCATTTTGTTCGTTTTTCATTTCATTTTAAAGTTTTGTCATTACTGAGTCGAAGTATTTTATTAAGATAGAGACCACTTCCTTGCCTTCTTTTGTTGAGTTTGATATATCAGGATATAATCCAAACTTTGACTGAGACTCACTGTTGCTTTCTTCGTTTGTTTTGGGTGCCAAAAGAGTGTTCAACCCTCAACTTCACAAGGAATCCAGCTCCCTCAATCTCCAAGATTGAGGGAGATGGATTCCTTGTGAAGTTGATTGTTGAACACTCTTTTTAGAAAGAATTTTAGACATTTAGCTTGAGAATTTTTATTATGGTAGGTTTAAATCACATTTGGATCCTCATGGCAAGAGTGGGTACTTATTTAGGTTAGAAATACTGGTTTCTAACCAATAAAGGAACTTTGTTTCGGAGCAAAAACAATGAACGTCTTCACTGCACGGAGTCCCGACGACAGACCACAGTCGGAGTCACGACTGCAGACTAAAGTCGGATTCACGACTACATCTAAAAAATGATCGGAACTTGCAGATTCTAAAAAATGGAAATGGAAATAAATCCTGCACTGTGGTCAGTTCTAGAGCAAAGTCTTATTTTTTTGCTCCGAGGCCGGCCCAGGCTGGGCAGAACAGCGTTCACGCTACGATATCGGCGGCGAGTGTTTCTTCTGCGGAGCTCGCACGCGTCAGCGAAAGGATTAACTCCGGACTTCGCTGGGATTGGCAGGAGAGCCGTGCGGTGTGTCCTTGTTTTGCGGGGAGCGGCTCTCAAGGGCACTTGCACTGGCCAGTAGTGGCGGGCACGGACACTTGCACTGGCTAGTAGGTGCGGTTGCAGACACTTGCACTGGCCAGTGGTGGCGGTCACGGTCACTTGCACTGGCCAGTAGTGGCGGTCACGGTCACTTGCACTGGCTAATAGGAGCGGTTGCAGACACTTGCACTGGCCAGTAGTGGCGGTCACGGTCACTTGCACTGGCCAGTA
>JACJUY010000239.1:170465-189805 GCA_014220935.1 Platorchestia sp. MABIK
CACTGGCCAGTAGTGGCGGTCACGGTCACTTGCACTGGCCAGTAGTGGCGGTCACGGTCGCTTGCACTGGCTAGTAGGTGCGGTTGCAGACAATACACACTTGCACTGGCCAGTAGTGGCGGTCACGGTCACTTGCACTGGCCAGTAGTGGCGGTCACGGTCACTTACACTGGCTAGTAGGAGCGGTTGCAGACACTTGCACTGGCCAGTAGTGGCGGACGCAGACACTCACCCGGACATGACCAGAATGAGAATGCGATCACCGACAAAAGAGGCGACATCCTCGCTCACTGAGTGCCAGCTCGGCGAAATAAATCCAGCCTGTTTTGGGTTTGCCGAACTGCAAGATAAACACTGCTGCCAAAGTTTTAACTCGCTCCTCTGAATGCAAGAAAGAAAGTATTCAAGAGGAAGCGAGAGCTCTTTTTTGATAAACAGCAGTGCGAGATAGGACTAAATAAATAATCTTGCTGTTGCTTGTCTAACTATTTAAAATCTGTAAATGATTCTTTGAAATATAGAATAATTACTTTTTGAGAAAATCTGGACTTTAAGATCAAGGTTTCTTACAGTTTTAATGTCTCTCGTTATTGTTTGCATCAGAAGAGATGAGAATGAAAAAACGAGACTGGAGGGTTAAAATTGTTGGCCGGGAACCTAGAAATGGAAATAAAATATAAGAATGAAAAATAAATCAAAGCGTAACAACAACAAAGCAGTAACAATGAGCTGAAACACGAGAAATTGCATGGAAATAATGTTGTGAAAAATTAGAAGTAGAATGTATTTGAATGCATTGAATTTGTATAAATCAAAATAACAAACAACTATGCTCAATGCGCATGTGTCGGGTGACTTTGAAGAGAAATATTCTTGATGGCTTCCAATTTTTTAATTCGGTACATAAAGGCTGTAAAGAAAATTTTTTGAACGATTCTGCAGAACCTGCAACTGTGTTCTGCAACGAAACTATTTTAGAGGTAGTCGTTGGACACTTTATACATGTTCGAAAACTAAATAAATCGCATTTATCATAATCGCATTTTTTTTTATCATAATGAAACAAAACAACAGCAGGCTGCCAAATGTTTCTCATGTATCAGTTTCATCAATCAATGTTACTGCCGGACAACCAACAGTATCATCTAGAAATCGAGACCATGATCGAATAACGAAGGTTATTCTCGAGCTAGTTCACTATCATTTCGAAGAACCATTCCTAGTATTATTCACTCGCGAGTAAAAATTACTTCCATTTTAAAACATTGAATGTCGTCATAAAACACAATTACTTGTACTATCGAAAAAATCAGTGCGACTTTCGCCGCAACTATATCATAAGAGATCAATTATGTTATTAGTTTTCATTCAGCGCGGGATCATTATTTGCCGTGGAAGCACGCATGTTTTCATGTTATCAAGACAAATCAGTCACGTTATCGTTTTCATTTAGCACGAGATCATTCTTTACCATAGAAGCAAACATGTTTTTCAGAGTAGCCGTAATTGGCAGCAGCCGTAATGTTCTGTTGCGTCATTAATGTTTTTTGGAGATATGGCGATGCGTCAGAAAAGACAAATCAACAGTTCTTTTAATGTATTTTGTGTGGCAACTGGAAGCTGTGCTGCGGCAGATCTGACTTCCTTCGCCCAGGGGAAGGGATTTTGAGCAATGGTTGAAAGGGACAGATAAACTGAAATGGCCATTAAGACCAAATTGGTTTCAATACCGAATGATCATAAGATTCCAAATGGTATCGAAAGCCGAAATAGTCGTGTTCCAATGATAAAAAGTCGATCATGTCAATGGCCATGACCGAAATGATAAGAATCAAATAGGTCATCAGTGCCAAATGATTATGATCGTCTGAGCGATAAAACTCATAAAAATTGCCAGAATGATCAAAATTGCCCAGAAAATAATATACGACTACAAGCCGCTCCTCCTGAATTCAGCAATAATTCCACTTTTTCTCACACTTCTTTGGTCGAAGTCCAGCACGGAGACAACTTATGTTAAGAGTACGAGGTGCGAGCGAGGTACGACGCTGTGTCATGCATGGGTGGATGGACTCATTTCCAGCATTAGAAAATAACTTGAATATAATTATCATGCAACTGGAAATTGCGCTTATCTTGTATGCAAGAAAGTTAAGCGAAATCACATATCTTTCAATTACAATGCAATGTATAATCATTAGCTAAACATAAAACAATCTTTTTCGCTTTTACTCTTATACAAACTCAGATTCAAATTGATAAAATTACTCCCAAACATTTTAAGCGATGATTTCCTGCAAACCAAAGAAATTTTCGCCAATTTTGTTTTATTTTCTAGTTATAATAAGCTGATAGTTTTTTCCGCCTATTAAGAGAATGGATTTGAACATTCAGAACAACCTCTATTCTTTTCATTGTTTGCTCTATAGTCGGTATTCACGTTAAACAGAATTTGCCATTCTCAAAAATCGGCAGTTGTTGAAAATATCATTTTAACAAAAGCTCGGTTTTTCTTTTTCTGTCTCCACAGTACAGTTCAAATTGCAGTTACAGTTCAGAAGATGACAGGTAGACGACGCAAGTTACTCCATGTGAAGTTGGCAACAAATTCGACTTCGCTTTGTCTCCACATCACTGCTGTAGGCTCCCGATGGAAGCAACGTCTTTGTTCGTTTACTAACTTCGCACGCTAGAATCGTAAGATGATGGTTCGAGTCGAAGTCTTACTCCAGACCTTCAAGTGACCCGTTAGGAATGAAGAAGCCATTCCTACCACTTCGTCGAATATTGACCTGTGTTGTGATATTGCGCACTACTAGAAATGATAGTTCACGTCAGTTCACGTCAGTCGTGGCAACTACCCTTATACAACTTTTGTTATTTCTTTCTTAGTGATTATCTGCTTTGGCAACTACTCTCCTTAATGAGCTCAACTGAAGAAGCTTTAAACTTTCTCTCCATTGATTAAGAACGTTTCGATTATAACCTTGACTATACGTTTCCCACCGCAGCACTTGTCGAAGAAGCCTCACTTAAATATATTCTAACTCGCAAAACAAAAATTTAGGCATCAATTTCTAAACTAGATTTCAAAAATTTATGAATTCGCGATGTCGAAATCATCGAAGAATTGCTTTTGTAGCCTGAATTTTTCCTTAATTGAGGCACAAGGATTCAGTTTTCTTGTTTTCTTTGCAGGTGACGTGCGCAAGGCAACGGATCCCGAAGGCCCGGATTTGATAGTCTACAATGAAGATTACCTGAACCTTGTCAACAAAAGTACAAGTGAGAACCTTAGTTTTCCGAGTCAGCTGATGCTGCAGAACGACTTCCCTTTTTTGGATTTGAATCAGCCATCGCTGTACAAAAATGATGACCTTATCGGCTGCATCGAACCCCACAACCAAAGTTTTTCTCCGACAAGCAATTCATCTTTAAGAGAGTCCGATAGGAATTTCGATTATTTTTTCTTCAATACATCGCTTTCAACTGACAACTTAGTCACGAATTCTGCGGAAAGAAAGTCAATGGAAGGCATGAAGCAACGAAAATTGTGGCGAAAGGTCAGAAAGAATTTAATTCACAACGCCTCAAAAAGTAACATTCCAATTGTCAGAGTCAACATGAGGAGCAAGAAGTTATACATGAACAAAAACATCAACATTTCGTTATTTGACCCTACAGAGGAGGCATCTAAGAATGATCTGTCAGATTCGGACCAAGAAAAAACAGTTTTTATGGGGCGAGAGAAAACTTTGCTCACCCGCCATTTCTTGAAAGTGGCTCCAGAACGGGAGTCGAGCTTTACGACTTTGGGTCCCTTCTCCTCGACCATGAGAGTCCGAAGTCGGATGAGCAGAGACAACAGAAGAACAATTCAGGCCGTTGAACGACAGCGGAATTACCAAGCCCTCGAAAAGAACCGTCAGGGTATTGACTTCGCTGACTCGCCTGCCCAGCTCAATCGAAACCCAATCAGCCGTGTAGCCTCAAACAAAGTTTCTGCAAACGAAGCGATGAGCGATGTAAACCCCCATGCAAATTACGTTCATCCTACCAAGCCTCTCTATGCTAGCGGTGCTCGCCCAAACACAAACGGAGGGAGGAACAGGCTCCTTAATTCTGGATCGAATCCAGAAAATGGTACGCCGAAGCCGACATACCAGGCGGTTTACCCGTCATTGCCAGTCATTCAACCTCTGCAGCAGAACGTGAGGCCTAAGTTGACGGCAGAATCGCAGCTGCATCAGAAGGGAGGGCGAGTTCAGCTGAGCGGCTCGAGCAGCAGCCCTGTGGAGCCCATCAAGCCCCTGCTCCAGCTCGGGGGCCGAGGAGGAGGAGTTCTGCCCCAACATCCTGTTTTCGATGACGCTGCGCCCCGAAATCTCACCGGGCTCACAGGAAGCGCGGCCTACCTCCACTGCGTCGTCCATAATCTGGCCAACAGAAGTGTGAGTTACATTGCTTCTTTTTCTCTTGAATAGAAATTAATCCTGTACAGATTGCCTATTATTACAGATATTCAATCTCACGAGAAAACCCAAACTGAATCAATGAAAAGTTCGATGTGCCTCCGCAGCATCGTTCACACTCTCACCAGCTGACAAATAGGTAAGTAACATTAGGCTCATCAATCAAAAACAATGAACCTCGTTCGAAGAATCTTCCACCACGGACATTTGGCCGAATTTTTGAAAAGCGAAAACAACATTATTTTTAGCATTTTCCCACTGTTTTTGAATATATATTACAATGTTCCTCATGAATTAATGTCCGAACACCATAAGAACTACTGTCATGCTTGAAGAACATCATAAATAATATCATTATTATACGTTTAAATTTCGATGAAAAGTTCACACCCGAGAACTCTCGGAAGGCAATGATTTGCGTAATGTTTTTGAAACATTTTATGCAAAAGATTTGGTCCTTAGATTATATTCGATTTGATGAGTTAGTTCAAGGCTTAGTAATAAAACAAAAATTCTATTTTATGCCAACGAAATGAAGGCCTCCAAACTCTCAGCCCAGGGTCTCACATAATATGCTCATGGAGCACTAATTCTCATAGATGCAATAGTTGGATCCCTTCGAGAGGTTACTTGGTCCCTTGCAGGGCCTGTATTGCACGTGTTAGTGATACGGTAACGAATGGACCATGAGAAGTAAACCTAACTTTAAATGTTAACAACTTTACTGTGAATGTAGATAATTTAATACTGTCTTTTGTAATTGGTGGAGAAAACATTTTCCCTGAAAACGTTAAGTCACATTTCAATGGGTTGTATCAGTAATAAGATAAATTATAGTTCTAAAAATGTGAGTTGTACATGACATTGTATTGAGGTCATAAATGATATAAAAGTTCAAAGGTTTTTGTAATATTACTATATTCTAAAAAACGAGATATAACGAGTTTTAGCGAGAGCTTTTTACCGGTTATCTCTCTTCGAATTGATTTCGAACTTCCTTTAAACTCTTCGTTCCCGCATAGACGTTGTTGATGAAAATGTGTTGCTCCTTTGTTAGTTGCGTAACGATGGGTGTAGTCACTTGAAAATTTACATTTAAAGGTAAATTTTCAGACCGCTTGGACCCTATTTATACTATGAGCTCTAATGCTTTGTCGTCAGGATACCTATCTCTGCGTGTAATGCAACGAATGAAACTGAAATGTTTTAATCCAAGTTTATTAACATTTAAAGTTGTGTTTACTTCTTATGGTCCATTCGGTATTTTTTTTTTTGTATTACTGACTCTAACGTTTGAACCTATCACACTCATCTATTAAACTCCTCGTTTGTATACTTGAGTTATTCTTCACAGGTACAGTACCTTTTAATTCTTCGATTTGTACCGCTGGCATTGCTTCTCACTGAAGGTGAACCATTTTTTATGGAAACGAAACTCATTCTTTAAGTTCAATTTTCCAATAGAAGGCGAAATTAATAGGAGAGTGAGAAGAGTCTACGAGGTTAGCCATCTTGTCCGTATTGGACGGTGGCAATCATCAAATCGTTATGTGATGTACAAACTAAGGTAGAGGAAAGCTCACCCATCACAGCGTTCGTTCCGAGAGTGTTCTGTTTAAAGATTGTAAAGGCACTGACGTTAGAGGACGCGGGTAATTACGGAAGTGTCTCATAATAAGCTACTGAGTTCATACTCCCCCATAATCCCTCCAAGCGTTAACGGACGACTCAAAACTTGCACTCGGAGCTGCTTATAGTAACACCCACATTTCGATCCGATTATTGGGAAATGAGAGATGAAGAAATTATCGAGGTTTTTCAATGCCTGAACTTAATCTCTAACCTTTTCAGGAAGGAAAATAATGAGAAATACAAGTTTAAATATTCAATAAACGCAAATTTTATAATTTTGGAGGTGAACATCAGAAATACCCGCTCAACGGGACGCACTCGGCTAGATGCGACCTACGGTTGGCGAATACGAATAGGGGCAAGCCCAATGAGGTAGTTCTGCTAAAATTCAATAGCTAGAATTTTCACGCGATACGAGTTAAGTTTCGAAGTTCAAGAGTTTAGTTCGATAAGCCACAGCCTGAGTTAAAGTTAAAGTTAAATAGTTTTCTTTAGAACGGCAACATAGCCGTGATTTAAGTCAAGTACAAGTTAAAATTTTAAGTTTGAAGAGTTTATTTCGAACAGCAATAGCCGAAGTGAGATTTGAAGATGACAAGTTTATTTCGATCGGCAACAAAGCCTGGGTTATATTTTAAGGTTGGAGAGGTTGAATTTTAAAGTTTCCTCCTACAAGTTTTACCATCTCTCTCCACAAACAAAAATGACTAGGTTCCTTGAACTAAAGAGAGCGTGACATTTAAAACAGACCGAAGTCTGCAAGGAACCCAGAAAACAGTGTACAGTGATAACTGTTCAACGAAAATTAATGTGGAGGTTGACGAGAGATCTTCCGTTCCCGAGTTATTCCAGGGTGCACGACATCAAGCTCAGCTCCTGCTGCCAGTAAGATCAACGAATGCAGCGTACGCTTCGAAGTGGCCGTCGCTACAACGAATGTCTTCGCAAGAACCCAAAGCGGTAGAAGGGGTCATAGTACAGAACTACACCAGTCTGCAACCAATGCTGCAGAACAANACAGAAACCGTCGCGACTTTAATACTGCACGACGAGTAAGGGCACAGTTAGAGAACAGGAAAAAAAGGGACGACAAGAATGTGCGACCAAACTTATTGGCAACAGTTCAATGAACATTACAACTAACCCACCTACAATAAGCTACGGGCTTTTCGAGAAGTAGATGACCCGAAGCGATAGAACTGAACAGTAGTCTCAGGACGTTGATACTGCCCGTGATCAGAAGGACAGTTTTAGAGCGCGAGAAGGCGCGAGAATTCAATATTTGATTTGCGATATTTGAAAGATCAACACTAACATTTTTAGAATTAGACGACTAACTCACCTAAAGAATGGTAGTTTTCAGTGGAATATACGTTCAGGCATAAGAAAAGGTATTTTCAGGGAAATATAGCGAGAGGAAGCGCACTCCATCTTAGAAAGAAAAGGAAAGAATAGTTCGAGGTTCATTCGATGGAAATTAGATAAGACTTTGATCAGTGCTGCGCTCTGATGAGAAGGTCACGGTCAACCTCCACTTTTAGCAGAGCCAGGCACTTATAAATTTGATTTGATGCGAATAAATCCGAATTCATTTGATTAGATTTGATTTGAATTCGAATACACTCTACTTAATTTGATTTTCTTTGATCGATGGAGTACGCTGAGATGAAAATTGGTGCGTAGAACACAACACAACAAAAATTGAAAGAAATGCTAATTACTGGAACTCAAAAGATAGAAAGAATGAAACACAGGAAGTTAAGATTGCCAGAAGAAACTGCGCGACGTAACACGGTAACTTTAATCAAGACGTAAACAGCAGTCCCACTCAACGATTGAAGAATAGAGGTGACACATTGGTTAGACCCCACCATGGTGAAAGTTACGTCACCCGACGTCGCCGAAGTTGGTTCGGAGCACAACCACAAGCCAGTAGCGCCAGCTCGTGCGGAACGAGCTCTACAGGGAATGGAAAGAATCCCACTGGGAACGGAAAGAATCTGCAGGTCGAGCAGCAGCCCAACCCGAGGTTACCTCATTTAGGGAATAAAGGGTTCAAAATGAATTCGAAATGAGATAAATCCAAGGTAATACTTTCCAACTTTGATTTTAGGATTTTCATTTTAAATGCAATTTGATTTATTTGATTTATTTATTCATTTGAAATTTATTTCTTTAAAATTTAATTGTTTAATTTAAGTCTTAGAAAATGTGGAACAATTTTCGACAAAATAATTTGCTTAATATTCATTGCAGGTGTCGTTCTGACTAAATCGACTGATATTATTTCGCAAGGTATTCTACGCAGAATGAAACGGCGGGAATTGTATACAAAAGATTAATTCTTGAGAACTGAAAATTAGCTAAAATCACGCCTTGGCTTTGGATAATCAGAAAGTAAACTAATGATAAGATGCTATTTATATTGCAGAACTTAACTCATACCTTTCACAATAAGTGTCACATACATCAGGTTATGTGGAGAACATAAATGTTTTGTTTTAGAAAATTGCCCCTTGTGCAGGCCACATCGTGTGAGGGTAGGGAGTGCCGTGTTCTACAGACGACACTAAGCGGAAGAGAGAAATTCCTTTTGGCTCGACCAATACCTTATTTGTTTATACCTACGCATATTTCTTTACATAAAGTTCATTTTCCTCCTACTTGTCTTTAAAACTTTCATTCATTCATTTTATGTGACTTTTCTATCAATACGTAAATCTCATCTTATTTGTGCGAATCTTACGATATTTTAGTCGTCTTATTGCGTACATGAAGCAAGCTTCATAAATAAAAATAAATCTCAAGCAACATTTAATGGTTGGACCCTTTTTATATCGCTCTTTATCAATTTTTGCTCAGTGATTACCGGAACGGATATCATTAATTAAAACTGCTAATTGAGTTCCTCTATTCAAATGAAAAACTGTGTGCTTAAAATTCCTTTTTCATTCCTGCGGCAAAACATTCTTTCAGCTCCCAGATTCCCCTCCTGGCAGCAGCGTTCCTTCTGATAAAAATTAATGCAAGCAAGTTTATCCACGAAAAAAATTGAGTTATTTTTTAACCTGGACGACCGACCGAGCATCTCCCGAGCCCATTGCTCTGCATCAGAGAGACGTCATTTGTCCATCCATCATAAAAAGATTCTTTGAACACCGCCCAACGTTTGATTTTTCCAGGCCACATTTATATTCCGCTACAAAACACGTAAGAAATGAACCCTCGAGGATGGCGCAGCAGAGCTCCAGACGTAAGGTTACGTCGCCCTTGGGTGTCAGGTCCCACAAAAGCCATTTGTTTCCCTCGTTATTGTTTCCATCTTTTGACAATTGACGGGTTGTCGGCTGGCTTCCTGCCAGCTGTAGCTTCAACAGAGGCGCTCATCACTCCAAAATTCCCGGCTGGATTCTACGAGCCCGCAGAGAAAACAGCCCTTGAATTTTTCGAGGCTTTCTTCCGACTGATTTTACCGCAACGCTGAAGTAGAGAATTGTGTATGGCACCACAATAAATAGTGGGCACGCCGCGCCGAACTGACGGACCATTTACTCGTCATTGGTGCAAGACCTTGGCATCGTCTCATATTCCACTCGCACTCGATGCTCCAATATTTTGCAATCTTCTATGACAAAACCCTTTAACGTCAGCATTTTTGTATTCATATCACCATCATTACAACCACCATTATCATTAAACTGACGCCAGGTAATCGCTGACGTTAGGATGTGAAAGGAACTGTCACTCGGCAGTAAACTTCAAAGAACCAATTAGGGAACAAATTTAGCAAGAAATACGATATATTGAGGCCCTTTGTGAAATACGACTGTATAGTTGTCTGGGATGTTTATAGTTCAGTGGCACCATCGTCAAGAAAATAATTTAGTCGTAAATGCGTTACTGTAACCGAGTCACCAAAACATGATGTAATGCGAAACAATTGAAGGGTTGCTGAAATTTTAAATGCCTGCGTTGTTTTGTTATTCCAATGTCCTCTCTTCTGAATCTACGCTACAATCAGCGCTGTTGAAGCCTCAATCGGCCTTGACATTTCACTACATATAATCTAAATAATCGAGTTAAGGTCACCGCATTCAAGACACATCAAGAACTACGATCACATTAATTATCATTTATTAGATCATTAGATTTAATTAACACATCAACATCATGACTCTTAATCTATAATTTATAATCTGTTTAGAATAATCTCACGGAGAGGCTAGTCTTCAGTCAATTTTTTTGTTGTTCTCATTTGAATTTGACTGATTTCAATCTATTGCTCTCGTGATAAACGTCAGTTTTACTTGAAGAAAATTGTTACTTCACCTATTTCAGGAAGTACGCTTCACCGGTTGAAAATGAAAACCTTTCAGTAAATGTTCTTTCCGTAATTAGCTTTTCTGAATGATTTTTCCAGCTGAAATCAAATCAGATTCTTGTTCCGCGTCAGAAGCCATTCCTTTACACGACCGCCTGCGCGCTCATCGTAAACTCGTATAGTTCGGCTCGTAAAGTATGGAAAATTAATTTCACAAATCGAGCTTGTAATCAAGCTGGTCGAGCATGTTAGAAAAACTTCCGTGATCACGAGCTCAAACTTTGCCTCGCTTGAGAGCGAAAAACTGTAATGAGCTTCACTCGCTGATAACTTAGGTATCCGCACCCCAATTTCGCCTGTCAATCTTCGGCAATAACCTCAGCTTAAAACTCGCAGACTTTCAGAATGGCATTTGTGCTCAAGGAATTTTTTTAAACTACAGTATTGTTCTCTCACTGGTTCTGCACGCACCGTGGTACATAGATGAATTGGAAACACCGTTGTTCCACTATTAACGTATGTACCAGAATGCAGTACCAGTAATGATACTTGCTGTGCTTTAGAACCCGCAATAATATCCACTGCCTTCAATACTGGTAATGATACTTGCTGCATCGCAGTACCGGTAATGATACCTAATGTGCCGAAGTACAAGTTATGATACACATATGTACCTGCTGCGTTACGGTACCGACGTCACACCAGCCGTACCGCAGCACCAGTAATGATGCTTGCTGCGTTACGGTACCGACGTCACANAGAATTAGCCGCTACGAGACCGGCTGCCGGCTAATGAGTTCTTTTATTCAGAAGCAAGTAATAAAACCACGGAGAGCTTCCATTGAGGCACTCGGAACGCCATCTCGCATGCGCACTTCAGAATGCTTTGAATTGCAATATTCCAGGGCATTTACTTCGTCCTCAACTTTCTATGAAAACGCAAAAACTGTGCTGATAATTATGATAATCTGTGACTTCATCGTCCGTTCAGAATTAGTGGCCTTATTTGCATGTTTTTTTTCCCTGTGCTTATTAATTTCTTGCGTAGTTTGTTTGTTCATAACTATTAGATAGTTTATTATTCCTTTTTAGCTGATTTATTTGTTTCTTGTTTATTTTTCTACCAGCATTCGATGTCATAAATATATACACAACTTTCACTAGCATGAAACCGTTCACAACGTAGTCATAAAATTAATTTCGACAATAATTTTAACCTCAATTTAAACTAAATCTCCATTTTAAGTGTAATTTTTGAATTCAACACCTAACACCAAATCACTCCAACACACTCCTAACTCATCCAAATCTATACAAACGTAAGTCAATCTCACCCTATTTGGACGTTATCGTTTTAGGAAACAAAAACCAAAAAAAAATCACAGAAAATAAGGTAAGGGACACTTATGAATTTTCTGAAAACTTTTAGGTCGTCATCAACGAGGCGAACCTAAGTGCTGGCGGTAATCCTTAAACACAGATATTTTGGCCCAGAGGATTGCATAAACGGAATATAAAAAAAATGGAATTAAATTATCCCAAAATCACCTAAATGAAAGTAGTTACAATAATGGAACATCAATTAAAAACACTGCTGGGCTGAAAACACAAAATTTAAACTAAAAGTTTCAAACTCCGAGTGTAAAACTCAGGGTGTAAAATTAGCTAAGATCAGATTATATGCTAGTAAGTCTCCCTAAACCTAACAAAGACGTTCCAAAGGAAGGAAGAAGGATGGCACCATTTAGCATGAATTTAAAAAAAAACGGAACTTATGCTCAAGGTACATGGAAACAGGAAGTGGAGAAAAAGTTCATGAAACAAAATAAAAGTCGAAGAAGAAAATATTAGGAGCGGAAAAACAGGACATCAATGAAGCGAAATAAGATGAACCGTTACAAAACAATACCCTTCTCGTAGCTGGGGAAAACCTATGCGATTTTTAGGATTCCCTGTAAAAAATTATGCGTCGAGTAAGATTGGAAGATAATAATTCTAGTGAAAAATAAATAAGTAAAACGGTAATCAATTTTTCACATTCATCATGAGTAAGTCATCAAATGTTTTGCCTGAGCGAGCAACAGAGTTGTTTATCTAAAAATTCAAAAATTTCAAAACATTCATGCACTAATATTCAACAATAAAACATAAAATAGATCTGAAAATTAGCCAACAATGCGTGTAATACATCAAATATTTTTTGAAAATAGTTTTTAATCTCCTAGAATAATTGAATCGAATGAAATTCGCTTGCAGCTGTCGTACAAGTAACTAATGAGATTTTAAACGTGCGATATATTTTACTCATTTATGAACGCGCCACTGACCCTCACTTCAACCACTATCGGGAACCAACAAAAAATGAATTTTCGTATTTTCAGTGCGATGACACAGAAGTAGAGCAAGAGTTTTTAGATTCAGTTTAGACTGCACATTCAAATAATATACATTTGCATAGATTAAGTGAAATTAAAGAGTTTGCCCCATCACTATCACGTCTTAATAGCTGTTGTGCGTTTATTCCCGCATTTGTATCTGTCACAACATGCTTTCAGTATAGAGAACAAACTCAGACGAATTTAACCATCGAGTCTTTCGTGTGTAATGACTTAAAGTGTTTGATGTCCGTAACCGTGATACAGGCTTCAATACCTCACGAGTTTAAACATAATGTTTAAGCCTCGTATATTCGTACGAAAAATATGTTGGTTTGTTATTTGCTTCTGAAACATTAGTGTCGCAAAAATTTGAGAGGAAGTAGTCTATATTTTGAGCAATAACTCAACAAAGTCAATAAATATTTTGCTTAATCGAACAAAAACAAACAAGCAGCCTAACCCTTTAACGGCAGCATCTTTGTACTCATATTATTATTATCCCAACCCCCGTCATTCAACTGACACTGCTATCAGGTTGTCACCGACATCAGAGTAGGGAAGGAACTGCAACTCGACCTTGAACTGCAATGAAGAAATTTAGCAAAAATATAACATATTTAGGCTGTTTTTTTTAAAGAAGACCCTATGATTCTATAGGGTGTTAAAAAGTTAATTTGCCATTTCGTTTCAACATGTGAGGTTTAAAAATAGAAAACATATGAAATCTCACTTGCCTTGAAAACAAAGCTCAGAAAAGAGCTATGATTTCTTCATAAAATCAAACTCTTCTCCCGTCAGGTGTCTTGGATACGACAGCGAGATCTCCACATCCTCACGGTGGACCGCTACACCTACACGACTGACCAGAGGTTTCAGGTGGGTCTCTTTTTATGCAAGATTGTTAAATCTTTGTTGATGAGTAGGTGAACTTTTATTATACAAGACTTTTTCATAATATTCGGAAACTGGTTCTGTGAACACCGGAATGATAGAAGTGCAATTTATCTTAGAATAAGTACGATGGGTTGTTGAAACTCTTGCAAAAATATGGACATTAAAATTTGTGTCCAATTTTTTAGTCAATTTCCATGACTGATTTAAATGTAACATGCAGATACATTTGCAGTCACTAGGGAACGGAACATTTACATCAAAATATAGCGTAGGTGTTTTTCCTCCTACTGGTATGATACACCGGAGCGAATCAAAACAATTGCAATAAGCGAAGGAAAAGCATTAATGTACGTGATGCATAGAGTGGTCTCACGATGTTAAAATTGTACGCATTTGTAACAGGAATGGAATGAAAAATACACAACATGATTTGAAAATGATAAAACAGAAAAACCATCCTAATTTTTTGGAATTTTATGTATTAAATAGTGATGTATTATAAATAAATAGATTCATTTTGAATGATGTTTATTTGGCAACTACCAAGGATGATAGGTTACTCAGTGCTGGGGTAAAACATTTCAGTAGGTACAACATCGAGACTATTTAATTTAAAAATCTTTCTCAGCTAATTGCGTAACCGTAGACAAAAAAATTATAAACTTGTTTCAGTAGACGCATATCAAAAGATTGCTTAAAATCATTTAATAAACACAAATGAAAATGAACTAAATTGAATCATATTAAAAAACTTCTAGCCCAACGAAGCCCTCAAACGCAATCTTAGAAAAAAGGTTCTGAAATCACCGGCCTTTATGTGTCTGCCGGCCTTTATATGACTGAAGTTTGACATGAAATTCTTTTCTGCGTCAGGTGATCCACAGCGAGGACTCGAAGGACTGGATCCTGAAAATCAAGTACGCCCAGGTCAGAGACTCGGGCAACTACGAGTGCCAGATCTCCACCAAGCCCGTCAAGTCGTACGTGGTCCACCTCAGCGTCTTTGGTGAGTGGTCGGTCTCTGGCGGTCATTGTATTTTGTTTGTGGTTCATCTGAGTATCTTCGGTGAGTGGTCGGTCTCTGGCGGTCATTGGATTTTGTTTGTGGTTCATCTGAGTGTCTTTGGTGAGTGGTCGGTCTCTGGCGGTCATTGGATTTTGTTTGTGGTTCATATGAGTGTCTTTGGTGAGTGGTCGGTCTCTGGCGGTCATTGGATTTTGTTTGTGGTTCGTCTGAGTGTCTTTGGTGAGCGGTCGGTCTCTGGCGGTCAATGGACTTTGTTTGTGGTTCATCTGAGTGTCATTGGTGAGCGGTCGGTCTCTGGCGGTCAGTGGACTTTGTTTGTGGTTCATCTGAGTGTCTTTGGTGAGTGGTCGGTCTCTGGCGGTCAGTGGACTTTGTTTGTGGTTCATCTGAGTGTCTTTGGTTAGTAGTCACTGGTCATCATTTGATTCTGACCGTAGTTTCAAGCTCAGGGTTTTGGTGGTTAGCCACTGATGCTTTTTTATTCGGGAACTTCCTTATGGTCTTTTGTCAGTGATCAATGATAGTCATTTGATTCTCCACTTGGTGCAACCTCAGGGTTTTGGTGAGTGGTCACTGGTGGTCATTTGTATGTTTGTGAATCATCTGAGCGTCTTTGGTGAGTGGTCGCTGGCAGTCATTTGATTCTGT
The DNA here is from genome assembly GCA_014220935.1 of Platorchestia sp. MABIK. Lineage (NCBI taxonomy): Eukaryota > Metazoa > Arthropoda > Malacostraca > Amphipoda > Talitridae > Platorchestia > Platorchestia sp. MABIK. The sequence continues at coordinate 185,838 of JACJUY010000239.1, forward strand.
TCGTGGCTTTAACCTCAGGTTTTGGTGAGTGGTCACTGGCGGTCATTTGATTCTGTTCGTGGTTCATCTTAGGGTTTTGGTTTAGTAATTGCTGGGGGTCATTTAATTCCGTGTCTGGTTAACCTCATAGTGTCGATCAAGAGAAACTAGTACCATATCTCAATTTCTTGAAACACCGTCATTGCGAGTACTGATTTAGTTTGTGCGTCAATACAGATGTTTTGAAGCTGAGAATAACACAAAGCTGCACACCACACTAAATTTAGCTATAAAATAGCCTCAACTTATGAGGTGGCGATCCAACAAAGCGAGCTTCTAGTTCTGATGTTGTTCCGTAGCGTTTTTCATATCTCTGTCGCTGATTAATCAGACTAATGGAGTCTTCATATCTGAATCTAACAAAGAAGTGATCCTGCTGAAAATATGAGTCACCAGAAATGAGTGTTGTGATCTTCGTCGCTGTCAGGATTTTGTCGTGAATTACGTGGATCCTCCGCTGAGATGCCATTTTTATTTCTTTTGTCGTGATATGTGGTGCATATCCCTTTAACTTATTTTATTATAATGCGTGACTTATGTCCTCGCCATGATTATAATTTATTGGTAGCTACTGCTACGCTGCCACCACCCTTAAAATAAGGGAAATTGAATATTGATAATATCAAAATGATTGAACTGATTATTCATTTTAGGTAACGCTTTTCCATGCCTTTATGTCTTTTCCCTACTTTCCAGAACACAGGTATTGATACACTTGAACCAAGATGAAGATTTACTTACAAACGCGCATTACAATCCTAATGAATAATTGTTCCTGTTACATAATGGTACTAACACAAGATATCGCTTGCCATATCGAAATAGACCTACATTGACCTATGATCTGAGGACATTCTCGTTTTTGGTTAACAATGCGAAGCTAATTATGAAATGAGAACTCATCTTATAGAGAGAGATGTGAAGTCCCTCGGATGTCGAGATGGGGAATGCCAGCCTGGTACGTTCGGTGTGGCGGTAGACGTTTGACTGTTGATATTCTGAGTCAATAAGGCTGGCTTACGGTGATGAAAGTGTTCCACATGTTGAAATCACTTCACGACGATAGTTCTTTGATATTATGTTTATAACACCAGCGCCTGCACCCGCAGGGCGCGGCTAAAGAGATTGGAACGACACACCTCTTGCTTATGTGAAGCCGCCAGCCTAACTGCCTCTCGGCGTCCCTTCTTGCTACTCGCAGCCAACCGCAAGGCTGGAACCTCGATTAAACCTCGTTCTATAGAGATATGAAAATCATCCTAACGTACATGGAAATATGCCTAATTGAATCAAGAATCTGTATATGAGTTCCCATGATGAAATATTTACTAAAATATAAGAAACATTCCTATAAATAGAAGAATTACAGATTAAGTATAAATTGAATGGTAGTAAGCGGCAACCTCGGGCGTTCGCTGAAGGATACGTCGAGGTGACGTGTTTGATGGCTGTATCGTGGAGGCTTGCTCAAATGTCGGGCTTCTAGGAGATTCTTGGTAGAGGAGGCGTACTTTTCATCTGTAGGTAACTCGCGATGAAATATTTCTTCAAATATGATGACCGACGCAGTTCTTCTTGGAGATTCGAAGTGAATACGAGGGCCAGTCGTAACATTCAAGGTAATCCATAGCACAAAAAAAAATTTCTGGACGCTGGATATGATGAATCACATCAGAGTGTACAGGTATGGATTACATTCTCTTTAAAAATGACATCAAATGAAATACATAATCGTAAGTGAAACAGTTATTCGTTGCTAATTTTGAACTTTCGTGGCTTAACATCTCCATTTCTTTGTAGCAACTTACGATCCATTGAAATCCTTTGAATAAAAATGAGCATTTTTTTGTAAAAACAAAATTACGTGCACAGTATTTAATCAAGGTTTTAACCTCCAATATGAACTATTTGAATTCATGATTTTCAATTTTCGATGAACCAATAATTATCCAACAATTTTCATTCTACAGAGTAAATAACATAGTTTCATATCAATTTTAAAATCGACAGCTTGAATCGACTTCCTGCCGCAGAACGCGGCGTCTCTTTAGCAATTTTCTTCCAAACCTTTTCAAGACAACGCTTTAGATGTTCACATATTGTGAGGGAGAAAACATATTGTGTGGGAGAAGGCACAGGCTCAGACTCTGCAAGAAACCCAATAAAAAAATCAGTATGGTTGAGATCAGGCAATGATGGGGTCACATTTTCTTGCTTTTTGCTCAGGGGAAGAGTTTTGACATCACTTCTGAGTCGTGTAAGGAAATTCACGTCTTGCGCTAAAATGCTTTTTGCCTCCAATAAGTGCGGGAATGAAAATTTTGTCCTAAGTAAATTTAAGTCTACTTCCCACATTGTAAAAAAGTATGAGGCAACTCATACCATGAAGGGTTTTTAACGTGTAAAAACTGTTAATACTGAACCTAGGTTATTCACGAGGTGCTCTCCTAGCACTTTGTCATTCTGAGAGCTAAACTTCAGTCTTAACATTGAAAAGTTTATTTTCTGAAAACACAGTTCAATTTATCATCTGCATTGAACTCGTTCAAAAAACCTTCGCCCTATTTACGGGTTTATCCTTTCGAAAACTTGTGAGCAGGAGATACTTTTAGCAATTTGAACGGTGATATGTACAATTATGTACACCCTATATTTCACATGGTATCTTCACTTCTACTTATTTTTTAGTTAACTTCCTCACCAACCTCGTTGGATTTTGTTTGGCCATGGCTTTGGCAGCTTAGGTAATGTAAAGTAGTGAGAGGCGTTGAGTTCCGGGCTCGTCGAACCGAGGCGGTGAGTGAAGAACTGTAATAATAACTGTAAATTTTAGTGCCTTCAGGAACTCGACAATCTTGGACTTTGTCTTACGCTTGTGATCTGGTCCAACATCAGTTATACCGTTATCATTCATTTCACTAAAATACAGTGAACAGAATTAAATTACATGGAAAATATCAACAGTTATTTGACGTCAATGAATTTTGATGTGGAAGTGAGAGTGATATTCGCATTAAATTAACTAGCGTTGAATATAAGTTGGAGAATTACAGCATCTCCACTCTCTGCATTATGTTTCCTGTCTAAAATTTATTTTTATAATTCGGAAATCGGTTTAACATAGTCTGAGTTTTGAAGAATTAATAGCACATTTCAAATATCACGAAATATTCAATTAGTCTTTAATTTTCGAGTGTTTTTCTCCTTTCACTTAAGCGATCTATCACTCGGTGAACTGCATGATAACTTTAAACTATTGTGTTCATTCGATTCATCATGACATAATGATCAAATTCATAAATCTTATATTCGTTTATTTAAATAAAAATTACTTTATCATCACTCTGCGATTAAAAACTGAATCAAATTTCAACTCTCACTTGACCAATCTCTTCCAGCAAATTAATCCTCTGAACACCAGTACGGGCAGAACACCCTGTACACTCAGTACACGCAGTGCAGTAGGTAAAATCAGCAGACCCAATGTACCTAGTGCAGTAAGTTAAGTCAATAAACCAGTAGTCAGTTGACTCAATGCACCTACTACAGTAGGGATAGACACTACAATCTGAACAGTGCGTACAGTAGGTGCTGGATGGTGAACCCTAGAAGCAGGCTCTAGACAACCGACTACAGCACTACTCAGGCACGGGCCTGACCATTAATTCTCGTAGTTTCAAGTTTTCTTCTACAGTAGCATCTATATTGAACCCAACAACTCAATGCAGAACAGAGTGGAACAGAAAAGAACAGGGCAGAGCAGAGTAGAACAGAACAGAACAGAGCAGAGTAGAACAGAACAGAGCAGAGTAGAACAGAACAGAACAGAGTAGAACAGAACAGAACAGTGTAGAACAGAACAGAACAAAGTAGAACAGAACAGAAATGAGCAGAGTGTCAAGTGGCCCATTACTCATTGCATTACACAA
>JACJUY010000239.1:190461-218579 GCA_014220935.1 Platorchestia sp. MABIK
ACGTTCCCCGAGTTTTCCCTCTCAAACTTTTTCCATGATCTCACTTTCGGGAGCTTGAAATTATTTGTATTAATTTTTTTCTGTCTGTATGTTTTGCATTTGGGCCATTTCCATGTACTATACGAGTATATTGCCATTAACCTCATTAAAATCATCTCTATTTACACCACCCATCATTTACATCACTCTATTGGCATCAACCTTACTCACATCACCCTATTCACCACACCCTATACAACACCGTTCACATTTTCTCCATTTACATCACTCACCCCATTAATATTACCCAATTTATATCACATCCGTTTACAACCTCTGTGTGTGCATAACTCCCATTTGCATCAACCCATTCACATCACTACATTTCCACCCACAACAACCATTATTTATTTACATCACTCTCACTATTTACTTCACGCTTACATCCCCTCCCCCTACACTACAACCATTTACATCCCTTTTTTCACATAATTTCAATTCAAATCTCCATTTACATTTCCTCGTTTACACTTCAAGTATTCACATCACCTCCATTTACACCAACCTCATGTACATCACCCCCATTTACGTCACCCTGTTTACACCACTCTCTTTTACATCGTCCCCTTTACACCACCCCCATTTACGTCACCTCATTTACACCACCCCATTTACGTCACCCAATTTACACCACCTCCTTTTACATTACGTCATTTACACCATCCCTATTTTACGCCGTCTTATTTCTCACTCCAGAGCCGCAGGCCGCCATCGTGGGTGCCCCCGACATGCACGTAGATAGCGGCTCCACCATCAACCTGACTTGCGTCATTGCCCACAGCCCCGAACCTCCTGCCTACATCTTCTGGTATCACGATGATGAGGTAACTCTGTTACAAATTATTACCTGCTAATGAGCTCATTAAACTCGCAATGGTGAGGTGGTGAAGTGAGACGACCGCAGCTGGGGACGAACGCGTGTGAGGTGTTGGTGCTATGCCTCAATTCCCATACGAGGGAACTTATTATTTGTATGAGACTGCACGCGTGCTGCTTTGAATAGGCGTAGTGTGTATATGGGGCCGAGTACTAAGTTTGCCGTGTGATGGTTTTTAATGTCGTTATTGGATGTGTGTTGTCTTGGCTACGCTATGGATGTGTGAGAGTGTGTGAACTTAACCTAGCTGTGGAGGAGAATGACATATGGCAACCGTTCTGAGCCGAGGGGCTAATTCTTGGGTTGGTTCAAAAGTCTTGTGCCATTATACACTAGTCGTTTACTTATAAATGTATTTCTACTACTCAATTATCAAAATAATAAAATTTATGGAAGAGAAGATAAAGCATTTTGTACTCAGTGCGTCACCTGCTTACATAATTCTTGCTATAAAACAAATAATACTTCTTCGAAAGCGATTGAGTCTAATGTTCATGGTATTGTACAATATCACGAGAAGAACGATAATGCCAATCATTGTAATTTTTCTTCGTAAACGTTAGAAAAAATTATTGCTGATGGTATTCGTAAAGAACCGATTAATCAATTGGAATACAAGGATAATATCCATGAACATTGCATTTTTTTCTTTACGCCTACCACCTCTTCCGATATAATTGCGTGCATAAACAACTTGAAAAATAAATCAAGTGAATTATAAACGTTCTCGGCTTAAGTACTTAATGTTAAAGGTGATATTATAGCATCGTTCTAATCCAACATTGGCAACAAGCCGCTTCTCTTAAGTATTATCCCGAACTCTCTCAAAGTTGTTAAAATTATCCCCTAATTTCAAAAGAGGATGAAAAATCTTGTGTTAACAATTATAGACCTGCAGTAGGAGGCAAAATGATACAAAACTTTGATTGAATTGCCAGATTCCACATTTCTAAACCACGTACAATTACGAAAATTGGACTATACATAAGCAATGATGTAGAAAGATTGATAATATATCTAAAACCCACAAATATGTAATAAAAAATATACATAGGAATTCCCGATTATTCTCAATATAATACATCAAAATTATTGTTGGATTATTCCGGAATGTTCTAATACATCCATCTAATACATCTAATACATCCTTCCATTTGGCAACCGATCTTTCGCCAGCATTTATCTCCGTGTCATTTGTCCAGCAGCTCTCGTTCTGAAAGGTCGTAATCATGGGTATGAATAAAGATATCGGCCAAGACTTTCGCTAACGTATTATGGAGCTCCATAATAATGGTTTAGGATATCGGAAGATATGTGCACAACTGTGTGTTCCTATAGCCTCGGTTGGAACCAGAATAAATAAGTGGAAATGCCGGAATGCAACTCTCAGCAAGCCTCGAATTAGTTGTCCACGGAAGATTAACGACCGTGATGTTCGAAAATTCGTCTGAACTGCAGAGCAGAGACCTCAAACTACTCGTGAAGAATTGAAGGATGATCTCAAGGAATCTGGGATCGAAGCGAGCAAACACACGATCAGCAGGGCACTACACCGTGAAGGTCTTCGCTCCCGCACCCCTCGTAGGACAACTCTTCTCCAGAAACATCACATCAAGGCCAGGCTGAAGTATGCCAAGGACCATTTGAACAAGCCAGTAGCGCTTTGGAACTCAGTACTGTGGTCAGATTAAACCAAAATCGAACTATTTGGGAGAAACAGAACAAACTGTGTTTGGAGGCAAGAAAACGAAGAGTATGAACCAAAGTGCACCATACCCACTGTTAAGATTGGATGGAGGTGGCTCAATCATGGTGTGGGGATGTTTCAGTTCATCAGGCGTAGGCAAACTTCACATCATTGAAAAAAACATTAAAAGCAGGAAATGTCTTGAAATATTGGAAGAGCAGCCCCTACCTTCAGCTCGTTTGGTAAAATTGAACGTTGATAGACGTTCCAACATGACAACGATCCAAAGCATACTGCAAACGAAACCAAGGAATAGTTCAGGATGAAGAAGATAAACATTTTAGAATGGCCAAGTCCATCCCCGGACCTGAATCCGATCGAAAACTAGCGAAGGTAATTAAAATTGAAGATTCAGCAGAGTAGTCCCAATAACATTGAACTCAAAGAAATTTGCAATGAAGAATGGAGAAAGATTGCATCCGAAACTTGTAAAAGGCTGGCAGTGAACTACTATAAACGTTTCGAAGCCATAATTAATAATAGCAGCTATGCAACGAAGTATTATTAATGTATGTAAATCTTGAAATGTGTTCTAAACATTTGTTCAAGTATTTATTATACATGTTCCTATAAATTTTTTCTATGGAACATTTGTGCGTTTTAGATATATTATTACCCATTTCAAGCTATTGTTTATAAATGGTCCAGTTTTCGTAGTTGAGTTGTACGTAGTTTAGAAATGTGGAATCAGGCGATTTAATCAATGTGTTGTATTATTTTGCCCCCACTGGATCTCTGTACCACTAATTATCAAGAAAATATTCGAGAAAATTGAATATAAAATTGTGTAATCTTATTTTGAGCAACAATCGGAACTACAGACAGTTGGCCACGGAGTTCCACAAAAGTCTGTCCTTGGCCCTCTCCTATTTTTAATTTTTATCAACGATATCGTTATTTATAAGTCAATTTTTAAATTCATACTTTTTGCCGATTACAGGACGTTTTCTACGATCCTCAAATCAAAATCTTATTCTAATTGCAGAGAATAGAAATAACGAGCTGCAAAAAGTTGTAATGTGGCTTCAAGCTAATAGAATAAGCCTCAATATCGATAAGATAAAATGCATTATATTCTCATACAAGAGAAATGGATCTCTTCAACTCATTAAAATTGGTGAAGGCGAAATCGAAGAAGAAACTCAAGTAAGTTCCATGGCATTAAAACTGATAAACATCTGACTTTCGAAGAGGACATTGCTCAAATCATTTCTAAGTTATCAAAATCTGTTGGATTCCTCAATAAAACAAAAAATGTTTTGCCTGCAGAACTTTGAAAATACTTTACCGAACGCTCGTTTCACCATATTTACAATACGAAATAGAAATATGGCTCGGAACTAACTGATAAAAATACAACCAATTTGATATTTACGCTTCAAAATAATGGCCATTAAAGCGCTTTGAAAATCACAATAAAACGCTCACACAAATGATTCGTTCAAAAGTTTAAAAATACTTCAACTTCTGGATGTCTACTAGTTCTCCGAATGTAATTTCATGCATAAAACATTGACTAATGATGGCGAAAGAGACCTCAAACAATTGTTAACTGCACAAACTGGCAATCAGGAACACTTAACCTAAAATAGAAGTAACTTCACACTTCCTTATCAATCAAAAGCTCGGAATCCTCTTCATTGGAACATTGAACACAGTATTTTCTTCATTGGAACTAAGACTTGGAATTCAGTCCTTACTGAGATTCGTGAAGAAGTTTTTATGAAGCTTCTAAAACGAATCTTGAATCCCTTTTTCTTTCGGAATATTAATCATATAAAATAATCATGTCATATCTTTTCTCCTTATTGACTCATCCTGATAGGGTAATTTGTCATGATTGATGACTAGGATCATAAGTCTGTTCTCAAGTCGTTTCTAGAGAAAACTATTAACATCTAGCTCATATGCTTCTATTGTAAGATTAAGCATCGAATCTCAAGTGAATTAATTTATTGATCAGACTATTGCGCTACTAGGTTAAGTGAATTAGGTTAAACATAATTGTATACCTTAAAATAGCGTTGATGATAGGATGCCCTAGAAATCTTTGAACTCATTCGGGCCCACAAGTAGCTGTACTTAAAACTGACTATTGTACCATACTTAAGAAACAAACTACTACTGTATTGCTTGTGGTAAATAAATAGTTAAAATTGTTTAAAGTATTGATGGGTTTATTTAAATTCGCCAAATTTTTCTTCAATTGTCACAGAAAAAAGCTCTGTTTCGTCTAAGAAACTAGACCAATTCGGAAGATACGAAGTGGTTCACCAAAATACTTAATAATGTTTTAAAATGTTAAAAAAGGGCGACTTTTTTCGAAAACGTTACTGAACTTTAACATGTTTAATTGTATATAGAAATTTTTTCGAAATGCGTCAAAATTCACAGCGTGAATTTTCTCAATTATGTCTAGTTCCCTTCCTAAGTTTTATTTTTATTATTAAGAAAGGTACTGTATGGCAATAAAATTCGCCAAGCTGAGAAAAATTTGTCACATGCCCCAAAACTGCTGGTCAGGAGAAAGTTCATACAACTTTATGCGAGGGATTCCGCCATCATTAAACATTGTTTATCTCATTAAACGTACATTGCTCTTGTTTTCTGCGATATTGCGGACGCTGAAGCAAAATGAATTGTGAAAAAACATCCCAGAGCTTGTTATATAATTGTACACCTTAATTCGAAACTCATGTTGCATAACTTCTCAAAATTGCAATATCAACTGGAAACAGGAAGATTAGAAAAGAATATCAAAACTGTGAAAACAAAACTTAACCAAGTCCAAAAACATAGGTCATCAAGGTAGAGGTATAGGAACGCTTCACGCAATAGAATCTATGAATTAATTTGTTAGCCAAAAGGAAGTTTTTCCAATGGCTTGAAAACGAAACTGAAGATCAAACAGGCTATAGCGAGGAAATTTTACTAGAAAGAGTTAATAGGAAGGGCGAAAATAAGACTTTCTACCAATCTCACGGACGGTGGGCAGACAAAATGTTTCAAAGGTTGCAACTTGTTGACGAAGAAGTTGAAGTAAAGAAAGTCTAAGTGAGGGAACGAAAACACTAAACGAGAGTAATGAAAACGACGCTGAATATCCCATGTTCTGTCACGTTTGACGGCATTTGTTTCCCGGTGCGCGAAATATACTACGCGAGTTCTAAAGCATTTTCTCATTTTCATTTTGACGTTGCTTGACAAACTCTGGTTCTCAGACTTAGTCCAGTTTGTGCGCTTGCACGCGTGGAGTTCAAAAATTCCTTGAAGGCTTTCATGTTTGGGCAGCAGCGTGGTTATGAAAACCCTCTCACCGACAGAACGTCCCAGTTGAACTAGATCGTCAAGGCATCTATGATTTTAACAAACCAATTACAACATCTGCACTGGATGGCTAAAGTCAAATATGCCCGAGCAAAATTATTAGATTTAGGTGTTCGATCCTCGTTTAGCCGCGCTAAAATTTCTCCGGGAATGCCAATGTCTCACATGTTGTGCTATTTTGCCTTTTACTACAATATATTTTAGTTTTTACACATTTAGGTTTCACTTCATTGAGTTTGTTACATTATGATCTGACACGAGTACAAACGCGACTCTTAACGCACATTATTTGTGTAACTGGCTTTCTTTTTGTTCAGCACAGTACAATCACTGAGAATTTGAAGCAACAGGCTTTTCTTTATCGTGAGTCTACGATCTTAACCGCTAATTCACGATCTGCTTTGGTAAGGTGTGAATCTGTTCTTCGAACCAGCGATTTTCCTCCTTCGTTAACGAGCTTTTTCCTTTCCCTTTTCATGATGTCAGAAATGAATTAAAGAAGTTGAGCTGAGAGCACCGTCGGCCAGTCACACAGCTGACAGCAAAGCAGCAAGTAGGCAGCAGTGAGATCCCCTCCCCGGACGCTGGAAATAAAGAGCGTTGGGGATGCGGCTCGCTTCAAGAAATGACAAAATCCGTAAATCCTGAGCGCAAGTAAATCCCTCCCTGCCTTTTTGAGCTCCTGTGTCACATGACTGGGATTGCGCAGATTTTTCTTTACAATTTTCACTCAACGATGTTTCTCTGTGGCGCTTTGGAAGGCGAGAAAGCGAAATATTTTAGGTAAAATAAAACTAAGCGACCGGAGTCGTGTTTTCTGTCGCCCAGGCGCTAGATAATATGTAAATAAATGCTGCGACACTGTCACAATTGCATTTTCTAGCAGCTATACTGAAGAAATTGCTTAAAACTCAGCTCTTGCTCTCAAAGTTGTCACGTGTAGCACAAAGCTAAACACAAATAAGGGGAGGCAAGGAGCTTCCTTTGCATGTCATTTTAAAGCATTTGCCAGGAAATTAATACTAGCGTTAATATTTTGCGAAAAACATCGTGCTCTGTTTTAAGTTGCGCAGCCATGGCATGAACTTTGTATATTATTGTATTTGTATATGAATGTCGCATGTATTCAGTGGCATACTGAAGCAGCAGTGAGCATGTATGTGACCTTTAAGTACGTGCAGATGGTTATGTCATAGACTGTAGCAAGTGCAATTGTGCATGTTCAGCTACATAGGATAATATGCAGCATTATTTATAGAATTGGCACAGGTATGTCTGGCGTACGAAGTACGTATTATGTGTTCACGTAAACTTTACGGCTGCAGTGATGGTTAACTTATTTCCACGGATTTATCAGGTATATGTCTTTTGTTAATGATTTATGTCCTGAAATTTCTGGTTAAAAATACGATATTAAAATTATGCAGTGAAATACGGGCAACATTCAGTAGACTATTGAGTTTTTTCAATGAAATAAAACCTATTTGAAGAGATGTTTATTTGCTAATACAGGGATTTATTGCACATGGTCGTACACGGATGTGTGCAAAGGGATGAAATGTAGTATTATTGTGCTGGCTAATTTTTCTGTCTGAGTGTTATTTAAAATTATAGAGAAGCTGCTAAATTGACTATCAAATACAAAGGTGGTGCGATGTATTCAACATTGGAGATCTAATCGATCCAGTACAATCATGGTAATTTTAGTATGCCAACACAAATGCACCATCCCTAAAATGGTTCTGTCGACCAGTTTTCCCGTAAAAATTTTAAAATCCAAAAATACGCTAGTAAATATCCGTTTCGATTAAAGCCTTTGTCGATGTTAAAAATTAGCTGAGCGTCTGAATAAGACAAAACTTTTCGCAACCTCTTTCTTTTCACTAAATTCGAGTAAATGTTTTTCAGATAAATGCAGAATAAAAAGCCATTCCGAGTTTGATCCCTAGACGACACAGTAAACTTTACATCAGCTGCCACGTTGTGACGCCATGTAGGCGCAGACACTTGAATCATAATTTCACACAGAAATCTTAACAAGCAGATATTCAGAAAACATACAAACACTAGCAGTGAAATTTGAGTTTGAATGAAACATTTGTATGTACTTCGTGTGCAATAAAAGTTAAGGGTTTGGCTTGTGTTCTCGCTCAGCTCCCACAGAGCCCACAGCGTGAAACTATCAGCAGCAACTCAAAGTTTTGCGTCTCGACTTAGCGCATAGAACTTGAACTGTCTCAACAGAATGAACGCTTGAACATTTTTGTATCAGTTCTTTGATCTAGCGTACTCTGCGTTGTAGCTTATTAACTACGGAAAGGTCTATATTTAAGGTAGCGGTTAATCAGAGCGGTAACCGAGCGTTCAAGCTTACGTCGCAGTTAATCAACATTGGATACATGATCGCGACATTAATCAATGCTGAATTGATATAAAGTGCTCTGTGGCATGGGTGTTATCACTCTGTTCATGCGCCGTGATTTTTACTATGGTAAATGGACACTGTGCGATGATTTGATACCTACAGTGGCAGTTTATTGTAAATGCATCAACACGATTTTATTGATGAGTTAGTGCACCACTTTTGAGACACGCAATGAAACTCTTGTCAATATCTTACGACAAGATGTTAACAAAATGGAAAAGAAAGCAACGAAAAGGATTTCAAATTTGGTTTGTGAATTTTTGGTAGTCCATATAAAGTTCCCGGCCCAGAGCCCGATACAGACAAAGTTTTGTAAATCTCGTCAGTTATTAAGGACAAATTTTTCAATTTTCGCAAATTTTTCAAATTTCCGTAACCTCCGCCACGAAAGGCATCTTCAACGCACGCCATTTTTCCGTCCCCCTTGAATAAAAAACACTGCTTAGTCTATCAATTGGTACCTACAGTTTTTTTAATTACCTAATTGACCCACAAGGTTTTTTTAGCAATGAGTAATACAATTTGAACATTGAACATGAACGGGTAGAAATTATCACATAAATTAAAATTGGAAAATTTTGTATTTATAATATCAGTGGGTGAAAGCCCGTCCACACTATCAAACTTCGGTCAAATCTCGTGTTTTTCGGCAGTCCGCGAACACGAACACAGATGGGAAACTGCCAGATTTCGGTGTGTTTGTGTTTTCGAAACTGTTGGAAAACTCCGAACACAAACTTTCGTAGAAATGACGAACACTCGCTTGTTTATGTATTGCAGATGGTGTTTTTGCTCGTGGATTGCTCGGTTTCTACATTTTTTATTATTTTATCGATTTAATTGTGCTTTTCTCGCGAATACAGTAAATTGTAGGACTACATGGATATTTTATTTAACAAAATTAACTACGTAACATGAACAATAATTATTCAGTAATAACATAATATGTCAATAGGTATTGATTTAATTGAAGTTAATTTAATTTAAAAAAAATTAATTGCCAGTGTACTTCGGCTTCACGCAACCGAATACGCAGTCTGGACACGATTCAGAAAAGTTTGAGTTTTTGTTTGCGTTTTGGTGTGTTTGTGATTGACGAAAAGTTGGATAGTGTAGACGGGCCTTAGTATTTTCAGTATTCTGAACCAAATTCTCAAAAGAAGTCTAGCTAGAACTCTGAAATGTGATGTGTGAAAAATAGCGAACATTAATCAGTAATTTAAAACAAATTTTCCGATATCAAAATAAATTTTTAATACCATGGTATCCAGTCAAACTTTTCACCAGGATATGACTAACGTTGCCCAACTATTGCTTCTGCACTCGGCGGCTAAAGTCATAGATTGTGTGACAAAGAAGCTGGGCTGTGTTGTTTAGTTTTTTATTCGGAAGCCACATCAACAAGACATGCAGCAAAAGAGCTTGTGACTGATCTAGTATTTATCAATGATGATGTTTTTCAAAGATGTCAAATTACTGCACCACACACCTATTAAATGGACGCTTTTCTTAGATGATATCGAATGCATTGATGCTTGTGCATGCAGAATGATGATTATGAGTGTGACTCTTACTCTTCTTTCGACAGCTGCTCTGTTCTCCTGTACAAAGGTGAAAGAGGTAGTGATGCTAGTAACAGATGTTGTCAATCACTGTTAAAAGTAGTATTAGCAGTTCTAATCAGTTCGAAATGATTTGATTTTTATGAGTCTTGAAACATGGTCAGGTATTTCCGCGGACGATTACTTTGCTCGTCATAGCCGTGTGTGTAGCGGACCTGACTCCGTGCGGGGAGACCCGGGTTCGAGTCTCGGCGCTGTTGGCGATTTTCTCTGTTGGGTATANAAAAACCAATGTAAAAGGTGATATGTATCATGCTTCAATTGGAAATAAAGCATTCGTAGATGCCGATGTTTGTTTGTTTACTTTTCTGCCGTTTCTGCCTAGCTTGTTACACTAAACAATTGATCTTTCCGTGACAACTGAAAAAAACAATGAAATTTGCACCATCTCATTAATGTTGACGCACGAAGCGCCTTCTAAGCGAGATCTTTGTGACACAATGGGCCAAGTGTTGCACTGATACGAAAAAACGTTACTCGAATAACGAAGCGGTACGGTTTCTTTCCAGAGACTAGTAGCTCCTCTGATGATTGTAGAAAACGAAAAAGACAGGTCTAACAGGTTGTAGGGTAAACTCTTGTATTCAGTGAACTTGCGCTTCACCTCTCTAAGGTTTAGGTGAAGAAGCATTGCTACTGTAGCACAATTGTGAAATGGAGCACCCAATTGAGCGTTGTTTTTTATATTTCATTTTCTTCTTTCCTCTCTTTTTCAGGTGCCTGAAAAGTGATAAGTTTTATATGACAAAAGATTTGGTTGCAACTCAAAAAAAAAACCGCTCTGCTCGTCTTTGTCATGTCATATCATATTCTACTCTATTTGATTCATTCCCATTCCATTATTTATGTTAATCCTGTTCTTTTTCGACGAAATTCGCCGTATTTTGTTCAATTTCATATCATAATCTAGCTGTCTAGCACCGTGGCCAATAAAAATTGTATCATCAAATCTGTTTTACTTCACAATTAATCCGCAGGAGAACCAGTTTATCCACTGGTACTTTCCTTCACCAAGCAATCATTTGCATGCCCGACCGTCATCTAAAACCTGTTTAATGGCTTAGCTTGGCTCGGACAGACACACAGCCAACGCACCCAGCTCTCACAACAACGCAATAATATCTCCTGATGGACAATGAGACTTCTGGAAAAATGCTTATTTTCGTCTAACGCTGGGAAATACATTAAAGCCCCTCGGCAGCGTCTGACGTAGCTTGAATAATTGCTCTGTAGTTCATGGAATATGCATGCTATCAAAGCCTGGCCTTGACTAGCGTCATATATGATGCAGGAGAGCCTCTGATCAACTTCTCCAGCTTTGAAAGTGATCACGCTGCAAAAACAACTTTATCTGTACTTGATAAGACAACTCTATTGGTCTCTGAAAACACAGACGCTCGTTCGATTTGGAAAGTATTTGTTATAAGGGATAAAATTAATATCATGTTCACTCACATGTGTGTACTTGACTTGATTTACTCGTAGTTTTTAGTCATTCTTAACACTTCAGATTAATTTTCAAAATCTTCGAATAAATTTCGCATATGTTGTAGCTTGAAATGTAATTTATGGGCACTACCTCACAGGAAGCAACATCGTCATTTCTTTATTAATAGCATTTCTTGCCGGCTTTAGCTCGCAAGAAAATTTTAAAGTGTGCACTAACACACTCTCATGGGTCATACAGCCATCTAGAAATAGATAATTTCCTGTAATCAGTTAACTAAATCCTATTTGTTTATAAAATAGAAGAAAAAACTTCACAAAGAGCTGAACCCTCAAACTCACGAGCGAAGCTTCCTATACTTATCGAAATCGACTACAGGGGAGTGAAAATGAGCTGCGTGGCAATATCCTGAACAAACAAACACTTCGAATATGGCATGAAATAATAATCCACCCCATCATCACTGTTCTGAAATCTGAATTTATAAAGAAATGCTAAGAAATTTCTACTACATTAACATCCAAAGTTACAACTTGAGCTGTTAAGAACGTGCCGTAAGATAATATAACTTAGATTGCAAACGCCCACAAACAACCGACAACAAATTCGCAGGTCAGCTGGGGTGCGGGTGGAATCTAAAATATTTAAATTGAGCATTCTCAAGACATGATTATTCATCATATCAGGCAATGCGCTCTGGTAGAAGAGTGACAGGGCTTTGACTAAGCTTAAACTATGAGAGTGGAGACTCTCCGTACTGAGAACAGCTCACAAATAATAACACCACAGTATTGCGATGGTATACACTACTGGTAGCTGCCTCATGGATATTAATACATACTGAACGTGGACGCAGGGTTAGATTAGGTTTCTATTTTTGTTTAAAGTATAAATTATAAGCCAAACATTCTAAAAACATAGGCAAAATTTCCGGGTAGGAAATTATTTGCCCTGTCTGAATCAAACAGCAAACACGGACTTATCGGAGTCGCCTCATAGAAAAGCAATTGACCAATGTTTAGCGTTGAAGCTGTTTTATAAATGATTCATCTCAAATGGGATCAGGAACAAATTAATGGAATTTCAGATGCTCTTTGGATCAGCGTCATGAATTGGTAAATTTGAGCTGTTAAAAAATGTTCTTGAAAAATTATTTTCGAACCCAGTGAAATTTGTTCCGGGCTAACAGCTCACTCATATTCATGACTCAATCTCAGAACATCTACAGCTTTAAGAGGGATGTGCGTTTCTCCCTTCGGCTTCTTGCGTAAATTCATTTCTATTGTAATGTTTATTTAAATACTGAAAAACAGTTTGGATTCTTTTTAGAAGTTGAGGAGATTAAAGTAACCTTGTAATACCATGTGTTAAAAACAGGTTTGAAATGATCACTTTAACACTTTGATCTACAGAGCATACGAAATTGCATCATTTCACACTGAACATTTGGTGAAATTTTTAGCAGAAGCATTTTACAGCCAGTACAAGTCTCTGTAGTCTTTTTTTGTGCAGAGGCCGAAAAGACTCGTAAATTATATAAGTTCTATTAAAACTGAACCTACTACCACTCGAAAACTACATTTTTGTCTCTAACCGTATAAGGTTGCATGGATCAGTTGAAGTTTGCTGTTTGACCTACTGTGAGAAAATATTTTCCAAATAAATTCTCACAAACGTAATCAAAATGAATGTACTATATTCAAAACGAATGGGAGGCAACTGATCTAACAATGCACATTTCTGATGTGTATTAGTGTACGTTTGAGAGCTACCAAAATTCGTACGTCAGTAGCACTACGTGGTGATTTTTTTGAACTGTTCTCATTACAGGAAGTCCCGGATCCTTTTGACCTTGTGTTTAATTAACCTCAGAACACAAATATCGGGTGATTTCCATTCGATTTCGATCCAACATGATATGTTCACGGGCCACAAGCTTGTAGGGTTTGTGTTCCATTATTGAAAGATTTTATGGTCTGCGGGAAATTATTGTCAGAGCATGAATCAAATTGAGGAACAAAGATGCATACATGAAATTTAGCCCTCATCACATCCGGCTTCTGAAATTGGAAATGAATGCATATTTTAATACATAGTTTGCAATTGAAAGAACGTCACTCTCGTGAGAAATCATTGATCGTTTGGAGTGTCAGTATTTCCTTGTTCTGGATATTCCTAGAGTTCACGGCCCGTGAAAAAAGACAGGATTTGATATTTTACTCAAAAATAAATCTTCCAGGTGCGGATGACAAACACACATACTCATCCTTTAGTACCCGCAATTAAATATTCCTGTACTCGTCCTTGGTGAAATTCGTATCACAGATACGGCCATTAGGCACACTTGAGAACACGACAGAGAGACGGAGCAACCAAGCAAGCAACAACTGTGTACTATTGTGTAGGAAGATGTATTAGATGTGCCTTAATTGCTTAGTTTGTCCTATTAAATGTCATTGCTGCATTGTTGCGGTGAAATTTCACTGAAATAATTTTAAAGCATTTACTGAACACTGAAATTCGACTTTGGAGAAATTTAATCGTTTGAATTCCTTCACAAAATGCTTCCAACATCACTGGTTCTTTTTTATCTTTAACTTTGATCTAAAAATATAATAATTTGTTCCATGCGTGTTCACCACAAAGGTTGTATCATAAGAAACAACGGGTACTTGGCCATGAAATGCTTAAGTGAAATTTTTATCCATTTCCTGATCAATAGTCCTATAAGCTTGCGTTGAAAACTAAGATTCCAAAAATGGTTCCGATGCAGCGCCTGCCTCACCGTGTAAAAAACGTGCTGTAGGCCGCATACTTATATCACTTTCGCACACCCTGATAGTCACTACGTCGCTCACGTTGTAAACGCTGCGTGGAGCACACGCGTATTGCAAGCGCTTCTCTTGCCAGCAAATAGAAGTCAATTTGTCGCCGGAAAATTCCCGAGAATACAAATGAATTGTCAGCGTGGAGTTGGCGGCGCAAGAAGCTCGAGATCTCGCACATTTGCGGTCGGTGCTCGAGTGCAGCACCAGCGCAGTTTTGTTGTCGCACAAACTCGTGTCCACAACTCGGCCGTGCAAGTTGGCGAGCGAAGGTCTGGGCGTCAGCAATGTTGGGACGTGTCTAATGTACTTTTAATTGCTTTCCTGACGTTTGATTCTTTCTGTAGGTGGTGAACTACGACTCTCCAAGAGGCGGCGTGACTGTAGTCACGGAAAGAGGAAACGTAACTCGAGGATATCTTCTCATTCAAGTGAGTTGAGTTTGACATAGGGTGGAAGTTTTGTAAGGTCGTTACAAGACACCTTTAGAAAATTTAGGAGAGCTGCGGGGTCAGTTGATGGCGTCGTAAATTAACGCACGGTATTCTTTTCGAGTGTTACTTCGGATGTTAGACAAAGAACGTGCGCTTCTTGAAAGAGTACCCTTCAAAAGATAAATATTTTCCTTACTTTGCTTTGGTCCGCATTTTATTGCACGAATCGAAAAACTGTAATTTTATGCTCCTCGTAAAATTCGTAAAGAAACTTCATCATTTACAAGTGGTTAAATCTTGGCGTGTAAAGAGAGCGAGCGCGTCAATAGAAGAACTCTGTTTACCTCTCAGGTTTAGCATAATGTGGCCCAAGCATCGCCCTTACTGGCAGCTGGTCTCTCTCTACTGCCGTTTAGAGTAACAACTTGCGCTGATGTAAACTCCTAAAGCGCTTCCAGCCCAGCTTGTATATTAGAAAAATAGCCACAGGGCCAATAACCACCAGGATGCTCAAGGACTAACTTACAAAGGCTGTCGGTAGAAGAGATGGCTTCCATAACAGCGGTGGCGAACACACGAGGAGGGAGATTGTAATGGAAGAAAAGCATCGGTTGCTGCGTCGACCTCAACGAGAGGCATTTCTAGCTCTCATTGGTGGCGACGTTGACTGAAGGCGTCACTCATTTGGAGGGAACGCTCTCGCAACGCAAATAAAACACCGAGAGATTATCTTCACTGTAAAGATCAGCTTTCTGGTGTACTTCGTGGGTCTGTCTAAGAGTTACATTTGGCTTCGAGAACAATTCATTTTTTTAAAATGCGTAGAGTAAGAGACTGCCAAAGTGCTTTCTTTTCGCTGAGACTCTCATTTGAGGTACTTGGATGGAAAACTCTCGTCTACTGTTGAAAAGCGTGTGCAAGCTCACGTGCCCAACTGAATCTTTCGATGCTAAATAGGACTTTTGAAAATCCGTTGCCCAATCGCCCTCATTATTCATCTGACTCTTTTGTGAAATTGATTGTGTGATCAAATGAGTAAATTCAAACAGCTTTTCTTGCTTTTAAAAGGCTTTTCCTGTTATTAAGGTTAGTGAATAATTAGGAATAACTATTGGCATTCAATACCGCATAATTAGCACGCTTCAATATATGAAATAGACACCAACATCGAGCCCAGCAATGTTTGCGAGCCAGCGACAATGTGGAATGATATCATTGAAGCCACATGCGCGCAACACAGGCATGCACGCATCGTTCCCTCTATGGAAGTGAACCTGGAGGCAGGAAGCTCTTTCGCAGCACAATCAGGCGCTCGGTTCTCGTGACGCCACATTTGCCAAGCGTTATAAGGTGTCACACTTTTGAGGACTGTGGCGACCTCAACACAGCATGGATTGTGCAGGTCATTTTTTTTTGTAAAGACCCAAGCCTGCTGAAAATTATGCTCTAAACTTGAACAAGAATTATGAAGCTTGCTCTAAGGCATTTGCTCAGTTTTGTGTGCTATACGAGCCATTTTAGACATGTTATTTTATTTTTTATTCCCTAATATCCCATGTTGTCGGTTGTACAATTAAGAAACAAACTAGTGAAATCACATTTAAATCGTAAATAGTTTTTTACAATGGAGCCCTGCCAATTTTCGCCATCTCTGCCTTACGCTTTGGAATGAGTTGCCAAATATGTCGAAATTAATTACTCATTCCACTAAATACTTCAAATTCAAACGATCTCGACAACATCTGGATTAAAGTTGAAATCCTATCTCGTTCCGAAATCATTTTTTTCAATCACTTCAGCCAAGTCAAACTCAGCGTCTTTGAGCACTCATAATGATTTCCATATTCTGCCCACATTCTCGAATGTTTATTCCACCATGTTTTAACATACCATTCATTCCAATTTCTGGCGCATTTCACGCTGGAATAAATCCTTGTTCTGAACTGGATTCCCCATCTCATCTGTAAATTCATTCGCTTAAAACTGAACTTTTGCTCGGAGTTCAAAAGCGTTTATTGGCCCCGCAGGAAGCAAGAGGCACTGACAGCGGCAACTACTCATGTGCTCCCTCCAACACGGCACCGACGTCGCTGCGTGTCCACGTTCTTAATGGTAGGTCAACGCGCAGCCTGCTGCAGGCTTAGCTTTGCGTCCTTCTCGTCTGGTGGTCATTGCTTTTTGTCCTTCTCGTCTGGTGGTCATTGCTTTTTGTCCTTCTCGTCTGGTGGTCCTTGCTTTTTGGCCTTCTCGTCTCGCGGTCTTTGCTTTTTGTCCTTCTCGTCTGGTGGTCCTTGCTTTTTGTCCTTCTCGTCTGGTGGTCATTGCTTTTTGTCCTTCTCGTCTGGTGGTCCTTGCTTTTTGGCCTTCTCGTCTCGCGGTCTTTGCTTTTTGTCCTTCTCGTCTCGCTGTCTTTACCTTGACACCATGTCTAAACTCTCCACAAACTCTCTCACTCAAATGGTTCTTGTATCTCTGGACCACCCTTCGATTCGACTTGACAATTTAACACTCTGTTGTCGTTATTCACCTGTTACGGGAAATACAACCTTAATAACTCTCGTGACTATTAAATTTTCACGACTTCCACCGTTCTGGTATCTCGATAATGGAGGTTTTTAGAAATACGTATTGCATACCACATGCGTCTTTCTCACAAAAGTATTTCATGGCAGTATGAGCTGATATCTCAAACTGAAAATTCCGCATCTGACAAGGATTTCATGGCATTTCCTAATTTTTTCATGTGTTTTCAAGGGTTTTCCGAATTCAACTCAATGCAGGACAGCCAGACGTGATGTAAGCGCTGTGGGACCTGTTGCTGCTGCTGTCAGTTGTGACCAAGCATTTCCTGATGCGTACTTAAGATATTGTAAATTCTGACTAAACTAAGTTTAGTTTATCTAATAAAATATTCTGGATCAGCTTAAACAGTCTACGGTAAAATGCTGAAATTTCTGAAAAATATCATTTCCTGATTCGATACTCTGAAGTTTCAACAATCATTTTTTGATAAGCTGGTTTGAGTTGAGAATAAATGTTTCCTGCTTTTAGTATAGACTAAATATTTTCGGATAAAAAATTTCTATTTTGGATTAAATAGTACTTCATTCAATGTTTTGAATCCGACAAAACATTTTCGAATAAAGTAAATTCATTCCAACAAAGCAACACCTAATGAAAAATTCAGAGTTCTTTGCAAACAATTGCTGATGACAAGCTATACACTCAGATCGAGCCTCCCATAAAAATTCCCTTATAACTTCATTGTTCAAAAAGTAAGAGACATGCAAACATTTTGCAAAATATTGTGATATTTTTCAGCGATGCTCTGAGGGACAGTTCTAGGAAATTTGACTCATACACAAAGACTTTGTTTCAACCAACACTGAATGTAAAATTTTCCGTTTGTGCTTCGCTGTTTTTCCAATACGGGCACCGAACGAAAACGCCGTGCGTTGCTGACACGAGCACTGCGCACCTCTTTGTTCTGCACTCTTTTAAGAACTGCACACAGCCATGTACTGCCCACTGTGTCCTGTACTGCATTTACAGCACGTGGCTGCATAAGTGTTTGTTTAATTTATTACGGGCTCCCCCATTGTCGAAACGTGCTCCAAGAGAAAAGGATATTCAGTGCACTCTCTTCTGAAGTTTTGCTGATATTAAATAAGACCCAAGCCTCTGCGCTATAACGACGCCAAAATCACTCGATTTGATTATTCCTGCGTTAGTCTTTAGCTTTACCCGAGTAAACAGTTTTACCCGAGTAAACTACAAATGCCCACATCCGAGTAAACTCAACACTTGCTGATACTCCAGTCGTTTCAATCACTAAAATAAAGCCATTATTACATATGTTAAACTTTTACCGGCCCAATTGACAAATTTTAAAATCCCGCTGCATCTCATGTAGGAGTTGTAAAATAAAGTATTCCAACTTGATTACCTCCATCATTTTGCGGTCTAAAAGAAGATAATTTCAGATTGTGAAGACTGAAATTCTCTAACATTTTCCATTACGAGATAAAATTTTAAGAGTACAACACCCGATTGAGTTCATTTTTATCTGTTCACTCGATCCAGTTTATACCAGATTTGAGCCGCTTCTAATACTTGCCAACTCTTTGAAAGTTTCTTCATTTGTCCCCAACACAATAAAAAATTAAATTAGTTTAATTTTTATTCGAAAGAGTTAATTTATTGCAACAAATTACTAGAATTCGAAACATAACGAATACCTCACCTAGCCTCTGAACTCAAGTGCTCAGTTTTTGCCGCTCTGACGAAGCTGCAACTCGATACGCGAGCTCCTACTTGCATCTCAATGAGAATTTCTTAGTTTATGAATATGGCTTTGAGTATATAATGGTCGTAAATCACTACATTTTAATGCCGTAGAGCTTGAAGATAAAACTACTGGGTTTCAAAATGAAACTATTTGATGTTTTTTCAATAAGAACAGTTTTTTATGAAAGTAACGCAGGCTTTTGAACGAATTCTTTGCTGAATTTTTCCCTTGCTTAATTAAACGTTTACCTCGGAACGATTTTCCTCTTTCTAGAACATCTGGAAATGAAAATATTAAGCTCTTCAAATTCTGGAGCCAGAAATACATGGCAAAACTTGCTTGTTGCACATCAGCAATGAAGCAAGACTTCAAGTATCTTGACCGGTTAATAAAATGTAACTTTCTTTTAATTTTAGTCTTGTATTTCAAGTTGTGAGGTCGATGCTTCCATTAAATCTTCTTGCATTTGAACTCAATTGCGCGCAGACATCGTCCGAGCACTTCCAGTTATTTTGTGAAGTTTTATCGCTGTAATTCAATCCCTCACCAGGGGAAGTGATTCTGACAAGAACTTGGACTGACTTGATGATTTCTTGTTCTTAAGTGCAATCCTGAGTTACTAAGAAACATCTTACTGGTTTTCAGGGCAAGGAGAGATGCTGAGACATCAAGGGCTAGGTTACTTTTATTATCTACTCCTAAAATCTGAAAGTTGAAGATAGAGCTTTCCAACAACTCTGCTCTAAATGACTGTAAATATTTTACTCATTTAGAGTAGAAATGAGTCTTATCATCTGAAAAAAAAGATAATTGTGTGCTCCAGGTCGTCAATTTTTGTACAGAGCTGATACGTTTATTTCATTTTTTTACAATTCATGCTGCCAAAACTGCACCAATTTCGAATCAGCTGTAAATTATCTCCTGACAACTTAACGTGAATTAGGCTAAAGAACTCAGAGATAATGAAAATATCCTATTCAATTCTCCTCAACAAAAAACGAATTCATTTCAGGTCGCTGAAATATTCTGGGCTGTGGTCAGTCCAACCAAGTGAAAAGCGCACCAATTTTGAGTTCTTCAGGCAACATTTACCATACCAAATGAGCTTTGGTGAAGTATTCTTCCCCATAATAGTCATTGGAATCTTCTTACATCTAAAATCATAGCATGATTAGAACTCACTCCCGACATTTTCCAACATAAGACGCTCGACACGAGCTAGAACACGGCGCTTGTACCACGCGGTTGTTTGTATCAGTGACAAAGTGGCCTGGAGTGTGACAGTCTCGTTTGCTTTATCATCCTAAGATGCAAATTTGTGAGCAGTGGGGACGTGAAGCCCTTGCTTGTCTTGGGAGAGGACAGGCCAAATGCAAACAAGTTGGCTGGTGTAAGACGCCGTTCTTGCTTTATCTTAAATGGGACTTTGTTAGGTACAGAGCGATCGGTCGAGTGTGACATGCCTGCCTTACTTTAGGACAAGAGGCACCAACTTAAGGACTTTTCTTACGTAAATTTTTTCTACACCTAAAAGAATGGAAGGAGAATATTTATACTCGCTCACTGGTTGAGTTCTTTAGTTCGGCGCATTTGCTATTGCTGGGCTGAAGGATTTTTCTTTCAAGATATTCATGACAAGGTAGTAAGAAACATCTGTTGAACAAATTGTTTGTAAATCTAAGAAAATTCTGCATAATTCATCATTCCACGTGTGCTATTGAGATTTATTTTAACAGGCTTTAAAAAATGATGATTTATCATTTTGAATATGCTAAAGGGATTCAATTCATTAAGCTCCAACCCACCAATGATTTATCATCTTAAAAATTCTGAAGATATTCATTTCAGAGAACCTTAAAATGAAAACGATGCCTTATAGGAAGAATTCGCACAGTAGCTCTCCTCTACTTTGACCGTCTCCTAAAGGGAAACACAATTCCCCATTATTTGTCTCCCTCGCAAACACTTCGAGTGTCAGCAAGACAAACCTTTCTTTCTTATATCAGCCAGCTGCGGTGATGCTTCTTTTGTTTTACTTACGACTGAGGCGCTCCCTCCTTCAGTAGAGGAGGTTCCACTCAGCATCGAGATGTTGCTCTTGGGCTGGAAACATTTCTTATTTACTGAAAAAAGTAATGTTCACACTAAAAAGATTCGTTTATGCTCGGTACGATAGATTTTTCATTATGCCAAGAATATAATGATAGTGGAAAGGTCCACCATTTTCTCCAGGATAGATCTTTTCCTGCTCTGAAGTTATTCTCCGATGCATCTGAGTCATCTTTCAGTGCATTAGAGATATCTCTCATAGCACTGAACATATCCATTGCATTGAAGTTATCATCCGGTGCACTGAACATCTCACGTGCACTTAATATATCCTCCGTTGCACAGCAGGTATCTTCTGATGCACTGTACGTAGCCGTTGCATTGAAGATATCCTCCGTGGCACTGACGAAATCTTACGTTGCACCTAACATATGTTTCACTGAAGATTTCCTCCGAGGCACTAACGGAATCCCTTGTTGTGTGGCCAGGAGAGATGCCGGCTGCGATGCAGACCAGCTCAGCTCACCCGAGAGCAGATCATCGTCCACTTCTGTTCCTGCTGTGCCTCGTGTTGCTGCGCCATCTGGTGACGGTGGCGCACGGCTCTCAGCTCCCCGCCCTCGTTTTAGTCCGCACCTGCAATGACAGCGACAGCACTTCACTGAGTAGATGTTCTTGTAGCCGCCGCACGGGCAACCTAAAGAAAACAGCCACAGCTAAGTTGCGTGTGTTACAGATCGAGCAGGTGAACAAAAGTGGCCCACAAAATTGGGCATTTGAAAACGTAGAACAAAATGAACTGTCGCTTGATTTCTGCAACCAGGATCGTATGAATGCGTCGTCCCATGTAGGTTCTTTTCGGGACCCGACATTGAATTCTGAGGGAGATTGTTCAATAAGCTTTTTGTTTTCTTCAGTGAGTAAATCTGCTGCTGAACCTTGAACATAGGGTATTTTGTTCTCTGTGTAACATATTCTGTAAGTAAATTCATTGAGGATTTTGAGAGTTTATAGCAATGCCTAGTATTATTCTCACATTGTAAAAAATATTCTTGTTAACTGTACATATCTAGTTTGGTAACATTTAAGAAACTATCCTGTGACCCCACCACTTACGACAACAGTTTGCTGATGAACTTACTAGACAATACAGTACGTGCGTACATTTACGTTTGAACGGTAGTCCCCCAACCCCGGGAGTTACGTTAGAGTCCACAGGATAAGAGAGCAAAATCCGCCCTGCCAGCGAACGCTTTCTGGGGAGTGAAGCCAGTCCTTTACAAATCTACTTTCGATTTCCACTGAAACATTTTTTATAATGACTAAATATCGAGTTGTATATTCTTTAAAATTCTTGTATGATGAAATTGAGAACTTCACATCATTTTCTTGTTAATTCTGACATGTACTCGTAAAAAAGTCCACTTCCTAGCTACTGTAAAGTTGAGAGACTGTGACGGTGGATGACGAAGATTGGGAAAAATGATCTGAGCTCATTTCTTTTGGGTACCCTGAATGCCCCCTGACATGAACCCTCGAATAACTGAGCATTAGTTGATCACTGTAACTTCATAGTAACTTGGATTTTATTTCTTTATTGTAACTGATTTGTTCTTAGGCCTAATTCTAACATCCATTCTACTGTTGTTTTTTGTTACATGCTTACATCGACTGTACGTTCATAACCTAGATCAATATGAAGATTATTTCCAAGATTTCTTTATTTTATTGTAAAAAGGCGAAATCCCATTTAGTCAAACATGGAGAATTTTCCTATTTTTTCTGGAATTGCAGCTACGCAGAAAAATCGTGAGAAGAAAAACATTTCGTGATGAACCTTCAGGAAAATAGTAAACAATGACAATTGTGGAATAACAAAGTGTGACAATTTTATCACTCTCGACAAAACAATTTTGAGTTCAAGAAATTGAGATTATGATGAAAGACTTGAAATTAGAAGCATTTCTGCATATCCGCCGCACGCAACGTAGTCTGCTGTTTGTGTTCGCATTCAGGAAATTATTTCGTTGAGAATTTTCTGTTCTTTGCGTTTAAATTTTGATTTCACTGCCACATTCAAAATTGTAAATAGTGTAAAATTTTGTCTATGATTACTGTGGAATGTTTTGTAATGTCAATATGTGTGAGAAAACATAAGATAAAAATAAAATTTGTGACAAAGATTCTGTTTTATTTGCCTCTGGTAAGGAAACTTGATTGGAAGATATAATATATATTGATTATCGATTGATGACCCTGGTAAAAATAGGCAAAGTGCAGCAAGCGTAACTAGTGGTATCGAATCACCCAGAGTGACTAGTAGAACTAGCAAAACTATTGTACCTATTGTTACAATTGTAACTAACGTGAAAACGTCAGCTGTTAAAATCATTTAACCTGTTAGAAGATAAATAGTGCCACTAGTGTTATTAGTGTAACCAGTGTGATAGGTAGAACTAGTTTAACTATTTTTACTGGGGCAACTAGTGCAATTAACATAATCGGAGTGGCAAAAGTGAGTAGTGTAACAAACTGAACTATGGTGACCAGCTTTACCAGCGTGACTTCAGTGGCTGGTATAACTAGTGTAGCTATATTATCTATTGTCAATAGTGAAAGTAATATAAGTGTTATAAGAAGTATAACTAAAATAACTAACGCAGATAGTATAACTAATATTATAAGTGAGACTAGTCCTAGTAATGAAACTATCATAATTAGAGTAGTTAGAGAAATTCGTGCTATTAGGGTATCTCTGATTAATGTAATAAGTTTGGTTTGAGCAATTAGTAAAAGTACTGTGATTTACACAAGTAGTTTATGAAATTATTCGTAATGTACTGTCACGCATGAACGTCCTGCACAGTTTATAGTTCGAACATCATTTGCAATGTTACTTACGTAAATAAAATATGCCTCACAATTATTAGGATATTGTCATTATGTGGTGTAAAAATTTAGTACATGTTTCATGCTGACTCTCTAAATAATTTTTAACCTGTTAAGATCAGGATTAATGAACAATGTCCAACATCATTTTTAAAAATAAGATGGCAACATTTTCTTAAGTCATTTTACTTAGGTCAAAATTCAAATCCTAATGTTTTACATTTCACGATAGGATCACTAGAAAGTTTTTCGCCCCACAACTGGCCAGCTGCACTCGTCTTGTGTCAATGTGCGGCATTGTGGCTTCTGTCTGCCGAGCTCTCCACGCTCTTCACGTCGCTTAAACTTGCGAGTGTCATCAAAATTCCAATTAGAATATTGAAAGCAATATAGCGAAAAAGTTCCTTTGTCACAGATACATAAATGCACTTTCATTAAGCGTACAACACATGTAACCTTTGAAAACTTAGAGCAAAAAGTCTTGAGAAACGATCAAAAAGTTAAAATATTCGAACTGAATTGCTGCGTGGAGTAGAAGGTTGATGGCAAGAAAACAGACTTTCAAACAAACCTTTGGTTCACTTCGGTTTTAATGGAACCCATTGAGAGTTTCAAGTGTTTTAAAAATCGTAATCCTATAAATTGAGGCAACAGCAAGACTCAGCGCGTACATCTCGCATGACTGCAGTTCATTCTTGAATCTTAAACCTAATTCCTTCAGTAAGAACACCGTTTAAAGGACGACCATGAAGTCGTCTGGGCAAAAATATGGACCGTGAACCCAGCCCTGCTAGCAGTTTGGGTCTCTTTAAGGTGCAGTTCGCGGAAATGTTGCTTAACGACGAAATTATGATTAGAAGGAGGTCAGTAACGACCTATATGGGTCATTACGTTGAAGCGCTTGTTTCTTTTACGGGCAAACTTGTGTCCATAGCCAGAGCGGAGGCAATAATAAAACTCTCCTGAACTTATTACAACATTAGCTCGGCAGACCACAAATTGTGCCTTGCAAATTGAGAGCTGTCGTTTTGTTCTTGGAGATGTTACGGTTAAAAAATGAAAAGATCGCTTCTCACACAACAGAATAAAAGAAATCATGAGGGTCGTGTTCTTCAGAACCGTTGTTTTTGCAAGCCTAGCTGTTTATTGCGACTCTCAATTTTCTTGCTTGCGGGTACAAATCACTTTGAGCTTCGACTTCCTCCAACAAAACGAAACAAGTTGCACGGGGCCCCCACTAATGCGTTCTATGATTAAAACGCACACGTGAGGGGCTCTTAACGTGAAAAATTTAAACCGACTTCATTTTTGACCGAGTCTTTTTAAATTTTCAGATCGCAGCCTCCAAAAACTTACTCCCTTTTGCCTCTGTAGTTTAGAGAAAAACGAGACTGTTGCTGGTCAGTGTGAATCTTAAGCATTGAGTATTCACGATGGTGGCCGGCACGACGGGCTGTCAAAGTCTGTTCCATGTCGTAGAACTTTAAATTGGAAAGAAGTTTTGGGGTTGAGAAGTTTTGAATGGCCTTACTGTAGGGATTCTATACGGATTCAACGGAGATTCTGTCCATTGTCTGGAGTGAGAACGTTGTCATGTCTGTCGAAGAGAATATCGTCGTTGAATCGCTTGAGTTACAGACACATTTTCGTCATACTTTGCTTCTTTATAAAATGAAATACACATTACAATATTTGCATCAGCGCATCAACGAACATTAAATTTCAATTCGGTATAAAACAACGCTGATTTTTTTCAAGTTTGTTGAGCTAGTTCACTTTTCTTATGTCATGAGCTTTTGAGGGTTCAAGCGTTAGGAAAATTGATGTTGCAAGACTCTTCCGAATCAAATTAATTTGGGGCAACATAGGGGCTCATTTATAAGGGGGGCAAAAAACAGAGATGGTTCTAGGGTTCATGATGTATCTAGTGCTTTACATATTTAGATGATTTTAAAGCAGCACAGAACATGCATGCAATGAGGCACAGTTACAATGCAACACAGAAGGCTCATGAGATAAAGTAGAGATGTGTACCAACTGCCGGTCGGGCCGAGTTATGGGTCAGGCACGCTAGGTGTTCACTCTCAACTGCACGAAAAAAAATATTTTAATCGTGGGTTCGACTAGGAGGATTATATTTGCCTGTCATCCACATCTGGAAGATTTATTTGAGAAAAATATCGAATCCCATCATTTTTGACGGGCCGCTTACTTACACTGGTAATTTATTATTTCAGAACAGATCCTCTAGCGACAGGGCAAATAGTTAGTGCACTCTCAGACGCGCTTCTTTCAACTCGAGGTAGAATTTTGAAGTAAAATACTGATTTCAATCGTGGAATTAAAATCAATGACGAACTTAATATACAAATCCTTCAGATTTCCACAGCGATTTTGTTCGATGTTAGCATCACACTAATCCGATATGAAGCATGAATCGTTTGCTTGATTTTCGAGTTTACTGTTTGTAAGAAGGTCTTATTCATTTTCCTCATTTGCATGTCATGATTAGAATTCTATGAATGGTCAATATTTTTTATGGTAGAACGAAAGTTTGTTCTTTTGTAACATGAGAAAGTCATGTTCCTTTCACCTTCAATGAGCAACACGGGATAAAACTCAGCAAAATTAATATAAGCATTGAATATTAGTAATATAATTCAATGTTCAACAAAAACTTCTCAAATTTAAATTTCCTGCTACTAATACTTGGAACTTACACGTACAGTAGCTTGAAAGTAAGTTTGAAGAAACCGTTCCTGATGCAGAACTGACTGGTCTCTGGAAGCAGCAACTTGCGGTCCGATTAACGATCGATATTTAATGCGACAAATAATGCATTATTGCAATTGTTTACTTGATACTGACAACAGTAATACGCACTTTTCTGATGGAGAAATGAGCTCAAAATATTTCTTGTAATATTAATCAAGTTTAAACAATCATCACTGTAGCACAACTAAAACTAAACTTCACGTAGGTTTCTAACAAATAAAGATGCTTTATTTTTAGGAAGCATTGTGGTATTAAAAATGCGGAGGAGAATGATGTATAGCTATGAATGCACAAAATATGATTACTTTGATACCGAGAGAGCTAGCATAGAATTCTATTGAAACGATAATTAGTTTTAAGCTTACAAAGAATACAACAAAACTTTTTGGAGCAAGCGTGATGTTTTTTCATCAGTTTTTAATACCCAGGTTACAAACCGCAGAACTTATTCGAATGTCTTCATCAGTGAGGTCATTTTCTCCACATTTAAATTACGAATGGTTAATTAACTAAATTTCAATCACACAAAACTAATTTTCATCAAAAAATAAAATCAGTTCGTAAAGAAAAATGAGAGATGAAAATTCTTTGTCTGTACGTATAGATTTCCTTTGATTCAAGTACCAAATTAGATTTTACTGACGATTTCTTAATTTAAAATGACTGAGAAAGGAA
The DNA here is from genome assembly GCA_014220935.1 of Platorchestia sp. MABIK. Lineage (NCBI taxonomy): Eukaryota > Metazoa > Arthropoda > Malacostraca > Amphipoda > Talitridae > Platorchestia > Platorchestia sp. MABIK. Next base: position 217,881 of record JACJUY010000239.1, read on the forward strand.
AAAACGTTTGTTCAGCACCCAACATAACAGTCAATTATCTAACGAATAGAATACTGTATTTGTGGGTTGCATCACGCAAAGAATAAATTTTCTGCTAAGCGCAGCCGCTCAACATTTCATTATTGACATGAAAACCACATCACAACATAACAGCATTTCTTTAAACCCTCATGACATAATTTGATTCATTCATGGTCACCAACCAAACTGCTCAGTTTTTCAGGTGATCCACAGAAAAACCAACACATTGGTTCAGTAATTTGTCTTGATAGAAAATTTGTAAAATTTGTGCGCGTGTAAAATCTCTGCTCGTTGGTCATTAGACCGAGACAAACAAAAGTTAACAAATATAAAAAATAAACCTTCGTCTATTTAAAAAATGATGGGGTTCATCCATGCGAGTTATCCTCCGGGGTGAAAATGACTGATGAGAATTTTCAAACTAAGAAGTTAAGGCCTGCAAAACCTGGAATCTTTTTTTAAAGTTTGTCACCTGCAGTGACCGCTCAGCCTAGCTGCCCTGGGCACAGATAATAAATGATCAGCGACCTCTGATAAGGGATCAGCGACCTCTGATGAGGGATCAGTGACCTCTGATGAGGGATTAGCGATCTCTGATGAGGGATTAGCGATCTCTGATGAGGGATCAGCGACCTCTGATGAGGGATCAGCGACCTCTGATGAGGGATCAGCGACCTC
>JACJUY010000239.1:218618-260343 GCA_014220935.1 Platorchestia sp. MABIK
AGGGATTAGCGATCTCTGATGAGGGATCAGCGACCTCTGATGAGGGATTAGCGATCTCTGGTGAGGGATCAGCGACCTCTAATGAGGGATCAGCGACCTCTGATGAGGGATTAGCGATCTCTGATGAGGGATCAGCGACCTCTGATGAGAAATCAGCGACCTCTGATGAGGGATTAGCGATCTCTGATAAGGGATTAACTACTACTGAAAAGGGATTAATTATCTTTGTAAGGGATTCAGGTCTCCTTGATGAGGAATCAGCGTCTGGTGATTAGTGATCAACGACCACTGATAGACATTCAGTAATTTTCATCATAACGAGCCAGGAACTCCTGATAGCAAAATATAAAAACTTTTGATGAGAATTAGGTCCACTGCAAATAATTCTTGCATTTCAAAATAATTAATTATGAGTAAAGATAAACTTTCTATGCAGGGCCGCCTGTAATATTTCTCCCTTAAATTTGCAAATTCAGGTAATTCGAAACACATGATAGAAGAAAATAGCGTTCCTCTTTACTCGGTCACATCCAAAAAATTTTTTGAACTATCGTTAAATCGTTCATCCCTTCTACGACAAGCTGCGATTGGGAAACAATGTAGTAACATTTAGTAACTTTGCCTCACAACTCTGCTTCCAGCTATTGCTTAAAGTCCTTTGCAGCATAAAAGCCTGTTTTTGAGCTCTTTCTTACGCTATTGTTCATATCGTAAAGCGTGTAGTGGAGTACCTGTTAGTTCTACACACTAAGAGCAGCATTATAATTTCATATTCATTTCATCTAACACGTGAAAATGATAAGCTCAAAAATCACTTCTTTCTTGTATTACTAACTGTTTACAAAATTTAACTAGTAGTAGTGTATTTAACTACTACCAGTTTAAATTAGTATCATAACGAGTAAAATTTTTACTAAGGGTGATTGTCACGACATCTTGACACTGTAACGGCAGCATTTTTGCATTCACATTACTGTTATCACAACCACTGTCATGAGACTGGCACTGCCATCAGGTTGACACCGACATCAGAGTGAGGAAGGGACTGTCACTCTGCCTTGAACTTCAAAGAAGGTATTGGGTATGATAATTTACCAGAAATATTGTATTTCAAGGTAATTTTAGGTAATTGTGGCTCACCGGGAAATTAAATGATTAAGCGCATAAATGCCCTACGAAATCACTGCAACAACTCTCACGTAACTCAAATGGAAAATTCACCATAACTTGAAAGAAAAGCTCAAGCTTCTCTCAAAAAGTTCAGATACGACTAAATAAGATGCAAATAATTGAGCAATTCTCACCGAAAAAATTTCATTTTATAACACTAACTGATAGTATATACTGATAAATATTGAAGTTTAGCCTTTTGCATAATCTCATAATAAATAAAAAAGCAAGGACAGTAACTATAAAATTAGCCATTATTTTTATTCAAACAAGAGAATTAAAAACCGAACGTTTCGACCTCTAAGGTCATCTTCAGCATCTGGAAAAATTGTTTAATAACATAAGTCCATTAAAAAAAAATTTGAAAATTAAGAGGCTACTGTATTTGTAATGGATGGGAGGATTGCGTGTCGTTTGAAACTGGCTTGTCTTTCATGATAAAAAGCGATTCTAGAATACGGAGATCAATTTGACTAGATGCGGTAGCAACAATTTTAATATCGTCTAAGCGAACTGGAAGGTCGCACTTCTCTGCGTGGGAGCGGACAGCAGAGTGAGGAGGAGTTTTTAAAGGCAAGTTCGTTCGATAGCTCCGTCCGGCATGCTCTGCTACACGAACACGAAGGGATCTGGAAGATTGCCCGACGTATTCAGACGCACATTGTGCGCAACTGTACTTGTAAACAATGGAAGAGAGCATAGCCTTAGGGAGCTTATCTTTATAGTTGAAAATCGACAGTATTTTGTATTTATTCAGTAAGATGGCTCTGAAATCAATGTTCACAAAATGTTTTGATAATGCAGAAATGAGCTCTTTCTTCAATTTTTCCGATTGATTGCCGAAAAAAGGAAAAACAAAATAAAATTGCTTTTTAGGAGCAGTAATCAACGGATTCCTCTTATAGTATTGACCATCGAGAAACTTTCTAATTGAATGTTAGACAAGCCTGGATGGAAAGCCGTTATTACAAAAATATTTCGTCAGGAATTCTATTTCATTATTAAAGGTAGCAAAACTGGAACACACGCTAAAAGCTCCATGTAGAAGAGTCTTAATGCTATTAAGTTTAAAACGGAAACAACAAAAACTGAAAAAACTCATACCTAAGCCAGTAAATATCTTCTGTAAAGTAATGGTTTTTAATTCTCTTGTTTGATTGAAAATAATGGCTAATTTGAGAGTTACTGTCCTTGCTTTTTTATTTATTACTAACTGAAAGGTAAAAACACTTCAAAAAAGCACCTGTTTCATTTCAGTCACTATGCTAAGAACAATTTTTTTCTGTTACTAAAATTATTGCGGATGTAAATTCTCAGTGAAAATCATGCATTCATCATCGGTAAGCGATCAACTTATGGAAGGTGGATTCCAATGAAGCGATGAGGGACCAATGTAAATTACCCCATTGTAACTGTCCACCATCGCACACCATCAGAAAAACCAAAGCCTATCACAATTTGAGAATTGTTTTTCAGCCCATAGCCCCAAACCTTAGGTGATCACAGTGACGTCAACCCTCCGTAAGTGACGTCACAAATGAATGCCATCACCGCTATTTTGTGACATTATCTCATTCGTAAGTTATCATTTCTGACTTCAAAATAATAATAATCTCTAGCCATTATCACAATGGAGGCTACCATCACCGTTTTCAAGCCATCATTGTACTCGTAATGTGACGCAGGTATCATGAGGTCAAACGATCTCACAGCCTGAAATTTTCTTCGGCGAGCCCTTGTGTACCGGATACCGCAAGCGCTAGAAATAGTAATTCAACAATTTAGTTAATCTGAAAGCGTCTTTATCGTCCGCAGCGCGAGTTGAGAGCCTCGTCTGTCCCTGCTATCTGAGAGCGTCTCATTGGTCTACCCACACGCTCTGCGAGTGTTTTTCTGGTCTGCTCTCGACATCTACTGTAAATGCGTTGTTTGGGTCTCCCCTAAAATATAAGAGCGCTTTAATGGTCAGGCCTCGCAATCTGAAAGCGTTTTTCTGGTCTGTCAATCTATCTTAGAGCATTTTTTTGGTTCGCCCCCATAGTCTAAAAGCTTTTTCTGGTGTACATTACATCTGAAAACGTCTTTATGGTGTGCTGTTACATTCTTGGAGGTTTTTTCTGCTTAGCCCCAACAATCTTTGCTCTACAATCTGAAAGCTTCTGTTTGTTGTCCTCTACAATCTGAGAGCTTCTGTTTGTTGTCCTCTACAATCTGAGAGCTTCTGTCTGTTGTGCTCTACAACATAAGAGCTTCTGTCTGTTGTGCTCTACAATCTGAGAGCTTTTGTCTGTTGTGCTCTACAATCTGAGAGCTTCTGTCTGTTGTGCTCTACAACATGAGAGCTTCTGTCTGTTGTGCTCTACAATCTGAGAGCTTTTGTCTGTTGTGCTCTACAATCTGAGAGCTTCTGACTGTTGTGCTCTACAACCTCAGAGCTTCCGTCAGTTGTGCTCCACAACCTGAGAGCTTCTGTCTGTTGTGCTCTACAATCTGAGAGCTTCCGTCAGTTGTGCTCTACAACCTGAGAGCTTCTGTTTGTTGTCCTCTACAATCTGAGAGCTTCTGTCTGTTGTGCTCTACAACCTGAGAGCTTCTGTCTGTTGTGCTCTACAATCTGAGAGCTTTTGTCTGTTGTGCTCTACAATCTGAGAGCTTCTGTCTGTTGTGCTCTACAACCTCAGAGCTTCCGTCAGTTGTGCTCTACAACCTGAGAGCTTCTGTCTGTTGTGCTCTCCAATCTGAGAGCTTCTGTCTGTTGTGCTCAACAATCTGAGAGCTTCTGTCTGTTGTGCTCTACAACCAGAGAGCTTCTGTCTGTTGTGCTCTACAACCTGAGAGCTTCTGTCTGTTGTGCTCTACAACCTCAGAGCTTCCGTCAGTTGTGCTCTCCAATCTGAGAGCTTCTGTCTGTTGTGCTCTACAATCTGAGAGCTTCTGTCTGTTGTGCTCTACAACCTCAGAGCTTCCGTCAGTTGTGCTCTCCAATCTGAGAGCTTTTGTCTGTTGTGCTCTACAATCTGAGAGCTTCTGCCTGTTGTGCTCTACAACCTCAGAGCTTCCGTCAGTTGTACTCTCCAATCTGAGAGCTTCTGTCTGTTGTGCTCTACACTCTGAGAGCTTCTGTCTGTTGTGCTCTACAATCTGAGAGCTTCTGTCTGTTGTGCTCTACAACCAGAGAGCTTCTGTCTGTTGTGCTCTACAATCTGAGAGCTTCTGTCTGTTGTGCTCTACAACCAGAGAGCTTCTGTCTGTTGTGCTCTACAATCTGAGAGCTTCTGTCTGTTGTGCTCTACAATCTGAGAGCTTCTGTCTGCTGTGCTCTACAACCAGAGAGCTTCTGTCTGTTGTGCTCTACAACCTGAGAGCGTCCATCTATCTGCTCCAGGTGTCAAGGGGCAGCAGCGAAGTTTTGATCGGCTTAATACATTAGTCGTTGAGCACGTTTGCTACAGATTTTATCTCGCGGAATAAATATAAATGAAGTTTAAAATAATTAGCTAGCATCAATTTGAAGTTTAACTGAATACCGAGAAGCAGATGATCCCCTTTCATCCCGTTTTTCTGACAATGAATATTCCTGCTTTGATGATTAGCACTTAAGAAATTTTGCTCTTTCTTCATGAATGCGCCAAATAAAAATGTATGGAAATTTGTAACAGTTTTGCCATTTTTCTCAAAGATCGACTTAAGTTAAATTACAATTTGGCTGCTTTTAAAGCAAGTAAACTGGATACCGAACTGTAGGATCGATTTTCCAGTGCCTGCCTCTTTTCCATATCTAGGATTAAAAAATTATGATATTTTTTATCTCCATTCAAGTGGCAATTAATTTCGATATCTCATGGTTAGATAAAGCATGAGTGCGGAGTTCAGTAATCTTCATCTTTTTTACACTTACCCTCATTAGAAACTGAAACTGGATGTGATATTTAAATTATTTCAGACCTTAAATTATTGAAAAAGAGAAAAATTTTAATGTTTTTCGTTTGATTGCCAATTTTATTTCGTTTTATTTGATGTCTGGTCTCATGCTCAAATGCACTTCACTTTAACATGCAGATTTGTTTTCGCCCCTCATGAACATCGTGAAACATTAACCAACTCTAATTTTGCACTGGATCTTCAGAGCATATATTTAGAATCCAAAACTGAATCCTCAAAAGCCTTTACGTATAAAAACACTGCAAAAATAATGAGAAATACTGCAGAATTCTGTAGAATGTAGAAATTGAATCAACAAGCAGTCTGGGAGCGTTGGTGTAGCTACTGAACATAGCCTGCGCATCGCAGGAGCAATCTTTCACTCGCAGATCTGTGCAGGAGACAGGCGACCTCCGCCGGACACTCACCTGGCTACCACACAACCCACCGAGATTGATGGCAGGCTTGGGCAGCTGATGTTCATATTGTTGCCTTGACGTGGCAATTCTGTTGCCAATTCATGCCATCATGTCGCCGTGTCATGGCAATTTTTTAGCCATGCCAAGACAATTTTTTTGCCATGCTTGGCAATATGTTGCCAAGTCATTCCAGTTGTGTTATTATCCATGGCCATCAAGTCATGAGAAGGCCAGCATGTCACCATGTTAAGGTAATCTTATGGTCATAGCGGCGCAATGTTCACGTTAGTGTGTCGGGATGGAACTATTCACATGTCATGTCTATTTTGTGGCCATATTAAGACCATTCTGTTGCCTAACTATATTCACAAAATTAGATTTTAACGTTTTGTTACCGATTCTTCAAGCTCGTAGTTTCATTTACGTTTAAGAAGTGATACAATCCACAATACGTTGATGAGGTAAACGAGACATGATGAGGTAAGAGAGTCATGATGAGATAAACGTCTCATAATGAGGTAAACGAATCATGATAAGGCAAGCAAGTCATTTTGAGGCAAGTAATTCATGATGAGGTAAGAGAGTAATGATGAAGTAAACGTCTCATTGAGAGATGTGCGAGTCATGTTATGATGAGCTATAATTCGCATTTTAATCATCACATTGGCGTGTTAGCCACAGCTTTTGAAGGACATCACGAACGGTTACCATCATTTATGAATTTGAGAATAAACTTGTGTAAAAGCTGTGATTAATGTTTTAATGCAGGGAAGGTGTAACTACTGCAGAACAACGATAATTTCTGTTGCAGCTTCATAGAAATAAATTATATGAAATGATGAGAAGTTACTACATGGCCAGATCGAGAGTTGGTAAAAGTATAGCTGTCAAATCCTGCTAATGTTTTCAGAAGAAGTTAAATTTAAGCAAACGATTTCCAGCATGTGCTACCCACTGTATATTCTACTAAGATATTCTATATTTCAGCAGTGAGACATTAAACATTGAAAGGATGTCAGGGTGAGTGGAAGCTGCAAAAGAAACAATAAGTGGCGTGCAAATGTGACTGCTTATAATCTTCATTAGCTTCAACACACGATCGAAGTAATTGCATTTCGTGTCAGAGGAGAATTAGAGAATATAATTTACAGAAATAAAATTAAGTCGCTGTAGTTGATACAAAGTTTATCCCTCTGCAGCTTTACAGGGGAATTCTATTTAAAAAATTTTAAAAAACGTGAAACGCATGTTACAGTTCGAGCGACGGTTAAATTCAACGTACCCTGTAATGTTTGTTGGCACAATTGTTTTTCTCTTGCAAGATTACGTTCAGTTTTGTGCCAGTTCATTTCTAAGCCTGGCCATAAGTCCCTCCAACACGAGCACTGCTGTAATATCACCTGCAAAGATGCATAAACAACACGAGGACTTCACCAATGAGAATTTGAAATTCTATCCAAATTTTTTTTTAACTATATTCTGCGCACGTTAACTTTTTTGATTTTTCCCAGTTTTAATATTTCTATACGAAATTTTAAAGTATCAGCCTCTTTCAAAAAAAATATTTTTTGCCCTTTCAACGACAGGAAAATCTTAAAAACCATTTATGGTTATTGCAGAGTATAAAAATTAATTTTTTGAATTAAGAGAGGGATTCAATTACTGTAATTCTCTCAGTCCCAATCCATAGCAGTTGCTTAAATTGCTTTCTTTCCTATCACATTGTCTACAGTCGAGCTCCCAGTGGGAATTTTAACAGCATTAAATTTGTTGCCCTTCGGAAAAGACTAAGAGTAGCCTTACTTCGATGAGATCAAAAAAGTTCACCCAAATAATGTAACCAATTGAAATATTGCGCATTGAAAATATTAAATTTGCAAGCAGCTAGAAAATGTTCGAGTTTTGTTTTATTTCAGAAATAAATGAATGAAACCTCTGTTTTGATGCAACAGAGTTGTTCCTCCCTCAATGTTCTCGCACATTGAACCATGAGGCGCTTCCACACACCTTTTTTACACTAGTCAAAATGTTCATTTGAACATGTATGATGAATTGTTTTTCCAAATTCTAGCGCAATTTCCCCAATTTCTTCGAAGCGTACACCAAACAAATAGGTAAATTTTATTTGATTGGTTTTTCTTTTAAATTTAATTGTATTCGCCTGTAAAACACCATTGAAAAGTGTAATGATGTTCAGCACGACTAGAAACAGACCTCTCTAAACACTTCACTGGAATTTGAGCATCCCCAACAAGAAAGAAAAATGCATTCATTGTATCAGAGTAGAGCACAGGGACAAAATTCGACAAACCCTCCGCAGTTCAAACACACAATGTAAACCTCGCGCCTACGCTGGAATAACTCATCTGAGAACCACAATTCAATTTAAAGACTCCCATGAAATCTGGTTTCATAGCCACACAATTCATTCATATTCTACACCACCAATCTTTCATGCCAAACGCACGCCGCCTCACCGGACCGAATTTATGGAATGGGCAAATTCAACCCCCAGAAGCGCGAATTTCAGTGAACCTTCCCCTTTGAAGTCGCTGATTTGGCCTCATTTTTTCGACGCGCGCAAGAAAGCTTTTCGATTACCGAGATTAAAGAAGTTCATTGTTGTAATTTCAGCTTACTTTAGGGATAAAATTTCATTGTTTCTGATCCAAATTGCCCCATTTCTTAGTTCGGTAGCATTGCATGCTCAGTTAACTTGAAAGCATGGGATAAATTTGTATTCGACGCTCTAATTTGCCACAACTAATAGATAGATAAAAATTTAGTAATCTTTCCGAAAAAGTCTATGAGAAAATTTAAATGCTAATGTGAGGAACTACCTCAACACATCTGATTTACCAGCTGCTTCGAAGCTGAAAGATTAATAAATACGAGAACAAAGGTTCCAAATTTAATTTTATTTTGTCGCCTCAACGCCGAGGAAAAATTTTAATATTAGTAGGGCAATCGTAAGTAACGAAACTCAATACGGCTAGTAGACAACTCAGAATGTTAGTTTTTAAAAAGGACAAATTCGTCATGAAGTAAATTTATTGATTTAGATTAAAATGCACATATAATTTTAAGTGGTTCAAAAAATTGGGGTGTCAGGCTAGTAAGGTAATGACGGTCTTCAGGCACAGAAAGACTTCTTGAGGAGCTCTCGGTTTCCGGGCACAGGGCAAACGGCGCCAGCCAATACCGACACGGTGCACCAACGGAACTTCAGTTTGCCAGCTTATCCTAGCACCTCCGGATGACAGGAGAACCGTTCACGCCAAACTGTTGTGTTAAGCCGGCACGGTACCTGGGTTACCCCCCAGGCAAGAGCAGCCAAAGCGCGACCCACGCCTCCAGACTCATCAGCTGCATATAAAAATGAAGAAATGTACACAAATATACTTTACCAAAGAAATGTTTTACACAAGAGTTATTCAATAAGTTTAGAATGAGTATAGCAGTTTACTGTCAAAGTAATTTACCTAGATTCGGCTACTGCTGTCCCACAAGATGGCTTAATTGGCTATTTAGGTTGAGAAGCAAGAAGTGCGCAGTGCGACGCAGCGCCAGCTGAGATACTCGAAAAATAGGTAAAAGGTAAGAACGAAGTCTACCATCCTGGTAAATGTGGACAATGATTTAGTTCAAGTACTTGACAAATATTAGGAACACAAAACCAACCTGAAGAATTTTATCCTCCAGTGCGCGTAGCGACTATTAGACGATGGGAGTATAGGCGATATAGTGTCGCAATACAGTTTAATAGCAATAAGGAAAGGCAGACGCCCAATAGTAGTTTAACAGAAAATAGGTAATAGGTAATAGTAGTTAATAGTAGTTAATAGTAGTTAATGTTTTAATAGTTTAATAGACGGCGGTGCACTGCGATAGGGTAAGGTTGCTCCACTTTTAGAGCAGCGAACACGCCTTTTAGAGGAAAGTTAATTGCGGTTTGAAACCCGCTTTAATCATGCAATTATTTAACGAAAAGGACCTAAATTTAACACATTCACACTCACAACCAAGCCATGGACTTATTAAGAATGCAGGAAGAAGAGTTGGAAACGTTAGGCCTGAGACCGTCGCCAAACTCCACGCCACGAGCCGAGCGTGCTCCCGACGTGCCGACGTAACCGGTGACTCCGACTGAGACGCAGCCTGAGCCCGACACAAAACCGCCTGGCTGCCTGTTTACCTGACACCACTACCCTCAATATGCGCTGCTGCTGCGCGACCTCACCTGCCACGCAGCACCAGCAGTTTACGTTAATAGTTCGGAATTTAATGTATACCACGAACGAATCTGTGGGGAAATTTCCCCACACTAACTAATGTAAAGTAAATGCCAAGGATATTGAATTTTTTTGTAGCTCTCAACTTTAAATAATTCTTTGTCCTTCCATTCTTATAACTATGTTGAAGAGTGCTGCTCTATAATTACGCATGCTTTTTAAGTCATAAAATCTTGTGAATCTGTTTTTTCATGTCAGAAGAAAGTGTTTTCTTGAAATCTTTTCCAATTCCGTCCTAAAAATTGTGCTGTTATGAGGTGTTATTGATTTGAATTATACTACGAGCTAAAAAGAGTGTAAATAGAGCATCTAAAAATTACTACCACCTCTCGCATCATCCTGCAATAATCTTATCCCTTCAACGTTTGCACTTTTGAACTTATATAAACGTTAATACAACCACGATCCCTTAACTGGCCCTGACATCAGGTAGTCACTGACATCAGGATGGGAAAGGAATTGGCACTCGGCAGTGAACACATCAGGGAAAAAACATCACTTGAAATACAATGCATTGAGGCTATTCTCGTAAGAGGGCCGTGTAGTCCCCAGAGGCGCTAGGGTGAGGCGGTGACGCTGCGGTTTCCTCAGCGACCTCAGAAGAAGTGGCACCGTGACACAATTTGTCTAGACCTTAACTTGTGTAGGAGAACATGTGCTGGTTAATTTCGCTTAGAAAAGAAGCAAAGGATTTTTGATGACGAAGTTGTATTCGTCAGTTAGATTGAATCGTCATCCGGAGATGCATCAGTTCTATGATTGCGCTGGGCTGCCTCAGTTGAATCATCGCACAGGGATGCATCAATTACATATACATGTGATCGCGCTGAAATACATTAGGGATATTATCGTACTGGGATATATGTATCAGTTATATCATCGCGCTGAGATACATCAGTTGTGTTTCCGTACTGGAATACATCAGTTACATCAATATGCTGAGGTAAGTTAGTTACATCAACGCACTGGGACACATCAGTTACATCAACGCACTGGGACACATCAGTTACATCAATGCACTGGGACACATCAGTTACATCAATGCACTGGGACACATCAGTCACATCAATGCACAGGGACACATCAGTCACATCAACGCACTGGACACATCAGTCACATCAACGCACTGAGACACATCAGTCACATCAACGCACTGGGACACATCAGTCACATCAACGCACATCAATGAATGTACAGAGGAGAATCAGTTAAGTTAAATCAATGTACTAGGATGAAGTAATTCATACCAATGTACTACGACCAATCAGTCGCGGAACATAAAAATGTACTTAAATCAACCTATTTCCTTATACACATTAGCACACTGATATGAATCAGTCAAGTTATACTAGCACAGGAATTTGAATCAGTAGGTAACAATTGTTATTAGTAATAAAAAAATTATTTCAATAAATTAAATTCCGTTTTTTTCTTTTCTTTTGCAGAGTAAATTCCTTAACTACTGTCAATGATGTTCAAAACTAAATTTTCAAGGAGTACTCACCCACTATTAATAATTATTTATTCAGCTCTTGATATGAAGCGATTGCAAATCATACAATGATATTCTAGACAGTGAATTAAGCTGTAAAATCAAAATTCGTAATTGGACGCAGCGAGATCTGGAAATAGTAAATCAAATATCAAATAATCATGACGAAATTCTCCACCACGTTTTTAGAAGATCCTAAAATAAAGTGATTGCTCTGAATTTTAGAATAAAGTGAAAGCTCTGTTTTTTTAATTTTTATGACACTAAATTACGAGATCTTTTACGGAATAGTGAAAACTCGACGGCTATCTTTAAATATATGAGCATAAGTTAATGGAACTTCACAGTATCATATTTTTGACTGGGAGAGAAAGAAACATTTTGTCTCAGATTAATTCAATCACACTCGGTAATCTCATTCCACTAAACCAATTTTGCACTAATATTGCCTTCCTACTCTATTGGCAGCAGTCGCCGCCATTTTCTTCTAAACGACAGAGATTCGCTCACGATTATCCCCCTTGAGATCGCTCAGACGCAGACGTCGTGCTTAGATTTGACGAGGGACTTGGCCGAACCAAACTGCCATAATAAATTGTAGAAATTTGCAAATTTTGTGAAGCCTGAAACACTTTGCGCTTTTATGTTTCTGAAGTTATTATTCTTACAAGCGATTCAAAGATACAAAGTACGGACACGAAACAATATATTGAGATTCCAGACATATTTTGGTCTACTTCTGGTTCGATTTTCGTTCATTTCGTGTGCAGCTCATGTAAATTTTCTCACATGTTGAATGAAAAATACAATGAATTATTGTTCAACAAAAACGTGCAACGAAAACAATGTGCAGCTCATGATAAAAAACACAAACAACACGAGACTAGATGACGGATAAGACAGTAACACCAAAGTGTAACTCATTGAACTGGTTACTTTTAGCGTGATAAAGATGTCCTTCCGTTCGGCTAAGCTGATTTTAAGGAGCAGCATTTATACAAATGTTGCTTCTAAAATTTCGTAAGAAAACTTCCCCAAGTCATGAAGTAATGGCCGCCGCTCCTCCTTCCCAAGCCCAAAATGATTTCTAAAAATTTCCCTCGTTCTGAACAGATCGACCCGAGAGCATCGGGACGTAGAGACGTCCAAATAAATGGAAGGTTTCCGTTTTGCGGCCGCTTATTTTCACGGCAGGTCCCACCAGTTTCGTGATAAATACAGAAATAAATTCCTGCAGCGATGGAAAATCTAAGCACCGCAATTTCCGGGCGTCAGGAAAACAATTTGGAACCGCGCCTTTATTCCATTAATCGAGTGCTGCGGCACAGCCCTGCCGCGGGGCGGGCGGCGGCTTCACACCGCGGGGTGCCCCCGCCTCTCTTTAGGCAGCTAAATACAGCTAAAAGTGAGCAAGCATCCACGAAAAATACCCTCGTGTTCTTTGAAATTATTTTGATTGCTCCTCATATTTTCTTGCTGGCTTAACGATGATCATTTCTTGCGCTCACACAAAATGAAAGTCTTGAACAAGAGAGTGAAAATTTAAAATTCTTTCACGAATCTGGGACGTTTCAGGAATTGAAAAATGATGAAATAGGGATTTTCATGGAAATCATTCCGAGTCTTTTTGAATAAAGTTGTATACTTTTTAGAGACATATCATAAATGTTTTGGTAACTTTGAAAATAGTATCACATATTGATCTTAATTTTAAAGAGATTAAAATGAAAGAGAGTATATTCAGTTACGCGGAAACTGATAATTAATTTACAATTTACATGCCTCGATCCAGTAGACTTAAGAAACAGAAATCGTTTGTGCTGTTTGAACTAAAAATAAATACCGAATTGAACTGAACTGAACAAAAATTGCGTCCCGTAACTTCGAGCTTCTTATGTTAAGCCCAATTGAATTTGAAATGAAACACATTCGCAGAACTTATCTATCTTCTCAGCATTTCTGAAATTGGAAAGTTATTTGCTGATTTGGTGATTGATTTTTTCATCTCAAAAAATAGTTCACTTACTTCAAAAATCTCCCCTTTGAACCCATCAACTCCAAATCGAAATGAAGCAGCCTTAAAATGTTTTAAAAACATAAAATCTTTTCAAGATGATGTTCAAACGGTTTAGCAAAAACAATTCAAAACGCTAAAAATCTGGCACGATTTTTCACGTCATCAATCACGGCCAAATTCTCCTTAGTCAGTATGAAGTCTGTACACAGTCTGCAGTAAGAGTACATATATCCATCCGCAATGAAAGTGACCAATCATTCATTTTATTTCTTACTTTGAAATACATTGAATCACTTCTAACCTTTTTGGCGCACGATATTTTTTAAAAGCACAAATTTTGTCCACTTTATGCTGGGATCAATTTGCCTCTACGAGTTTCCTTCTCTGACAGCATTCAAGATTTTATATTTTCTTTCCACAGTGCCGGTTATCTGGCCAAAACCATATTTGCCGCCTTAGGGAGAGGTTGTGTGGAACAAGTGTGAGCCGCACTTTATTTTGGGGAATTAAAAAGCCCATTTTGTGCCCCTCATAGGGCAAGGCTCCTTTAAAAAACCTAACGATCTCAATAAATTTACAGAAGGCAGTCGACATCTTTTCCATAGACGCCAAATTCTAGGGTTCCTTCAGAAGGTTCTTCGAGACGGTGAACTTTACAGCCGTGTTAAGCATCTTGATGAGAAGATTTACGATCCTTTCGGAGGCTGAAAACGAGTAGGGATCTTCACCAGAGCGATGATCCGGCGCACCGCAGCGTCTCCCATCAGCTAATGCAGCCAAATTATTGGAAGTTATTGGGGGCATATTTCGAGGTACTGAATATTATTATCTGTCAGTGAAGGATGGAAAGATGCTTATTTTGGAATAAATTCATCGGGGAAGATGAAGCCTTTGGAGATGAAAGAGCCTGGTAATGAAGATGCTCATCTTGGAGATAACATGCCTGTGTATGAAGTTAGTTTTTTTAAATTATATCGCTCAGAGAAAGTATCCTTTACATGAGAGGAAGCCAATATAATCAGGTAAAGGAATAACACAAACAGTGATACATATTAAAGGCTCTTGTCATATATTTTAACCTACTTCAACAGTTCGGCAATAATTTATAGAACTGAGTGTAGCAATATTCGAAGAAAAATGCAGCTGCGTGTACAATAGTTGTTCGTGAATGCGTCCAGAGGTTAAGCGGAATGTACAGTGACACACTATCCAAGACACAAGCCAAATTACAGGCCGAAAGACAAAGTAATTGTGGTGTTGCGCTCAACGAACTACGCAATAATTTGTTCTTTTCCTGATCTAGAGTGGGAGTGCCAGTTTTCACCTGCAGATGGCCACAAAATTATTCATGAATCTGTTATGATACAGTTTTCATTTAATATATAATTTAACAACTGTATAATATCGAGCTTTTATACGACACAAAGCACATAGAATTGATTGTAACCCTTTTTTAGATGGACGAATTAATTTATTAAAATATAAGGCAAAAATTTCAAAAAAAAAATAAAGCAAAATTTCCAAAAATAACTTGGAAAATTGGAGAAAAACGACTGAAAGGCAAAATGAGAATTATCATGTTCATAGAAGTAAAATTAAACCAAATCACGGCGTAAATAGTTAACAGTATGGTCCTCGATCTTTGTAACTGTATAAATGAAAATTCATGGTTTCCCGAAGCCCTTCTAACAGTAATCTGTTAAGATATTTTTCATTCTGCAAAGATTACACATTTTATTTCTCGCGATATTTCTTTGGACTATTTTTTGGACCAGACTATTTGGACCAGACTATTTTTTGCCACTTCAATTCTCATATCAGGCTTTCAACGGGATTCCAGTCAGAATTTACGAAATGCACTGTGAAAACTGTGTCTGTTTTCTGTTATCACACTGCCACTGAAGAAAATTATTGCGAGTTGCGACCCCAGCCAATAATTTTCCCAATAGCTATAAAAGCATGTTTTCAAATTTCTATGTTGTCTTAAGATTTCAATACGTCTCTTATTAAAAATAATCATGCGGTCCTATTTTAGTTAAAATACAGAACTTCGTTAAACTACTCAGTTAATCGAATTAGAAATTGTTTTCACCCTCGTAACTCTCTATTATTCATTTCCGAAGGGAATTTTATAACCCTAAGAAAATTTTTGAAGAGAAAGAAAGAGCAACAACACGCCATGGACCCTGTGAGATATGCCCTTGACCATCATAATTAAAGTTTGATAATACTGGAGTGTACTTGAGTTAATTTCCTCTGCGCCCAATTTTTCGACTTTGTCCTTCAACAAATTATTTGGTACAAATCAGCCCTGCGATGCAGGTTTTGCGCAGCTCTTCATAGAAATTCCTGTATTTTTGTTTCACTCGGTTCCAAGACTTCCTCTTAAACTCTTTTCCGCCAGTTTAACAGTTTAAAATTTGTATAACAGAATGTACAGTAGATTTCGGGGTAGGTATGGATTTGAAGGCTTGTCGTAATTATTTCCCGACTCGTGCGAATTAATTACCCTATACCTCAACCCATTACCCTCACCATTCTTGTACTCAAATTGCCATTACCATAACAACCATCACTCGACTGGCCCTGGCATCAGGTTGTCCCCGAAATCAAAGTAAGGAAGGAACTGCCACTAGACAGCGAACTTCAGAGAAGCGGTACGGGAAAAATCTAACAAGAAATGCAATATATTAAGGCCATTTCGAAAAAGGACCTATGGCCCTCTGGGCGTTAAAGGGTTAAGTCAACCCTGAGCACATTTGTCTGTCCCATCGAGAAACCAACTGTCGTGAAGCCAACGCGAGGACAGCGATGGCATGTTTTGCTTCACATAATGTTAATTAATGGTGTACGCTGCCTAATGAAAATTTTACATTCTACTCTTATTGATTGAAGGTATTAATTCCATATAAAAACATGAGTTAGGATGAGTTAAAGAAAATGAGGTAAGCCTATCAAAAGTTAAAAATTCTTGCAGAGGTGAAGTTTTGAATTAGTTTTTTACGTTCAACAATATTTACAACCACGACATAGTACGAGCTTTGAATTCTAAGTTAGAAAAAACTTGAATTTTGATTGCCATACGAAACGTTCCCACTTAATCGTTGTACATTAAATCCAAAACTGAATTTGAATGGTAAAAATTTTTGGGTTGAAGAGTTTCAATCTTCTTTTTAATCATTGTGAAAATAGGTTTACAATTTGAAACTACCTACTCTTATGGAGAGTATCAATTTTAATTATTTTTGAACAGCTTAAATCCTAAATTTAAAATTGCCACAACTTAATCCTTATTAAATATCTAATTCAAACGAACCATTGTTACGAATTAATTGATAAATAAATAAATTCAAGAGTGTTTTCAACCCGTGAGACGTGATTTACTCTTCCACGATATGCTGCGCAGTGAAGTCTGACTTTATCAATTTGACGTTAAACAACACAAAATTGGGAAACTGAGTTTTAACTACTAATGGACTTTAAATTGAATAGCTACATAGATGACCGTATGCAATCATCACTAACTGGCATTGTTTCTCAGAACGAGTGGAAGTGCTGCCAAAATGTACGTGTCCATTACACTCGAGTCGCGAGTGAAACAGCGACGTCTTGAATCAATGTGGTTTGGGACGAGCACCTACGGCCATCCCCCATATGACGTGCTCTAAAGTTTTTATGAGGTGCTAACTTTTAACAACGATTATAAAATTTGTAAGTCAAATGCAAGCAACCAGACTTCAGTGAAGGACCTGGCATATTTTAGTGGAGACAGATTTTAGCGAAAAGACAAACCGTTTTCTGTGATGGTATTGGGTAATTTCAGTCCATGTTTTATGTTCTAGATCTTTCTATGGCTAAGAATTGCCACTGATATGCACATAAATTTAAGCATTTAAACCTGTGCAGCAAGTTTAAAGCGAGCCAAAATTTTCGAATCATTTTAAATGGTAGCCGACGTAGCCATGTGGCTGTTGTATGTGTGTTTATCAAATGCAGACATTTTGCGCCATATTTCAAAGATGATGTGATTTTTTTTCTAATATGAAAACCTCATTGGACATTCATGTTTTCTTTCTTACNTGACTCAGATAGACTGTTTTGTGCCACTATTTCTAGTACGGAAATTTCATAAAATTCAGGCCGTAATAACAGGTATTTTCTCTGTGTTTCTCGATTGGAATGCTAGTTTATACTGACTAGTTTACGCTCATATTTGCGCACATGCTTACTTGTGTGAATGTGTACGTGTGCACGCTATGCGTGCGTAGATGGGTGAATGTGTCACTACGTAATACTTCATTTCACTTCATTATTATAAAGCATTTATAAAAACTATACATGTATTTGTTGCGCGATCACCCACATTTGATAAATCAGACGCTTATGAACCAATAAACTTTTCTACACAATATTTAATTAAACATCGTTGCAATATTTCATTAGAAATTGTAAGCAGCAACACATACTGAAAAAGTTGTCACGAATTTCCTTTGCTCATTAGCCTATATTTCAGAACATCGCACAGCATTTTAAAGAACGCGTATGTCTTGTGATTTCCTCGATGCATGGAAATGTATTTGTGTATGTTAACGTGTTGGGTGTATGTGTGTGCGTAGGTATGTATGTGCACGTATATGTGTATATATTTACATGTACATGTGCACATGTGTGTACTAAACCGACAACTGGCATTTTTAACTAGAGATAATGGTCTCTTCCTGTTCACTCTCAACTTGTAACATTACCTAACTCGTCATCTCTTTATTATTGTAAAGCATTTACGTAAAAAACTATGCATTTTTTGTGTGATCATCCATTTATATTTAAATAAAATGCATATCAACTAATGATCGTTATGTTAAAATGATTTAATTAGAAATACAAAACTTGTGATTTTCGTGTTCCTCATGCTTATATATGTAATTCATTCTTTCACGCTTTCCTTGAAATAACATTTTTGAACATCGGCCGAAACAAGCGATTCATAAAGTATTTCCTGGCGTCAAGAATTGCGAAGTTTTATGTCATGTATGTGTAAACTGTCAAAAGTCATGAAGTTGTGTTATCTCCTATAATTATCATTACATGTATCATCAAATGTAGTTTAAGCAAGATTAGGAGTACATTGCCCTCAATCATTTTTCGACTTGTGACATGGGTATTACAATACTCGTGTGTGTGTATCATCTAAGTGTATTAACTTTAAGATATTTTAAAAACCAATGATGGTACTTTTGTACCATCTCTATTGGAAATAAACTGTTTTTCTTTTTTTCTTTCTTTTCTGTTCACATCAGCGCTCCAGGGAGGATATTTGCGCTACGGGCAGCTACAGAGGTCAATTGGACATTTTTGCGAAGTCGATGCGCCGTGCCGGCGTTGCCAGCCTCATGAATTGTTGGCAGTCTGCCCCAATAGCAGTAGCAATTTTCAAAGGGAAAGATCACTATTCTTCAGAGCTCCAGAGCCTTTTGCGAGCTAATGTATAACTTTCTTCACCTCCAATTTTTGCTTCACTTTTCAGACTTACGATTTAAATATTTCCACAATCAAGCTTAACAGCTATTGTGGGTTCTTTAGATTATAAATTAGCAAAATGTAGATGTGGTTTTACGCATAAAATTTTGTGAATCTTTGAGGTTAATGAACTTTGGCTTGTACATCTCTTACACAACCTCGTGCATTCGTTCGTTTATTTTGCGCTGCATTTCAGGAAAAAACACAAACAGTGAAGCCATTGAACGTCACCTGTTGTAGTGGTCAAAAAATCCAGCACGCACAGATACTGCTCGATTATTTCATATTTGTGAGAGTGTTTCATTCAATAAACGCCACACATTCATTGCCATTACAAATCCCATACTTACTTCTCAATGTGACGTACTGTGGAATTTCGTATAACGAATGTAGCAGTACGTTAAAAAACATGCATTATGCTAATTTTGCTCTGTTGCCAAATAATGCGTAGGACTACGAACGGACGCAAATTGAAAGCATGTACACGCCGTCAAGCGGCTCACTAGCGCATTTACATGCCTGAAGTAAACATCGTTTACCATTTGCAATGGCCAGAAAACTTTCCCATTTGTGTTGTTTTAGATGTTGCAAGAAAAAACACTAACAGGAAAAGGTAAATAAGAGAATGAGTTGTTTGCAGCAAAACAATGGTCTCGTGGTTACGACTACGCCAGGCAATACAATTTGCATAAATCGACAATCTGTGCAACTTTACGGAACATGATGCAATGAAGGCGGCTAATGTTCCTTAAGAGACTGACAAAGTTAACAAAGTAAAAATGCGAAAAGCGTGAGGAAGTTCTGTTTCATTTTTTTGAGAGATTTACTGTTTGTCAGTAATTAATGATATTCCGAAAATATTTTCAGCAGTTCATTGTAAAAATACACTTTGGAATTTAAAAATGTCACACTCCTAATGCTGAAACATTGGAATTGAAATTACACTACTTCCATTGAAACGTGAGCTCAATTCCACTGTAATTTGGGACCACTATGAATAACATGATGCAGTACTGTACTGGCTGCGCAACGACAGTAGTTTTGCTTGATCTGTGACCATGCGCTACTGCAGTAAATCTGGTAGTGAACTCTAGTGTGAGGCGCCTGATTATTATTTGCAGGCATTAGCAGCTATTTGGGAATATTAGCTCCAGGAAGTATGATATACACCCCAGTAGCACGAGAGCAGATTTTATGGCACTGAACTTCTAGGAGTGATAACTAAATTTCTGTAATCAAATTTATTGAAAAACAGAACAGCATACTATTGAAGACTTCCTAGTTGGTGCCATCCATTTACTCACCTTCACACTGCACTTATTTGGTGGCCAATTCCAGGATGGCTTCAACGACTATAAAATGCCATATTTGAGGCTCAGTTGAGTTTCTAATACTCATATGATTAGAAATGAATCTTTCCTCTAATTGCATGTCGCAGCATTCAATACTGATGCACAGTGAGAAATCAAATAGGTATTCAGATTTATTTTCTAAACTAAAGTTTTAGAAAAGTATAGGGAAAAGAAGTGAAAAAAACAAAACCGAAGGAAATGGAATAACATTTTTGAAATCACAAAGCCATGCAACTTTTTACACTGCCTTCCTATCAATCGCAGAGCAGTTTGCACAACCCATTCAAAGAAGCCCCATAACTTTTCAGTCCCAATCACTCATTGAGCTTTCACCACAATATAATTATCATTTCCTGCCATTGTTTTGACGAAGTAGCGGGGGCTGTGCGAGTGAAACGCCGGCTTTTTTCCTCGACGCTCTCCACATATTGGAACTTCGTTCAACCCTCCTAGTGCAGGTCTATAGCAGGCTTCGAAATCAAAGTTCAACGCTTGAAGCGGCGCCACGAGCAAAGTTATGGAAGAACTGAAACATTTCCAAAGCTTCCTATAACTTGAGGTCAACAATAACCCAACTAATTGCGAAGTTCCATTTAAAACCTGATGTAAATAACACAATCGCTTCAGAGGTTTGATAATGTTCATCGTATCAATAAACTTCGAGGTAGTTGACGATGTGGATGTTAAAAGAAAAGTTTTAGTTTTAAACGATAAAATTCTGTTATGAATAAATAAATGCGATTCCTCTTCTACCATGTCAATTTAACACAAAAACCTGTTTCCTATTTACTGTTCAGAATATACGACAATCTCTCCCTCTCTCTCTCTGTCCTAAATCTTCAACTCACAATCTTTGTGCAATTCATTCCCCCAATGTACATTTCTTTAATTAATATTGAAGCTCGAGTCTGTTTGAAATACGAGCTCGGCACGAATGCTGCTGTGCACGCTGTGCATCACAATGTTTCCAATAAGTTGAGCCCGCCGTGCGCCTGGCGATGAGTTGCAGAGCGTGAATGCAGGAATATTTGAGCCGCTGGCACACCATCAAGTCCGCCACATATTTTGAGGCTGTGTTGAGCAGCGTGACGCTTCTGCGTTATGCCAGAATTCTAATATTTTTGCCATTCAGATATGCTCCATAAATTTTTAGTCCGAATTACACATTCAGTTTACACCACAATATAATTGGCATTGGAACGGAAAGAAGAGTATTGTCCAATTATTTCAGGATCGAAATTTAAATATTTACTGACTTTTGCTGGATACTATAACGAAACACAAATAGGCATAAGCATGTTAAAAATGATTTCTATTAGTTCTATTTATTCAGAACTTATTTCGAAGTAATCCCTAATTCTTTCAGAATAATAAAGTTGTTTGTTTAAATTCCTAAACGTTTATTTTCTTCCTTACTGAAGGAGATTCGACTGATTCTCTTCAATGAAAAGACTCATAAGACTGCAGCGTTCTATCTTGTTCTTTTACCCTTCTAATTCCTGATCTCGTAGTGCCGCCTCGAGAGCCATGGGGCGAATACATTGAGAAAATAAGTATTTCATCTCTCACCGCTAAAACTCTTTAAAATCTTGATTAGCAGACTGAGTGGCTTCGAAAATCAGTTGTCATTGAAAAGATGCCTTAATGATTGTTTCGCTCGCATGTCATAACCAAGTGTCGAGGAAGAACTTGTTTATCTAGTAAAATTAATTATTTGGCTTTATGATTACTTGTACATGGAAGGAATGTGTTCGTCACTAATAGAATGACACTCCTCTAATAACATAGCTAACTAAAAGTTATTGATAATCTCAGAAACTTGTTACAGACGTAGAATTTAAGCATGAACCGACGACTAATGAAAAATACACATTTAAATTTCAAACACTCCGCGAGACCATTAAAATTGATAAAAAAAATTGATTAGGTAAACTACTGATATAATACTTTGGTATTAGTACAGGTTTATCAGAATCATCATATCCCAAGAAAGCACAGAAGCCTTCACGGACACAAAAGTTCCAGCAGAAGCTGAGAGCTATTACAAATAAAATGAAGCTCGTGGAACGGAAACCATAATTGCCTCCCAAGATTGCTGGTCTAGTCTTCTTGCCAAGCACATTTGGTTTCCGCCCAACCGACCTGAAAAAAATCCAAACAATCCAGCAGTCGACGACGAACGTCGTTGTGGGGGCTCTAGTTTGTTGCATCGAACTTCCCATGTTTGCTGGCATCGCTCGGCATTCATTCAAACCGCACAAACAGTCCTGGGCCTCTGCTGTGAGAAGAGGAAGCCACCATTGTTTCTGCCAGCAGCGGCAACGGGAACTCCGTAAAGTGACTGTCCAGTTTTGTGGCAGTGAAAACTTGTTCCATGTTTTAGGTGCTCTGCTCTACTTTAGCCGCTCCAGCATTCGCCGCTTCCTTGAGAATGTTCGAGTCCTAATGTTAAGAAAATAATAACTTTGTGACTTTATCGTTTTTGGTCATAAAGTTTTCCTCTGGAAGAGCGTACAATTCCCAAGGTTGTCTTTGATAAAAAGCACAGGGTGGATTTGAAAGTTCACATTCAAATATTTTTCGGTTGAGAAGGAGGAGAAAAAGCATGTTTACATGAATAGACAGCTGAAAGAAATAACTGGGTCGTTTACTTGAAGTTTTGAGAGCTCAAGATTCGCTAAAACTAGTCCATCAAGGAAACTGAGTTTGAAAATTGGCACAAGCTCTTTGGTGAATTTGATGGGTATGAGTTTTAAGTCTTTCTACAATTTAAAATGAAAAGATTCTGTTCTTCTCATGGTTCTTTTTTCCGTTTGCTTTGTTATTTTTGAACAGAAATACGAGTGAGGAGCAAGAAAAATGCAGCAAATTTGTTCAACAGACTGCATTCAAATAAGTGCCTCTTCTCACGCGAATGGAAGCAGGTTCTTCGCAAGAGTTGGATGAGGAAGAGAGGATGCTTTACTTTACGTAACATTTTGCGTGAGAGTTTCGAACAAAGGGTACTTAGAAGACGTCTTACAATTCATCTCCGGATATTTATGCGTCGAAATGCTGCTGCAGCTCCTCAGGCGAGCACTGCACTACGCTCAGTTTTAGCTCCAGCAACCTTCACAAGTGTTTCAAGCATTTTATGTCAATGAATTTTAACTTATGTGTTTAAAATTTGCTTGACATTCATGACAGATCACCTGAGGTCCGTACATTTGCACTGCATTCCAACATTCACAAAAACTTATTTGTGCAGCTCATGCCAGCATGCAGGACTGTTGGCTTGGCTGAGATGACTTGTCGGCTGCGTGCAGACAGCTGACTTCCAAAAAACGCTGCTTAACTTGTCTGCACTGGCAGACCACTTGACTTACATAAAACGCTGCTTTAATAACTTGCCTTCACTGGCAGACCCCCTGACTTCCATAAAACGCTGCTTAACTTGCCTGCACTGGTAGACCAGCTGACTTCCATAAAACGCTGCTTAACTTGCCTGCACTGGCAGACCAGCTGACTTCCATAAAACGCTGCTTTAATAACTTGCCTGCACTGGCAGACCAGCTGACTTCCATAAAACGCTGCTTTAATAACTTGCCTGCACTGGCAGACCACCTGACTTCCATAAAACGCTGCTTTAATAACTTGCCTGCACTGGCAGACCACCTGACTTCCATAAAACGCTGCTTTAATAACTTGCCTGCACTGGCAGACCATCTGACTTCCATAAAACGCTGCTTGAATAACTTGCCTGCACTGGCAGACCAGCTGACCACCACGAGATGCTACAATACCTAGCCTTCAGAGAAGAGCCCTCGAAGAGCCATGTCCATTATCCTACGCACTCCATCGAGTGACAGAAAAGCGATAAAAATCTTGTTGAGAAGAGGTCAACGTTTACCAACAGAGAAATGTAATATCAATGTAGAAGCCTGCCTGTCTAAATGTCCTCTAATAAGATTAAGCTCTCGAAAACGAGAAATATGGAGGGCCATTCACAACAACTGGAGCAATATCTGGAGCGATTACATCTTCCTTGACAATGGCAGGATCCTCCGCTGCAAGGTAAGGGTCACTGCGAGGGGTCGCTTTGTTGAGAGGTTGTTAAACGAAATGGCGGGGTTCCGTTTCCTCGGAATATATAACATGGTCTTTTCCTAAAGAAAAATAAGCTCAAAGAGGGCTCTTCGTAACTTTAAAATTGGATGGTTTATGATTCATGGTCCAGTGAGTGGCCTGTAATAGGCTTCCATAGGAATTTAAGCATGCATTGCTTTACTTTGCGTCGAGTACATGCGAGGGTTGAGTACAGCATGAATATTGCGTCAAGTGCATTTCAGCGGAGCAACCAATTAGTAAAGCCGCTACTGAGGAGAGGGTATAGCAACAGTCGTCAATTCATAAACCGAATCCTCAATGCCTATTTCATGACCCTCTATTGACAGCTTCCCTGTAGAACTTACAGGCTTTCATTTCCACAGTGTATATTCAGCGGAAATCACAGTGCACTTGGAGTATGGTAAACTGAAAGAAAACATTTCGAGCCATACATGACAAATTATAATTAAAACAGATATTTGAATGAGCAATCTCATTTTCTTTGAGTCCTTTACAGGTGAAAAATAAAGTTGTCAGCGCAAATAGCCTAACCCATCTGAGATGCTTTACACAGAGCTACTGAACTCTTCGTCATTTATGGCATGTACTATCGTATCGTAGGAAAAAAATGTTCCAGGGGATGGTAACAGCATTATTTACTAAAATTTTATTTCTACCAAGAGCTGCAACTGCCATCACGATTCTACTACGTGCATTAAACAAAATAATTATCGAGGTAAATTCAAGAACAACCTCTAAGCAGTAAAACAAACCTGCTTGGATGTGCGTTTCACTCTTACTCTGGTTCCTACGTCAACATACGTTGTACGAATTGTTTTAGTGTTGACTGCACATCAGGTGCGACGTGCTCTCTGTGTTCCGAGACAATGGTTTCTAGTTCACTTCTTGTAATCAGTAGATCAACTTTTTGTAAGTTCCAATTTATTACAAATTAATTTTTTTTGTGCACTCATGTTAATTAATTTTACTAGAAATTAATTCGAGCTCAAATCAAAACACTTTTCAACAGCGTCAGCAAAAGTGAAAGACGATTTGCTAAAATACTCGTAGGGGTATAATCTGACCTAATAATACCCGTTGTGTGTTTATTTGTGTATTTATTTATATACTTATTTTTAATTTATTTTTATATTTATTTATATTTTTAGTTAGATATGTATTAATACATTTATTTATATATTTGTTTATAAATTCGTTTAGTGTCCGCGTCTTAAGAAACACAAGATGTATTTTTGTTTTTTTGGTATCATGGATACTGATTATTACATTTAAATATCAAAGGTTTTGCGGTTAGGAATATAAGTTTATCTCAAATGTGCGCAAATTTTCAAACTAAATAAAATGGAAACGCTTTAGGAAAGAAAACGAAGACTTGATAGAGAACGCGAAAAAAGAGCTAGAGCAGCGCTGTCTCACGAAAAAAGAGAAGAAATCTGGCAGCGTGATCCTTCCTTAGTTACTTAGTCTGTTCGTACACTTTCGCCTGAGTTTGCGGTAACATGGATACCCAATTCCCCAGCGTAACAATAATTAAAAGATGACCGTTACATGCATTGATATGTTTGACTTTTTATCAGGATAGGCTATTTTGGTTAGGTTATGATAGGTTCGGTTAGCATACATACATATACCAGGCTTTTCTCCTCACGAGAGGGTAGCCTACAGCAAGCCACAATCATTCATCCTTAGTCACAAGGAGGCGAGAGAGGCAGCACTGGCCGCTCCAAAACTGCCCGAATCAAAAGCAACCCAGCACAACCCTTCCCATAGTCAGGCCCGGCTGGTTTACCCCGACAGCTTCATTTGCGTGCAGCCTCCCTCCGCACATGACAGGACACAACCATATACCCCATCACATGCGGGCAAGCTTCCATCGACCGCGTCAAATGATTACGTATCTTATACACTGCTTCCACTCATTTCTGTCCGCAGTCATCCTTCTCGTCACGTCCACAGTAAGACCCCTCTTATACAATGCACGTTTCACCCCATCTATCCAACTCATCCGTGGCCTTCCTCGCGCTCTAATACCACTCACCTCCGACGTATAAATCTGTTTTACGAGCCGCTCAACATTCATTCTTTCAACATGCGCAAACCATCCAAGCACTCTTTCATCTACCCGCCTACTCCAATCATCCCTCCACCTGGCGGAGACGAGGGATCACCTGATCACACGTGACACGCACAGTTTCGGCGTCAATTTCTGCCCAAGATTTGGTCAGTTTTTGCTTCAGAACCTCCACATAGGAGTGGGATACAGCTTCTGCTTCAAGACTCAGTGCCTGCTGAACGTCGGACTTCATTCAGGAAACAAAAGCCAGCTTCTGTAATAGTGTGGGCAGGGGTTGCGTCCACAGGTCTCAAAACCCCTTTGATTTTCATCGAGGCTGGTTTTAAAATCAACCTACATCTTTATTTGAAGATGTTGACGAATTAAGTTGTTCCTTGGGTGAGGAAAATCACTGAAAATGAGGGAATTACACTTCAGCAAGATGAAGCAACCTCTCACACAACCAGATTGGTCCAGGACTGGTGCAAAGACACTTTCAAGTCGTTTTGGCGCAAGGAACTATGGCTTCTATTTTATGATTTAATGGACTTTGGGATTTGGTGCATCTTGAAGCAGAACTCCTACACTGTCTCCCACTCAAGTGTGGAGGTTCTGAAGCGAAAACTGATCAAATCTTAGACAGAAATTGACGCCGAAACTGTGCGTGCCACGTGTGATCAGGTGATCCCTTGTCTCCACCAGGTTTTCAAGGAGAAAGGAAGATATGTCGAAAATTTCTTGGATGTTATTAAAGACAATACATTTCTCTTTTATTTGATACTTTGATTATAATATAGTTATATAATTTAAAAAAAAAATTTATTCGTCCACACTTCGGTGGGCCACCCGGTAGTTAATTTGTCACTTTTTATGACGCATTCAAGAAGATGTCCGAACTGAATCGTACAACTGTAATGCGGAACTCTCGTTATGGGCACCCAGTTCAAAGAAGCGTAAAACTCAATTCGAAATATTATACTCCAAATTAAAGTGCAATGTATCATGCTTAGTTCGAAAATTTTGTTCAACCCACAGGATATTGTTACAAGAATAAAAATTCCCAATTATATATTTCTTTCTTATAGTTGAATTATCCTAACAGGATTTAAATGCATGGTCTAAATTAAAATGATTGTGCTGATGTTAAACTCAAAACAGCCATTCTGGGTTCAGAATAAAACCGTGAAAAACAATGAATGCTACTATGCTGAAAAGACAATAATTTTACAAGGTCGAACAGCAAAATGAAGCGCAATCAATTTTGAAAATTGCAATCCTAATCCGTCCGTGAAACAACAACGATTAAAACAATCCACAAACTAGTGACTGCTATTTATCGTAATTAGCATGGCTATTCAAATTAGGAGCATTAATGAGGAAATACACATTATTCTACAAGAGAGACTGAAGCTTGGTCAAGCTATCGCACAGTTGCAAAAGCAGCCATGAGAAGCTTACTCGGAGGCTGGTAATTCAGCTTATGTTGCTTCACTATAGGAGCTGGTGAATTTGCTCTCGCTCATCCTCGGTCTTCTCCGCATAATGTGAGGGAAAGCGCCGGGGTGTGATAATAACATTAAGCCTACGGCTTATGAGTAAATTCCACAAGGTGTTGTATAACCCTTGCAGAGGTCAAACGTCACTGAATTAATTTTTACCTTAATACCTTTTAATCATGAGCCCATTCTCTCATGCTTGATATCACCAGACAGTATATTGCTCATGCTATGGATAGCTTTATTGGAACCAGTCGACCCTAAAGATGTTATTTTCAACTATAGCTCTGTACATCTGTCTGACAGACTATGCCGTCTGCTAGCTTTTGGGTTAGATTTCTGTTTACCTGTTCACAGACTAAACTTTTTCACCTACTATTTCAGTTTTGAAAGGCTTTTAAATCAATTGAAAACCGTTCACTGCAATGACTTTGTGCAATTTTCTAGTCAATTTCGTGATGTAGTCCATAGGTATTTTTACAATTTTAAACCATTAAAAAAATAGTTTTCAGCAAATTTTATCAAATCTGGCATTGTGCTTTTAAAAAGTCTTGCCGCAAATAAGGATGTTGTGGCGACCAAACCAGATAAGGGCCGGGGTGTTGTGTTAATAGACAAAACTCATGCTTGAATGCAGCATTAAAATTGAATTTTAATTTTCACGTCAGTGATATAATATACGGAATTTGATTAAAATTACGGATATTTCTAAGGATGTTTCTAAATATAATTAAGGTGAAATCATAGCTTGACTCATGAGCATTTGGCAAGCATTTGGTGCCTACCGATCTGTTTCCAAAATATTTTACTTATAACATTTTTAAAAAAAACAGTGAATATTTTGCACATCATCAACCTTTTTGAATACTTCTAACATAAAATATTGCACTGACTACTGACAGAGTAAAATCGGTGAAGGAAAAGAAAACACGTTAGAAATAGTGCGCATGTTCTAACAAACAACCTCTTCAGTTTACGAAACCTCTTTTGATATCACCTTCTACAATATGAGATGAAATAATTGAACAAAAAATGAGAAAAACACAATGTTAAAGATTCATTTCGGAAAATATGTACTTAACTATGTTATACGTATATCAATACAAATGTGGTGTGTAACATACATAGTTGTTTGAGCTAACTAAATTCCTTAAACTGTCGTGAATTTGAAAAATAAAATAAAAATTAGGCAAGTTTTATGTTTCCTCTTAAATGTCCCCGCCATCCAAAATTACCGCATCAATTTCCCCGCCTTCTAAAATTACAGTGCCAGTTCACAAGTAATGGAATGAATTGTAAATCGACAGACTATTTATAACTTCACCAACTGTTTGCAAATTAACAGACAGGATACAATGTTACAGTCTTCTTACAATTTCATTGACTGTTTACTCGTTCCCTGACCACCTACGAGTTCATGTAGCGTCTACGAGTTTAATGACAGTCTACAAGCAAGCAGACTGTTTATAATTTTATTTACTGTCAAAATTCCTCTGGCTCTCCAGTCGCACAAGTTAACTGTCTATAAATTCAGTGACTCTCTGGGAGTTCATAGAATGTCAACATTTTCAACGACTGAAAGAGCGCCGACAATTTATAAAATTAACTCACTGAATGAAAGTTAACTTAACGTCTAAAGCATCAGGGGTAGCAGGATTGTGTAAGGAAATGTAAGGGGACTCTTAAATATCTAAATAATCACGCTAAAAATATTTGAAGAAATTAAAATTTAAAATTAGGATTATCAAATTTAGCGGCAAGAAGTTTCGGTGAAACTCTTTGCTTGTTTTTCTCAAAACTATTGAAAGCACTTTATCCATAGCACAACTTCATACTACAAATTTCATTGCACGCAGCCCATAAGTCCTTAGGCGATCAAACACACGAAAATGACCAATTATCAAAGCGATTTGACGGTCGTTGAAGCCATCCTCTTGATTCCTTTTCGAAGAGCTCGAGTCTCTCAGGGCCGGCAACATCAAAGCCCAGATGCCGGCGTTACTTACAGATGCTCGTTGCATGGACACGGTGTTCGCAGTCTAGGGTCGCTGAGTTAATTTAATTACCTCTCTATCAAGGAATAATTTCCAGGAAGAGCCAGCTTTCAAAATGAGCTAAGAATTCCTTGCACCTGAATTTTTTTCGCTTCCGAGACAAGTTTGTTTTGAATCTATTTTATGAAAGTTTTAACACACGTGTCAACAAAAACAGGAACATTCTTCGAAAAAGAGAAGTTAGTAAAATAAGGAAGGATACTTTGGCGATCAGCTGCGCTGTGGTCTTTCCCGGATAAAGGTCCTTTGTTACGGCGTTTATTCCAGTAGTTTATTCCAAACTCGTTGTTTACTTCCCAAAAAAGCAGCAAATATTTTAGAAACGTTATTTAGGAAAAGAAACATTTCATGTTGCGTTTTTTTTTGTCTCGCATATCCCAAGAAGATTAGCAGCAGTAAATCTCATTTTTAGTTTGGGCCTTAAAAATACACGCTGTATTTAACATAGCAATTGGAGTGGTTATAAATAAGGTCTTTATTGCTATATTTCGAGCGAGAGTAGCATCGCTCTGAGCCGACCGGAGCCTGCTGACCCGACCCTGATTTGGACGAGCTAATGAATGGACCCTGGCATCTGCAGCCCAGACGCCATTAAGAGAATTAAGGACTCTAGGGTCTGAGTTCACCAAGATCCCGTTCAAGTGAAAGGAATTAGATTCCTTTGATATCTCCCGGATAGATCAAGAGCACCAGAATTAAAAGGAACCAATATAAATGACCACATGTCGCCCACTTCGCCGTGAATTATCAAGCCTCAAGTCTGCTTTGTCCGAATTCTTTATGCGTTAATCTATAAAATTGAGTTTTGATTCGAAAATGCACGCGCATGAGAGGAAGGGACATGTAAAACGAACAGCCACTGCTGTACTCATTCATGCAGCGTAACAAGTTTTCTTAAAATAAGAATAAAAACCACTCCTCCAGGCCGCCGTGAAGCAGGACAAAGAAGATTTGTTTTTTCATGACAGCAAATTCGGCAGAAGTTAAGATTTTTTACAGCGGGCTTACATCAGACGTCGTCTATCTCGTTTCTCCTCACGAGGAGGACACGGGTGCCAAAAGAAACCAAACTGGGATAAGTTCTGGAAACCAGGGTCGTCTCAGGCATACTACCGAGGGATTTCTCTGGGGAAAAACCCTCTAAAATTTGATTGAAAAAATGTTAAGGTTTCGCTACCCGGGTCATGACGGGAATATTTTACAGGAATATTGAACTAGTATGTGGAGTCATTTTCACCACAAGCAGTACTCACTCAAAACGGTGTGAAAAATGCGAGAAAATGTTAACTAGGTAACTTAAAAGTGGATTAAAAAGGTTTTATTTGCGGAGCTTGTGCTGACTTAAAAGTGATCCTATTATTATTGTATTCCTTGCAAAATTCTTGTGATTAATCCACGTTGAAATTCGATGCGTCTTATTATATTCAAGCAACTTTTCTCGTCATGATGTGTCTATCATTTCTCATATTTAGAATATTATTGTGATCATGTTAATTCTGTGATGACGTTTTGCACCGGTAATGTACAAATGCTTCGGTCGCTTTCAGCTTAGGGGCGTCAACTACGAAATTTAATTACTTAGAACAACACTGTATTACAGTTAGGACAATACATAAAGGCCTTAGCTGCACAGCCTAATCTATTTGAACGATTCTTCCAAGTATTTCGCCGCCTCACTAATCGAGAACGAGTGTTTGATTGAACTAAGACATCGGAATGTGACTGCATGTATCATCCCTAGCCAGGATTCACATGTGTACCTCTCGGTGGAGTACTCATTCGTGTACTGGCATAAATGAACGACATTTTTTATTGCGCTAACTTTACAAAAAATAACTGCTACCATACGAGGTGAAGCGTTATCGTGTAATGCATTATATCTTCAGAAGAATACAACTGTATTCGAGCAGTAAAATCGGTTTCCCTATTCTGCTTCATACAACCTAACAAAACCAACCGTTAACAACCACAGAAACGCAGTGAAGGTGTTAATGCAATCCATTGAGAAACTTTTGATATCCTAAAATTTCAGGATCAAATTCCGTAGATTTTACGCAACCGAAAACAGTTCGCGCGATATACTTGAATATCTGGAGTGAACTCCGTAGATTTTATTCGAATAAAAATACTTGAAGTGAAACAAATAAATGTAAAGACTAAATTTCGTAGAATCATGATCGGTTCTGAATTATTTCGAAAGCCATCGGTAAGAAAATTTAAGCATTATGAGACACTAGAAATTCAATTTCAAACACACGCCGGAATTTGAATCAATGCTAAGTTTTTCGATTTTGCTCATAAATGGACGACCTTAAGACCTTTGAGTTACTATTTCGATTAGATCCTACAAGCTTGTGCTACATGGTGTGGCTAAATCCGAATAGATGGATGGTAATCACAACAATTGTTCATAAAGTTACAAGCAAACCTAAATGAATTGTAAGTTTTCCTGTGGGTGAAAATACATTTCTGAATTTACATGCATCTTTCCTCATATCTTTCAGCTCCTCTCTGCTCATGACTCTTTACTCATACCTCTCTGCTAATGTCTTTCTGCTCATGCCTTTCTTCTTACCTTATTAAATTCTTTGAGTTTTGGGCAAACTGAGTGTTTCTGAGAAAGAAAAATTTTAGATTAGGCATTTCGTCACCATTTTACTCACACATAAATTTCGCCATGCTAATATGACTTATTTCATTACAGCTACGAGAGCAACACTCATAACACCAAAAGATTAAGCACAACCCAAATGGAATAACCTACGATGAGTATTTAAATACTCTGCTGAACTGATAGTTAAGTTCGCGAATTACTAATGCCTGAACCACTTTAGGAAATACCGTAAACTGGAAGAACTATGAACTCATTCATGAGAAACATTGTTGTACATCTACAAACTGGGAAGTTAAAAATATGAGCGTATGAGATGCATATGCTCATTATTAAAAAAGTCTACCACAAATTTCAATAAGTTACGTTCAATAGTAAGAATTTGAACTCTTATTTTAGGTAAAAATGCCTGTATATTCGAAAATTGTGTTATGCCGAGAACGCACTTCAGATTGAATACGAATTGAGGTTGGTGGCACTGATACATCACAGCATTTGACAAATTTTTTTTCTCTGTAGATGCAGTTATTATTCCAACCTGGCCATTTTATGCAACTTATAATTTTGAATAACTAGAAACAAACTCACAAAAATTACGGCATTGAGTTTTCAGTAGCTATGTTCTACATTAAAATAGTATAGATAACATGTAGAATTTATTTGAGGAAAATATTCATGTGTCAAGAAAATAACTTCACAAAAAATGTTCACTAGCCCATAGTTCCACTACATGTTTCAGCATTTGCCTGAAAAAATTTACTGTAATAAAAATTTAACAAATTCTATTGTTTGATCCTAAGTCCAGCATCAGGGGCGAATTTCCCACATCTTATGAAACAGTTGAAACTTATGAAACAATTGAAGTTCAGTCAGTGACTAACTAGAGTATATACCACTGGTAACAAGATCCCCATTATTTACAGACAAGCAGTTCACTGTGATAAAACGGACGGTGTTTTCAGAAGTTACATCACCATCTATTTATACGCGTAGCTCAAACAAGTAGAATTTCTAGAAAGCTTACTGAGTTCCCTCCGACACTCACCCTTCATTTCTCTGGAACGACCCTAAACTTCAAAATGCCTGTTATCAGTTTTATGAAAGGGATCAGAACACTCTGTCCCGGAAATTTGCTTCAATAATTTGATGGGTCTTGAAGACTCTCAATCGCTCCAACGCTGTTTTTTATGACATTACCTCATACTTCACCAATTTCCCCAAGTTGGAGTCTTCTCCAACTGCGCGGAAAGATCTGAAAAAAATTATGGCGATCATACGTGATAAGTTATTTAGCCATAGTGCTTCTAAAAGCCAATATCGGTCTCCATTTGTATCTTATTTGCGGTAGTCTCGTGAATTGATTTATCCCTGTATAAAAAGGCACAGTTTGTTGATTGCTTGTTTACCTACTTGGTTGGTCTCTGCGTCCCAGTGACCAGTGTAATAAATTTACAAAATTAGAAGCACCAAATAAGAATGAAACAAATATATAAATATTATAAATCACACTGTCATGATAAAAACTTGAATAGTGACTACAATGACCACAACAAAAAACGTTCTAGTTACACAAAATCTATTTGCACTGCGTGAAAAAAAACAAAAAATTTGTTTTTTCAAAGCTCCTATTAACACAAATTTAAAGCACGAGCTGAATCTGGGCGTGCTGAAACTTTTTGTTTGGGAGCAATCTTACTCTAGTGAAATTGTTTGGTAGTAATCTTGCTCTATTGAAATTGTTTGGTAGTAATCTTACTCTAGTGAAATTGTTTGGTACTAATCTTACCATAGGGAAAACGCTCGAAATTTTGACGTGAGAACATTTAAACATTAATTAATAATTTTGCATGTAATTCGTCTCGAAATGAAAGTGTCAAACGAAGAGATCTGAATATATATTAATTAAGACTTCTAGTTCTGAAATTGTATGTTTTGAAAAATTTTTGCTGAAATAGTTCGTATCTAATTCAGTCATAGACACTCGAAACATCTTCCATCTCTTCATTTTAGAGCCTAGCACATATCAAAAATCTCAGTTAAAAACATAGTGTTAGGATTGTCTTTACTTCTAGTGTAATTAACTTTTTTTAATACGAATGATATCATCAGAATATTGAAGTATGGCTTAATTTATGGTATTCTTTACCCCTAATTTTACATTCTAAAGCAATACAGATGGATTCTTTGCAATCCGAAACGATTCATTGTTTTCATTAAAATCTCTATAGCCGCTTTGGTGTTCCTTTTTGCTAGCTTCGTATACGTAAATGTCACTTTCGATTACTGTGAGGCATAATTACTACATTCATAATTACTTAATGTTAAATTAAGAACAAAAATGCAACGTTCTTGAACAAGTAATATTTTTGACCGCTGAAAAGAAATGATTTGGAGGAATTATCCCATTTGAAGTAATTTTGCGACTTTCGACTCAATTGTGGGGAAAATTTCCTACCCCTCCTTGTCCTGCTCTTCACACAGAATAATTGATTGTCAAACAAAATGATAAACACTTGTTTTTCCTGAGAGGGCGAAATGATGCCATCGGGGAATTACGGCGTGCATTGAATTCCCTTCGCAATCAAAGGCTCTGGTCGCACTGCGAAGACCTCGAACAGGAGGAAGGTTGATGACCGCCAGCAAGTACGGTAGCCAAGCTCACTTAGAGAAACTTGCGCTACCAGCTGAACAGCTACGACGACGCCAATTGGTTGTCCCTGACAGTTAACACTGTTCCAGCTTGTCATTGTCGAAGTTATCTTAGTCCTTGACTGCTTGGAAAATTTAATTCTGTAGCAGTTAAGTTAATTCGGCAGGATGCCACCGTCAGCTGCCACCATGTTCTGGTAATCCATTTTGGATTCTGTGAACACAAGGAAAGCAAGAAAGCTCATTAAAGAACTGTGTTCAGGGTCCGAAGAGTCTATTAATAGTGTTTCTTTCGTGGTTACGACCCTTGGGACAAATATGATCAATTTCTACAATTCTGTTTAGACTTGCAATAATCAGCGTTTTTCTAAGCTCAGTATCTCTATAGCACACTATGTAAATACACTGTAGCGCCAGCATTCCATTTTAACAAGCCTGTGCAAATAGGCATGGATAATGTCAGAAATTTTCTTTATCTTAACAAAATGTTTGTATTTAACCGCAGCGAAAAAAAATAGTTCTACATTTCTTTAAAGAAGCGATATTTTGCCGCATCTTCAGGGTAAGCCAGAGCTTTTAGACAGAATTCCGACCGATTTTTTCCGCTCCTCCTCACACCTAAAATTGAAGCCGAGTCATTTAGTGCAGCCTCAGCAGTAGAACGATCAAAACCCTAAAAATAATGGAAGTTTAAGTTATTCTCGAAGGTGTAATAGCGATAACATTTAATTCATGTTGGTATATAGTTTATCATGGGGAAAACCAATGAGCACTGCGAGCTGTATTCGTTCGAAACAATCATTCAATGATTAATGCTTGAAATAAAAGTTTTTAGCTCGAGCATTTCGTCGCCTCGCCACAGTTTCATCACAAATACATGAGGCTTAAAGTTGCCGCTTACACTCGACGATTTGTTCTGAAGTACGACCCGTAATTAAGACTTAAACCGAGGCCTGGCCTCTAGAAGTTTTGCTTTGATTACAGACCGTGTGGCAGTGACCAACGACATGCCACAGATGGTGCATGCCACAGCTGGTGTATGCCGTAAATTGAACTTCCTGAAACGAGTAAATGCATCAGCTGGGACATGCCACATTTGACGCTTGTTATACCTCATACGCACAGCAGCTGACACCAACTTTTAGAGCGTCACGGCTGCAGCATGTCACAATAAAAACGTTCTGTTGTTTTTTTCACAATGCTGGGTTATCTGAAGCTGATGCTTGCCACCTACATTTCAGCGCAGGAACTAGTCACTGAAAGCAATATTCGTCTTGCACTCTCTCACATTCAGTTTTATTTGCAAGCATTGCAACACAGTCAATGTATCCGGCAAAATCCACTTACTCAGTTCAGATATCCAGCATTTTTGTAAGCTAAAATGGTATGATTTGTAGCACAAGGATTTCAAAATATTTTCTCAAGTCTTCACGACAAAACGAGATGCACTTGCTGATGATGAACTTGGAAATACTTGCGCCTCAGCTCGCCCAAAGGAATGTCCTTATTTTCCTCAACTTATGCATCACGTGCCTTGGTAATGAAACCTGGCTGTCAGAGGAAGATTGCGCCGCAGCTACAACCACATGAGGAATTTTCAAATTAAAACCAAGCGTTCACTTTTTTGGGCCCGACTTGTGCCTGGAACAAGAGCTGCAAGAGGCGCTCACGAGGACAGCCCTGCTGCAGATGACAGCAACAAGAGCATCAGATAACGTAGCCGGCGTCCCACCAAAAATTGTGTCTTGTGATATTGAACTGATTTCACACTGATTTAGGCATGTTGGACGTTGCTCAGTTTGGTTGCAATATTCTGCAAGTTCACCGATTTCAAAAGATAGAGAAAGTTCATTTCACATTTTAGTAACTTCAGAAACTTGGGCTAGTGAATAGCGGTAAAAACAGCGAGAAAATTTTACATTCCTACAAATGTTCAAAAAATATTGAGTGCAATATTTCCAACTCATAGCGAAATAGCTGCACAAAATATCCCATTTTTTGCAATCTTCGATGAATGACGAGCTGTTGCCTCAAAAGGGATTTTTTTCTATCACACAACAGACAATTAAGTTTTTGATCTATGTGAAGCCGTGGATTTACGTGTCCTGGTTCTCTACAGAGAAAGTACCGGACTATCCTGGACACTTCCAGACGTTGGGCGATCCAGATCACGTTAGACACTCCCAGGCACTAGGAGAGTATCGGACGCTCACTCGTTCTCAAAACTGCCATTGTTTACACGAGTAACTGCAGTGCTTGCTTGGCCTGTAAACTGCCCCTGTTTAAACGAGTAACTGCAGTGTTTGCTTGGTGTGTAATCATCGAGACACCATGTTTTAGATAACGTTGCACTGCAGCCTTTATTTCCGAAAGTATTTCAAATCTTAGAGTTCCGTTAGTTTAAAAGTTGAGAGCAGAACTTTCTTTTGCTGTAACAAATCTGGTAATTCATTTAACTTGAGAGTACAATTTTTTGCCGACTGGCTTTGGTAGCTACGTAAATCTGAAAAATTAAATTTTTTTTAAGGTTAGTGTCAGTTCTTATCTAATTCAAATTGTTCTTTAAATGCCCACACAGTAATTATAAAAATTTCTTGGGCTGCTTAAACCTTATAGATGTAAATGACGCATAAGAGCATCTAGGCCTAGGTCAAAGATGACCAATTCGATTGTTTTACGATCAACTTTTAGGACTAATTTGAAAGCGCATGATTACGACATGGAAACAAGGGGGTCAAAGTGACTCAGGCTTATCAGGAAAGTATCATAGAAACATGAACAACAAAGACCATAAGTAGCAGAAACTGTCCTTAAATTAAAAAACTCACCAAATCTACATCAAACAGCATGGAAAAACGACAAAATATTTGTTTACGAGAACGTTGCCAGATGAAATTTTTTGTTCGAATGTAAATCATGATGCAAGACTCTGTGCTGGCACGCTCACGCAATTAAGAGATACTCATCTGTAAAACATTTAACAGAGACTCATCTGTTCCATCTATCATCACATTTGACGAGATAAATGTATGTAGTTTCTTATTTCTAACATGAGCTCAAGAGAAGTGTAACGAGTTTTGAGGGTTTACGTTCACCCATTGGAAAACATTATGATTACTAATATCTTTCGGTGCATGAAATGAATAACAGAGTAGGAAATGACACTCCAATAATTGCGAACAAACTTACGTGAAATGTTCTCGCGATTTCAAAAAATTATACATTATAAATATTATACATATCAAAAAGTAAATATTGGTTGGGATATATTCTATCACAAACAATTCCCTCTTAAGGTAAACCAATGTGACGGCGAGGATTTGAAAACGACGGTATTCCAAAGTGTAGCATGGCCCCAAGGCTATCACTATCATGGAAAGCATTACTTCTTTCGGTATTTTCATGGAGAAAACATGTCACCAACAACGCTCGTCTCAAATTGAAAATGCATTATTTACCTTATTTTTCTCGTTATCGACAAACCTCATTTGTGACATTTTCCACCATCAACAAAGACCATTTACAACCTTTTTCTCGTCATGAATGCATCTCACTTGCGAGGTTTTTCTCGTCATCAATAAACCTCATTTACGAGGGTATTCCCATCGTCAACAAGTATGTCATCGAGACCAGTATCTTGAAACGATCCCTGGAGGCCATTATCTCCGCTTCGTAGCGGCTGCCCCTTCAGCTCCCGAAGCTTCAAAATTGCGCCTCCCGCCCGTGATCGCATTAGAGGCACAAGAAGGACGGAGCACCAATATCTCATCACGAAGTGATCGTTCAGACACAAAGCCGAGGCCCTAACCTCAAGACTTTATAGGCTTTCGAACCACGGATTCTCCGACTGTTTGACATGAAGTATCGAGCAAACACGTCACTGAGTCATTTACGATCGACTGGGAACTTTGGCGCATAAATTAAGAGAATGGCTTCATGACGGTCATACCAGAACGCTAGAAAGATTGGCTGCTGAGCCGATAGAGTCGTGTCTATCTTTCAGTTTTTGGCGATGGAGATGAGGGCATATTTTCCTGTCAGGCTCCATGAAAAGAACTCAGGGCACTTACTCTTTCAGTCTTTTCGTGGGAAAAATTAAGGCAAGCCTAAGCAACACCCAGGGGAAGTCTTAGCACACAATGTAAGAAGGAGCTATATAACTGTAAAGGATGAGTGTTATAAATTTACTTTGTTGAGAATTTTGAAACAGTTCTGTAGATTCATTTCAATCAAAGACATGAACAGGATTTGAAGTACTTTCAGAGAAGGAATTCTGTAAATACTGGGATACTAGATATGAAGAGCATGATTTACTTTTCGATAGCAAACAGTAGATATAGTGGAATAATGATCTGAAAGACATGAAATTCTTTTTGTCCCTTTTATTGTTTATTAACCGAGTGTACAGAGCGCTTGCGTTTTGTGCTTCCTGCACGGGTTCGAGCCCTGTAGACAGCAGTTGGCGCGAAAAACGCTGACGCGGCAAAGCAGGGTCTTTGCCTGCAGTGTGGTCACTGTCCTTAAGGAATGTTACCTGGGCACTAAACGAGAGGAAAATAAGGCCCTAAAGCTCGAGCGTGACTAGGGGTGTGGGGAACCACTATCATGTACATTCCCTGTAGGAATATCATGTCAATGATGCTCAGCCACTCTCTACTAAAAAAGAGAAAGAGGCTTGGTATGTGCCACATACCAATATTGTTTATTAAACAAATTTAACCAATTTTAAATGGTTGTAATTTTACTGGAAATAGAAAAGACGATATTGATACAAATTCTCAGTCATTTTTACAAACTCATTAATGAAAAGAAGTATAGGAGGTTTGATTTCCCAGGGAGCAAAAGAGTAAGTGAACTGTAATTACTGAGATAATTCAATAAAAAGTTGAGGGAAAAACCAAAGAAGTCCACGTTCTTAAAATTGTATGTGGTCAAACAAACAATTTAGATGAGCAGATTTACAGTTGATGATGGGTCAAGGCTGGAAACGTTCGTTTTAGTATTAACCACGAACAATTTAACAACGTGAACTTTTCTTTGGTTTTGCCCTTTGCTTTTTATTGTAGTTGCTAATAAAACAAATTTAACTTCTTAGTTAATTCACATACAGACTGAGACTTCTTCAGAAGTTTCTGCTGATTTTGTCGATACTTTCAGCTTGTAGTGAAGATATTTGTCCTTTATCCTCAAAGTGCTAACATAAGAGCAACTTAATAAGTTAGAAATGTTAATGAGAGAAATTGGGCTATGCCGTGATTTAAACTTTTAATTTTAGCTAAGCCTTCATCCAAACAATTGGCGCAACAGTTTCAAAAGCAAGACTAATTTCAAACTAAGAACTAGCTCCTGCAGAAAGCAATTAACAAACTTCATTTGAATAGCTTTTATTGAAATTGAACTATCAAATTGTATTCCCCACCTCATAAAAATTTGTACATATAGTGAAATTGTGGTGGCTGGATGAATTTGTAATTAGCAAAGCCTTGCTTAATTCGCCGTCCGATTAACGTTCACCGCATTACGATTAAATAAAATACGCTTGACATTACGCTTACATAAATTCGGCTTAGCATTACGCTTAGATAAATTCCGCTTGGCATTACGCTTACATAAATTCGGCTTAGCATTACGCTTACATAAATTCGGCTTAGCATTAAGCTTAGATAAATTCCGCTTAGCATTACGCTTAGATAAATTCCGCTTGGCATTAC
Organism: Platorchestia sp. MABIK; assembly: GCA_014220935.1. Taxonomy (NCBI): domain Eukaryota; kingdom Metazoa; phylum Arthropoda; class Malacostraca; order Amphipoda; family Talitridae; genus Platorchestia; species Platorchestia sp. MABIK. Next base: position 259,480 of record JACJUY010000239.1, read on the forward strand.
GCTTACATAAATTCGGCTTAGCATTACGCTTAGATAAATTCCGCTTGGCATTACGCTTACATAAATTCGGCTTAGCATTACGCTTAGATAAAATCCGCTTGGCATTACGCTTACATAAATTCGGCTTAGCATTACGCTTAGATAAATTCCGCTTGGCATTACGCTTAGATAAAATCCGCTTGGCATTACGCTTACATAAATTCGGCTTAGCATTACGCTTAGATAAATTCCGCTTGGCATTACGCTTACATAAATTCCGCTTAGCATTACGCTTACATAAATTCGGCTTAGCATTAAGCTTAGATAAATTCCGCTTAGCATTACGCTTACATAAATTCAGCTTAGCATTAAGCTTAGATAAATTCCGATTAGCATTACGCTTAGATAAATTCCGCTTGGCATTACTGTCGCCGCAGTTCTTAATTTTGACAAGCGGAACACTTGTGTGCGTGATAAGCACGGATTATTTGATCGTTTGTTTTTGCCCGAGTGATTTGTAACATTGTGACTATATTTTTGCGATTATTCGCTAGGTTCATTTACTGTTATATTTGCTGTGAACTGTGACTTTGAATATTCTAAAATGACTTGTAATGTTAGCTTTCTTAGGAGTGTAGGAACTAAGAAATTAACTGCATTAGTTTACTCATATATATTTCCAATATTTGCAGAACGACCCTTATATTATTTTCAACCTGCAGCCGTTCATTGTAGCCACTGTAGCCGTTCTGCAGCCGTTCATTGTGGCCACTGTAGCCGTTCTGCAGCCGTTCATTGTAGCGACTGTAGCCGTTCTGCAGCCGTTCATTGTAGCCTGTAGCCGTTCTGTAGCCGTTCATTGTAGCCACTGTAGCCGTTTTGCAG
>JACJUY010000239.1:262416-283711 GCA_014220935.1 Platorchestia sp. MABIK
GCCAGCTATATACTCAACTTCTTTCTTCAGCGTGATGAGTTTAGATTAGATGTTGGTTTAAGTCTCCTTTAACCGTAACAACGAGAGCCTCCTTTCTTAACTAAGTTCTAAAAAAGAGAGGAAAGAGGAAGGCACCATTTATTATGGACTTGAAGGAAAGCAGAATTTACGCATAGGCTGCATAGAAACAGTAAGTTGGGAAAGAAGTTCATGAAACAAGGTAAAAGTTTAACAAGAAAGTAGTACATAGACGCTGAAAAATCGGATAGCAGTGAACCTAGAAAAAGGTCTGTAACAAAGCAAAAAACCTATTCTATTTTAACATTAGGAAGGCCTACCTAACCTTTAGCTCAGGACCTCCCATTTTCCCATTGAGTGTGCCAGCTTCTTCACCGTGAGCTGAACGTTATGTTTTTCTTTACAAGTTGACTTTTAAACTACAGTCATGCATGGACATATTGACGCTCATTTTTGAACAGAATTTCTAAATCAAATTCATTGGGTGGATCAGAATAAATTGTTAGCCGCAATTACACGATGATACTCACGAATGAAAAAATTATATGTGGGAAAAATCCCCCACAGGGTGTACGTGAGGTTGACTCTTTAAATTTAATCTTCAATTATTTGTCCCAATGCTGGTTACCTCGGAGAGTTGTTTTTGTTTGCCTGTCTCGGACACTTGCTCGCTTGCCAACGACTGGTACGGACGTCTCCTAGCCTCTGGTGGTGCTACTCGAGTCGAATCTTCTCCCTGGACGGGCGGTCGTATGTGGTTTTGATGGTGGAGTCGCTGGAGTTTGTTTCTCGTTTATATTGTCATTGTTCATATTTGTTTATATAGACTTGGTATTTGGTGTATTTGGTTGTGAATTAGGTTTACGTTACTTGGAGCTTGTCTCTCTACTCGTTCTCCCAGCTCTCTTGTTTAAGAGTGCTATTTGCACTTGGTTTTGCTGGGGGACGACTTGAATGTCCTCAACCTTAGGATCTTTTTGAATTACTTGACTTCTTGACCTCTTGACCTCTTGACCTCTTGACTCGTATCATCCACTTTCTGCAAGTTAANGATTTACCATAGGTAACATAACCGATCTTCAGTCTGTTCATAACCGTTTTATCGAATATATTACTTGTTATATAAAGCCGATTTGACCTATATTGTAAAATACAGCATTAAATGTCAATTATCACAGTGATCAGTCTATCGCGAAACTAGGTTAAGTGAACTAGGTTAAACATTATTGTACACCTTAGAATAATGTGATGGTAGGATGCCCTAGAAGTCGCTGAACTTGTTCGGGCCCACAGGCAGCTATACTCAAGTTTGACCATTGTACTAGCCTTAAGAATCATTCTACCTCTGTATCACCTGTGGTAAATAAATTGTTTAAATTGTTTAAATTGTTTAAACTTCAGTCACGAGAACGTACGTGTGAACGCGAATGTTTTGACCACAGTCAATGAGTGTGAGTGTGACTGACAGAAAAACTGATCGTGTGAAAGCCCCTTTAGGCAAAGAAATTTTGAGACCACGACGTGCTCGGCTTTTAGATAAACATTTTGATATGTTAACATTTTTGAGAGGCAACGTTGATCGTCATTACAGCACATTAACATTGTCACATTAAGATCATGAACCAGTATTAAATTTAAACAGAGGAACAACAAAAAGCAGAGGAATATCAAATGTTACAAGAGCATATGTACAGTATGTTTTTTTCTTTATCCGTCAAATAGGCTGTACAAATGTTTTGCACTTTTCTGTTTTCTAATTTTTCTGCTATATATGCGGAACCCCTACGAAAATATAGCTACTAGCTAGGTACATTTCCAACATTATTATTAGAAAATGGAATTCATTTTATTGTTCATGCTATATTTACAAATGAAACGTTTCTTTCTTTCCCCTTTTTTGCAATGTACATACGGAACTCCAATGAAAATATAGCTACTAGCGAGGTACCTTTTCAACCTTTTTATTAACAGAAAATGGAATTCATTCTATTGCTCATGCTATTTTTAAAAATGAAACATTTCTTTCAGTATCTTGATATTTCATTCAATATCAAGATACTGAAAGATCGTCCACACATTTACTCGATCTATAAATTTTTTGAGTAAAACAATGCACTATTTTTAATATCTTCATAATATTTTATACATAGCAATATTTACGTAAAATAAATTGAACAAAATTTAATTATAATTATATTTAATAATTAAAAAGTTGCGGTTGCGAGTTGCGGTTGCGATCGCAACTTTGGTTTTTTCAAAGTTGTTGTTGCGGTTGCGTCGCAACTTTTTTTGTGGTGTTGCGGTTGCGGTTGCGCCACAACATTTTAAAAGTTGCGTGCCCAACACTGCATATTACTCTCGAAACTACGTTGTTATGGCATTCGAGGAGTTGCCCATGATTGGTTCAGATCATATCTAACAAATCGGAAGCAATACGTTGTCATTGACGACGCAACATCGGACCCACTGACAATTAGCCATGGAGTTCCACAAGGATCTGTTATTGGGCCTCTCCTGTTTCTGATTTTTATCAATGATATTATTAAATCACCATCATTTTTAAAATTCATACTTTTTTCCGATGACAGTACGCTTTCTGCGGTCCTTCCGGACCAAAATCCCGCTATGATAGCGGAAAGTATAAATAATGAACTCCATAAGGTTTCATTGTGGCTAAAAGCTAATAAAATAAGCCTTAATATCGATAAAACAAAATATTTTACATTCTCATACAAGAAAAATATGTCTCTCCCACGCATTAAAATTGGCGAAGATGAAATCGAAGAAACTAACTCGCGTAAATTTCAAGGAATCATAATAGATAAACATCTGACCTTCAAAGAGCACATCGCTCATTTTAGTTCTAAATTATCAAAATCCATCGGAATCCTGAATAAAGTAAAAAATTTCCTGCCTGAATCAGCTTTACAAATGCTCTACCGAACTCTCATTTCACCATACTTGCAATACGGAATCGAAGCATGGCACGGAACTGATAAAAATAAAACAATTAAAATTTTTACTCTGCAAAAAAGAGCCATCAGAGTGGTAAAGAACCTAGAATATAATGCTCACATGAATGACTCATTCAAAAATTTACAAATGCTTAAACTTTCGGATCTTTACAAAATCTCCATTTGTAATTTCATTTACAAAACATTAACAAATGATGGCGACAATAGCATAAAACAATTATCAACTGCGCAAACTTGTCATCACGACCATTTAACCCGAAATAGAAGTAAATTCATGCTTCCTTATTATTCAAAATCCTGGTCGCAACACAGTGTCCTCTTAGTTGGAACTAAAACTTGGAACTCAATACCTGAGGAGATCCGTGAAAGTAATTCTTACAAGGTATTCAAAAGAAATCTAGAGTCTCACATCCTATCAGAATACTAGTCGTGAAAGATCACCAAGTCAAATCTTGCCTCCTACATGTCTGATCCTAGTAATGTAATTTGCCACGGGTAATATCGCCGATCTTCAGTCTGCTCTTGAATCGTTTATCAAATATACTGTTGAATATAGTCCATATGACCTATATTGTAAAATGAAGCATTAAATATCGAATAAATTATCTCATTGATCAGTCAAATGCGAAACTAGGTTAAGTGAATTAGGTTAAACTTCATTGTACACCTTAGAAAACGTGATGGTAGGATGCCCTAGAAGTCGCTGAACTTGTTCGGGCCCACAGGTAGCTATACGTAAATTTGACCATTGTACTAGACTTAAGAAACATTCTACCTCTGTATATAACACCTGTGGTAAATAAATTGTTTGAATTGTTTAAATTTAAAGCCAGTATAATTCGTCATCTTGCGTCTCAACGATAATTCTTCGTCACAGAACATACTGAACAAGTATTGACTAATCTTTTGCCTGGTATCTCCATTGCTGAATACTCTTCCTTGCTCATTTTTTTATGATTTAAGACATCACACAACAGTTTGGAATGCACGCGTAGGTATTATGATTTGATCGCCTAAACGCTGGGATTTGCAAACATGCTTATTTGTATATGTGTGTACATATATATATATATGGGTGTGCATATGTGCACATACACCTGTGTGTACTGGACTAGCAACTGGTGAATAAACTATGAATACCAGCCTTTTTTCTCTCTCTCAACTTCTAACACTACCCAACACATCATTTCATTCTATTATTGCAAAGCAATCCAAAGCTTAAATGTCTTGCACATGTAAAATGTGGTTCCTATGAAAGTTTATCAATTGCAGACATTTTGCGCCGTATATCAAAGATAATGTGAGTTTCTTTCTAATATGAAACCCTAATAGGACATTCATGTTTTCTTTCTTACTCACGTCCAAAAATGCTCTTGTTAGGCTAGTGTAGTGCAATTATCATATCATCTCCTACGCTCTAGAGTACATTATAACAACCGCGCCTAAGCCTCACATATTTCTGGAAATATTTTTGTACCTGGGAACCGTTGTAGGACAATCGTTTTCATGTTTCTGACTCAGATAGACTGTTTTGTGCCACTATTTCTAGTACGAAAATTTCATGAAATTCAGGCCGTAATAAAAGATATTTTCTCGGTGTTTCTCGATTCTAATGCTGGTTTATACTGACTAGTTTACGCTGATATTTACGCACGTGTTTCTTGTGTAAATGTGTACGTGTGCACGCTATGCGTGCGTAGATGGGTGAATGTGTCACTACGTAATACTTCATTTCATTTCATTATTATAAAGCCTTTATACAATATATATATATATATATATATTTATTTGTTGCGCGATCACCCACAAATGATAAATCAGACGCTTATATATGGCGAAAACCGAGGGCTTCACTAGAATTAAGTCGCCACGAATGGATAAGGTGTAGAAAAGGGATTTAGGCAAGCAATACGTTTTACTGCAAACTAAACACTTTAAAACACTTAAAAATGACAATGTCGCAACAAACAGCGATCTGCCACTAAACCATAACGTTAGTCAATTTATCAACATTGGATTACAATAAAGGTTTCAAATTTATTTAGTAGTTTCCAGCTGGCCAAAGTTACATTTAAAAGCAATACACTGTGACCGTACGCCGGTGGAACACAGTGGGCCTCTCAGCCCCTCTCGTCGACTGCGACGTCAGGTTAAAACCTAATGGGTAATGTTCAAAAGCAGGTCGCTTGCCAACGGCCTTGAACACTTGCAACTGGAACGCCCGCCAACCCCCGTAGTACTTGTGGGCCCCCTCCCGGTCTGTACGGAACAGACAGCCACCGACGGTCAGCTTCTGGCTGAATAGAAGACAGTTGGCACCCTTAGGGCCCTCCTCTCGTCCCGTGACGAACGGATAGTAACAGACGTTCAATTGGAAGACGGCTTGGCACACTCGCCCTCGGGTCAGAGGGTGGCGCCGGTCGAGAACCAACGGGCGATGGCTTAGAGTGGCTGAAAAAAACATGCAAGGGTTAGAAAAACCGTAATTCTGCCAATGATAATGATGGTAATGCTGAATTCAAATAATGGTCGGACAAGAGAAAAGTTCAAAGATGAGATTAGTACCTGGTAACAGGAGCACGCTGAATCTGTAGACCCAGTCGGCTAGCAGAGAAAGGCCGCAAACGCATACTATATGGGGAAAGAGAAAGCAAAGGTAAGGATTTTCAAAAATGACGAGACAGCAATATTACAGCCAAAGTTCAGTTAAAGTTCAGTTAAAGAAGTATAGCAGATTCGTTCAGTTCTCACTAAATTCACGTAAATTACTTTATACCCACCTAAGGTAATGATGCCCTCAGTGTGTTAACTTGCAGAAAGTGGACGATACGAGTCAAGAGGTCAAGAAGTCAAGGAAGTCAAGTAGTTCAAAAGGATCAAGTAGTTCAAAAAGATCAAGTGTCCCAAGGTTGAGGACATTCAAGTCGTCCCCCAGCAAAACCAAGTGCAAATAGCACTCTTAAACAAGAGAGCTGGGAGAACGAGTAAGGAGCCAAGCTCCAAGTAACGCAAACCTAATTCACAACCAAATACCCCAAATACCAAGTCCATATAAACAAAAATGAACAATGACAATATAAACGAAAAACAAACTCCAGCGACTCCACCATCAAAACCACATACGACCGCCCGTCCAGGGAGAAGATTCGACTCGAGTAGCGCCACCAGAAGCTAGGAGACGTCCGTACCAGTCGTTGGCAAGCGAGCAAGTCTCGAAACAGGCAAACAATTCTCCGAGGTAACCAGCATTGGGACAAATAGTTAAAGATTAAATTTTAAAAAGTCAACCTCACGTACACCCTGTGGGGATTTTTCCCACATATAAACCAATAATCTTTTCGATACAATATTTAATTAAACATCGTTATAGTATTTCATTAGAAATTGTAAGCAGCAACACATACTGAAAAAGTTGTCACGAATTTCCTTTGCTCCAGAACATCGCACAGCATTTTAAAGAACGCGGATGTATTGTGATTTCCTCGATGCATAGAAATGTATTTGAGTGTGTATACGTGTTAGGTGTGTGTATGTGAGTAGGTATGTATGTGCACGTATATGTGTATATATTTACATGTATGTATGCACATGTGTGTACTAAACCGACAACTGACATTTTTAACTAGAGATAATGGTCTCTTTCTGTTCACTCTCAACTTGTAACATTACATAACTCGTCATCTCTTTCTTATTGTAAAGCATTCACGTAAAAACTTTACATTTTTTGTGTGATCATCCATTTTTATTTAAATAAAATGCTTATCAACTAATGATCGTTATGGTAAAATGATTTAATTAGAAATACAAAACTTGTAATTTTCGTGTTCCTTATGCTTATATAAGTATTTTTTTCTTTTTTTCTTACGAGCTTTCCTTGAAATAACTATTTGAACATCGGCCGAAACAAGCGATTCCTATAGTATTTCCTGGCGTCAAGAATTGCGAAGTTTTATGTCATGTATATGTAAACTGTCAATAGTCATGAAGTTGTGTTATCTCTTATAATTATCATTACATGTATCATCAAATGTAGTTTAAGCAAGATAAGGAGTACATTGTCCTCAATCATTTTTCGACTAGTGACATGAGTATTACAATACTCGTGTGTGTATCATCTAAGTGTATTAACTTTAAGATATTTTAAAAACCAATGATGGTACTTTTGTACCATCTCTATTGGAAATAAACTGTTTTTTTTCTGTCAAACGCTACTCCGCAGATGTTTAATATTACAGCCGTTTTTGAGAAGTAGTTCTTTTCTGAATGTACTGCTCAGAAGTCTTACATCAACAAGAGCTTCACAACGCCCTATGCATCACCAGTGCTGACCTCAACATTAGAGTCGTTCGACATTGGTAAAAAAATCTCTCAAGCGCTGCTGCAATAATTTAAAGAACGTCTCAAGTGTGTAGTCAAGTCTCAACACCAACAACGTTCGCACCGGAAACAAGTCCTAGCAAGTGCATAAAAGCAGTACTCGATGCTCAACTCTACATTTCTAAACGTGTCCGAGAGGATCCAGTATGAATAGAGTCCACAATATCAAGAAAAATTTCATCGCCTTCGAGGGTGGTAAAAATTTCGTTTGGAGCCAATGAGAAAAACTCGATACATAATACGCTTAAAATTAAGAAATCGGTTATGTATAACTGTTACGCTCATGATGCAACCCGAATAAATCCCGGTTATCCAACCACCAACAACGCATTAAGTGACGGTAGTCCCTAAGCCCTTCAGGTAACGAGCCTAACCGACAACATTCAACTTTCAGTGCAGAGCAGTACCCAGTTGAAAATTATCGCCCTTTTCAGGTAGGAAAGTAGTCGTAAAAGGTCAAAAAGGGCCCAAAAGTGCCATAAATCACGACTTCAAGCCGACTCCTACCTATACTTGGCCTATTACGGCTTGAAAAGGGCCCTTCATCCAACTGGCATTTTATAGGTCTAGTCGATGGCTGTTTTCGGGCTCATTCGGGTCGTTTAAAGTCGTTTCCTGGCCGTTTTCGACGAGCTCGACGCGTAACATAATGTACTGTAATCTGAACTGTTGTGCAAATCGTATTACTTGAGTAAAAAATTAATCTAATAGTAAATAACAATTAATTCCACATTCAATTTGAACTCACGCAGTCATTGGCAGCCGTTAAAATTTAATAATTTTGTTCTCTTTCATTAGATTAGCAAGAACAAGTTAGTGATCGACATTGACCAATCCGCGATTTTCGACGGGTGAAATGTTACACGGCCACTAACACCCTATATTTTTATAAGTAAAAAGTATCTCAAGAATGCCTGTGCTGTTTTTAGAACTGGAACGGCTGTTGGAGCCCACTGTCGGTACAGTGGGCCTTCCCAGTCTAACTTTTTCGCCGGAGCATGCATGTTTTTCGCCGCCCAAGCGATTTCATCGCCGAAGAGGAGGCAATTCTACTTATCGATTTATATCGCCGCTCAATGTAAAAATTTTATACAAAATTTTGCATGAAAATGCAAAAAATTTCAAACTGCAAGTGCGACCGAGCGGGTTAAATTTTTACATTCATTTCACAATATTACACATGCATATTGCTTTTGTTGACAACATTTCCAAACTATTTACAAGTTTTGCGATGTGTTAATAGTTTTCTCTTGTCCATAAGAGTACTGCTGTCCTTTTTGACACAAATGAATTAGGAAATACAGTCTGATCATTGTAACCTAAAACATATAGTAATTGAAATTACTTAATTTGGGACAAGGCTCCTCTTTCGCCGGTTCAAAAGTTGTAGTGCTATACACTTCCAAATTCAAATTTTAACCTTGTGGTAAAAGAGTTGAGTGACACTACATTAAAAGTTTTTAATTTTCAAATCGCGTGAAGTATTCAATCGCTCAATACAAGTATATACACGTAACACTCGATGCCTATGAATATACCTCATCATCTGAACATTTGAGAGGAGGTAGGTCGGTCGTCTAGGGATTACACGGGCCGATTCGATTATCTGCAAAAATGTGGATTTATCTCAAGCTATTGAACTGTTTTTGATTTATATTTGCAGATCGATATAAAATATAGGCATATATATATTTACTCATCATAGGAAAAGATATGTGTATTATCCCGTTAGAATCCAAAAGTGGAAGGGTAGTTATTTGCAAACGTTCACATTCGATTTTTATTTTTTGAATTAAAAAACCTGTTTACAAGTTCAGAAATAAGAGAAAATTAAAATAAGAAACCCATATGATGAAAGTCTGCTTGAATCATGAACAAGAATGCCACAGAGTTCATTCAAGTGCTCCGTTTTTAAATTAGGTTACAAAAAAACCCAACCTTGGTTTTAATTTTAGCTTAGCGTTTACGTATTGAAAAATAGTCAAGTTTTTAAGATAATAGTTAACAATGCTCCTTTTGAACTGTCTGTTTTGCCGCACATTTAGAATTTGACTTAAAATCAAGTACACCTGTTTCAATCAGAAAGTTTTGAAGTATGTTGACATGTATTAATCATATTTTTGAAGTGCATTTACCAAAACAGTGTTGTGGAAATTTATTCAAAGCCGTACTTATTAATATTGTTTGCGAGTAATGTCCAAAATCAAGTTCGATAATAAATAAGATACGTATTTTTAAAGTTATTTTACTGTTCTTATGATTCATATATGAAACCCTTGGGATTGTAAAATATCTACTGATGATTTTATTGGCAGCTCTGATTGAGTCTTGTTATGACATTTTCGAAGGTTGGTACTTGTGAAAATTGAATGGCGTAGACGCAGGTGTAAAGAAGATTGATGCAGAGGCGGCTCATTGCGTACGCTTAAAAAGTGTTTGATGGCAAATGGTTTTTATGATAACCGTCAATGTCCTGATTTTTGTTTTTTCTACTTTTCAAAGAGAAATAACTAGTGGATAGCAGCATGTGTGCAACGCAACATTGAAGACAGAACACTGCAGAGAGAGCTTATGAGTGTGCTGAAAATTTCTGCTGTTTCGACCATAACTTCATGTTGTCTCCATTCAGATATGCGAAAAAGTTATTGAAATCTTCAGCAGTTCCGAAAAGAGCTCTGCAAGACAAAAGGTAGTGTAAAACTTTTAGTTGTATCTTTTATTCCAAGTTAACACAGTAAATCGAAGTTTTGCTAAATGATGAGTTTCATAATACCCATTATTTTGAAAAATGAATGGCTGTTTGATTTACCCATTATAGTACTGTGTTTATCAAGAGTAGAAGTTATGTGCTTCAATTTTTTTCAGCCAAAATATAATAAAAATATTGTTTATTGTTTGGAGCTTAAACTGAAATAAAGAATGCAGTAGACATTCAAAAAATTTAATTAGCATAGAGATGAAAAATTGTACGATTTTCATGCAAGATTTAGCTACAAATGCTATTCTGAAAGTAGTTATTCAATTGATAAAATAACGCTGATTGAAATTGTTTCCAACTGGCTAAAATTTTGCATTGGCATTAATGGCTTGTTTCATATTGAAATTTAACACAAAATATCTCATTATTAGTTTTTCAAATTAGTGATGGTTAAGCATTTTTAATCATTCTATGTTTTTTACCCTAGTTCTTTCAATTTGCTAACAATTTACACGATGTATTGAAATGATTTGTGTATGGCTATTGTGTGAAGTAGTCCTTATGATAGCTTGATTTCACTCAATGAGCATGAATGACTCGTGTCAAATTATGTTTTTGCTTTTTAATTTTATAGTTTTTTTACTGCTCATTGCATGTAATATAATGAAGAGAAACATCATGCAAGCTTCTGTACTTTAGTAGGGAAATAGAAGCAAACCTCCTCTGAGTTTACACAGCATTAACACGTTAGCTGCACGTGAGCCACCGTTGGTACGTGGAGGGAATTTTCATAATGCTGCTAACTGACCAGGAATCACAAACTCAATTTTTAGATATACTTAATCAAAGCTAAATAAAGGCGCAATGCAGTTATTGTTTGCTATTTTTAAAATTGCTCACCTCTATCAACTTCAAATTTCAATTGAAGACTAAACTTTACTTTAACCCATGGTGGTTAACATGTTCAAATAAATGATCAGATTTTGAATAAGTCAGCTTTCCATCCTACATCTGATAACTTTCAAAGGTGACTTTTGATGCCATGAGCAGCGATCAAACAAAGTTGTTCACAAAGGTGGCCATGCAGAGTTGGCCACTTAAGGTGACCTTTCAAAGTTCACATAGTTTACATTTAGTTCCTCTTAGTTAATTCAAGGTATAAAAACAATGAAACATGATCAATTAGTCTTTCTGTAAAATTTTGTTCAGGGTAGACTACATGGAATCTAAATCCTTATGAACTCTAATTTCAAATTGAAATTTGACTAAATTGAATGCATAAAAATCCAGTTCAAATGAATGAAACTTATTGAGATTAAGAATGTTCATGTTGAGATTGGGAAATTTACATAATAAAAAATTGAAATTGCATAGAGATCAGTGCAACAGTTCATAGGATACAAGGTCTAGAAGCTGATGAATGGAGTGATGCACTTTGGAATTTTTTCAGAACAGCATACTAATTGATTATCAAAATTTTGATGCTTATGTAATGTTAATGATGTCAAAATAAACTACTTTTCTTCTATACACTTTCCAGTTCTACTCTAAACTTGAGTTCTGCATAAAATGTATATTCTTCCAAAAATGGTGAAAATTTTGAATATATACCTTTTCTCCAATCCAGTGTTCTAAACTCTGTTACTGTTTATTATATAATGTTTATAATATATTTGATTTTAGAATTAATTTTCTGCATTAAAAAGTAATGGAGCTTTTGTTGCTTGAAAAAAGGCAAAACATCCTACATTTATTGGTGGAAATTTTTCTTGTTGCAAAAATTCTGAACTTTTGCAGCATGAAAATGTGTTTAGAATTCAAATTTACATATTGTGAATCATGTTATGTTCCCCTTAGTACCATAATGTGATGCAGCAAGGCAAAATATTGAAAACAGAAGATGCAAAAGAAGTGCAGTGAATGCCAGGTGGTTTACAAGTGAGGTAAAAACGATCAAATGAGAAGGAAAACTGTAAACAAGAAACAATGTAAAACACCAAAAAATGTTTAAATGACATAGAGTTGCAGAGGATGAATGGCAGAGTACAGGGACCAGAAAAAGGTGAAGGCACACATAATAGTTTGGATTGAACAAGTGGATGCTTAGCAAGACGCAAAAGTCTACATTAACCCATATGTGAGAAAGAATATGCCTGAGTGTGAAATGTTCTATCATGGTAGTTTTGTAAGCCAACTCTTGTTAGCTGTGTGCTGTAAACATTGAGTGGGAATAGACACATGTGAAAGGGGAATGAGAATAATAGTAGATTAGGTCCGCAGTGTGATAGGGGAGTTGATAATAGTGTTGAACACTCTGTCCTAGAACTGTACATAGTATGAGAAGGAGAGGGAGACCTTCCTGAATTTGTGGTTAGAGCAGTATGGAGAGAATATGCCAGATGTGCTCAAGATGATTGTGGGATGATTTGTATGACTGGATTGGATCAGGATTGTAGTTTGATTATTGTAGATGCAATCAAATATTTTCTTGTACATGCCTGAAGTTTCAGACATCGACTAGATTGAGTTAGTCATGTAGAGTGGGTTGTAGTGACCTGCCATACCTGAGGGTCGCTTTTGATGTGCTGGATGTCACAGTTATACCGTACAGTAGTTGCTTGTGATATGGAGGATTGGTTGCTCATGTTCATCGGACAAGTCTAATACACAGGCATTGAATTTTTGCATGACCATTGTGCTTTTGGAAATTTTAGGACATTACAAAGAGTCAAAACAGTCGGCCATCATGTTCAAGTTACACATTCCCATTGTCAGACATTTTTTACTACTAAATGAAATACAGCCAGTCTAGTAACCTGTGGCAATTCGGGACAGTTGAGAGCACTTCATGAAATGAGTAATGTAAATTTGAGTTGAAAACAGGAGCTTAATGACTTTTGTTCATGGGGATTAATACTGAATTGTGCGTAGCCCTATGAGTATATTACTCATTCCCTTTCACTTGCTCTGTGAAACCATGTTATGGTGGTGGAGCCTTAAACTGACTGACTTATTTTCCACTAAAGTATTACTAGTAAATGCCATGACATAGAAGTTTAGAACAAATTAAGGTTGTTGGAAGTACCACTCATTGTGGAGTATGCTTCAATTTCATTCAAGATGCCATATCACTGTTCCTAACTTATTCCCTTATTTCTCCATCAGTTGCTGGTATTGTTCTTGGTGCTATGAGACCTGGCTCTCCTGCCACACCTCTTGCTACAACGCCTGATGCTGCAATGCTTGCCACTCCTAACAGAAGTAGGTTTAGAATTTTAATGATGAAGGTCCAATTCATTTGAGTAATACTGAAATGAAGGAAAAGAATGTTCAAACTGAGTATTATGTATTGAAATTTTGGAAAAGTCTAGGTCACCTGAAGAAAATTCATTCCACATGAAAGTTGAAGCCCATAAGCTCAAATTACACTTATTTAGATAGTGAATGGCTGTAACTTATGAAGCCTTAGTGTACACAAAGAAAGGTTAATGTATTTTATGCATTGGTCAGCAATTGCAATGGGCGTCAAGTTTGTCCGCACATGGTCTAGTACGCGAGGAGAAACGCACCATTTCCTTCAACAAATTGCTTTCAGATCAACTCTAAGACCTACTTTACAATTTAGTTCCTATTTCATAAACTTCCGTAAACTTAATGATATAATTACTCTAACGATAAAGCAAAATAGCGAAATCGATTGAATAATACTTTTAGATCGACAGCTTTTCAAGGAAAGTCTCTAGTAACAAAAATCATTGATTGCCTACTGATAATCAACACTCTCCTCCCTCTACCTCTGACTATTATTATACAGTACATATAAAAAATAGGTTTTCATTACTATATAATGCTACAAATACCAAGTGTGACATGCCCGTCTCAGATATTAATCATCGACATCCAAGCACGAACATGGGAGCAGTAAAATCAGCAAGAGGGGAAAAATTGATGCAACATTGTGGGGAAATTTCCCTGCAGATTCGTTCGTGGTGTACTTTGATATCTGTACTATTATCGTAAACTGCTGGTGCTGCGTGGCAGGTGAGGTCGCGCAGCAGCAGCGCATATTAAGGGTAGTGGTGTCAGGTAAACAGGTAGCCAGACTGTTTTGTGTCGGGCTCAGGCTGCATCTCGGTCGGAGTCACCTGTTAAGTCGGCACGTCGGGAGCACGCTCGGCTCGTGGCGTGGAGGTTGGCGACGGTCGCAGGCTTAGCGCTTCCAACCCTTCTTGCTGCATGCTCAATAAGACCATTGCCTGGTTGTGTGTGTGAATGTGTAAAATTTAGGTTCTTTCTCATTAAATAATTGCATGATTAAGGTGGATTTCAAACCGCAATTACCTTTCCTTTAAAAGGCGTGTTCGCTGCTCTAGAAGTGGGGGGAAACTTTACCCTATCGCAGTGCACCGCCGTCTCTATTAAACTACTAAACTATTAAACTATTAAGAGATTAACTACTCTTAGCTACTATTACCTATTTTCTATTGAACTACCATTGGGCTTCTGCATTTTCTTATTACTATTAAACTGTTTTGCGACTCTGATATCGCCTATATACTCCCATCGTCTAATAGTCGCTACGCGCACTGGAGGATAAAATTCTTCAGGTTGGTTTTCGTGTTCCTAATATTTGTCGATTACTTGAACTAAATCATTGTACACATTTACTAGGATGGTAGACTTTGTTCTTAGCCTGTACCCATTTTTTCAGTATCTCTAGCTGGCGCTGCGTCGGACTGCGCACTTCGTGCTTCTCAACCTAAATAGCGAATTAAGCCATCTTGTGGGACAGAAGTAGCCGAATCTAGGTAAATTACTTTGACAGTTAACTGCTATACTCATTCTAAACTTTTTGAATAAGCTCTGCTCAATAACATTTCTTTGTTTAAATATATTTGTGTACATTGCTTCATTTTTAGATACAGCTGAGGAGACTGGAGGCGTTGGTCGCGGTTTGGCTGCTCTTGCCCTGATTGTAACACTGGTGCCGTGCCGGCTTCAGTCGAGTATCGTCAGTTTAGCGCGAACGGTTCTTCTGTCATCCTGAAGTGCCAGGGATAAGCTGGCACATTGAAGTTCCGTTGGTGCATCGTGTCGTCAGTATTTGCTGGCGCTGTTTGCCCTGAAACCGAGAGCTCCACCAGAGTCTTCTTTCCTGCGCCAGTAAACCGTCATTTCCTGACACCCCAATTTTGAACCATTTAAAATTATTTGCGTGTTTTTGCATGTATAAATAAATTACTTGAGGACAAATTTGTCCTTTTTAATAACTAATATTCTGAGTTGGCTACTAGCCGAATTGCGTTGGGTTACGTACCGATTGCCCTGATAACATAAAGATTTTTCCTCGGCATTGAGAGGCGACAAATAAAATTAAATTTGGAACCTTTGTGTCCTTGTATTTATTAATCTTTTCAGCTTAGAAGCAGCTGCTAAATCAAATGTGTTGAGGTAGTTCCTCACAACATTTCAATCGAAAATTTGATGGAAAATATACCAATCAACCGCATGCACAATCATCACCAAGAAAATATACGTGAATGACATGAGATTCCCTCATTTCTCTTTCGATTCCTCTACCATAAATCGCCATAACCAGCCCATTCAAAGCCAGGAAAACGAAAATTAAAAACTACTGCTAAACAGACCAACCAAATTTCAGAACACGTGAAATCTAATGATGTTGACATCCAAATGAAAATTTTGCAGCAGCTCTTAATAATTTGTTAAGAGCCATCTCGCTGTAACATCACCAAAAACAACAAGCCAAATCGAGATTACAGACGAAATTTAAGAGCTGAGCAGAATAAAAAAAAGCTTCTGTGAGTACATAAAAAGGGATTGAAACTGTACTTTAAGAAAGAGAAATAAGTAGCAAGAAGAGATCATTCAAAAGAAAATATCGGAAGCAGAACAAGCTCACTTAAACCAAATACTATAAACGGCAAAAAATAACCCGAAAAGAACGTGGGTAGTCATTAGTGAGGTAGCCTAATATAAAATTCAAACTGCACAAGTAATTTTGACTATCCTTTGGAACAGCGACCAATTTCAACGCATTGTTTTCAAAAGTAGAGGCTCAAGACTTCAATGAAGTACTTAAAACCATTGTAAATCATCCTTCAGTCGAAAACCCATGATCTACTGCATCTGCCGAGCTGGTGTCAGTGGAAACCACGTCCTGCTGTTAAGAAACACTTTAATTTTGGGCATTTTCAACTGATATGTGTTTTTAGATTGTGTTTTGTTCATGACTAAAATTATGTTTTGCATCCTTTTGTGTTAGTAAGATTCGTTGGTATCTTAGTACACGGTCATCGGTTTTTTGAGTTGTGTGCTCGTGTGTGGTGTTATTCTCAGTTTAGCCACTCCTTTCATTTTCGTTCTCGTGTCATGAATGGAGGCATCCTTGACGAATATTTTAATATGAATGCTCGAGGAAAAGCGTCTGTATCGATGCGCCATAGCCGTATGTCTATAGGACCTGCCTCAGTGCAGGCAAACCCAGTCCGAATTTTTTCGTCGGCGAAACGGTAATTATGATCGGTTTTTATCGTTTATCGAAGTATTCCGACGGTATATATATTACCGCTCATCAACGGTAATTTTAGACGCTAAAAATGCCCGTCGACGATGATGACCGTTATTTACCGTCGATTTCTGACGGTCATTCCTACCGTAGAAATACAACGGTAAAACTACGGTTATTTTTCAGACTATACTTCATAATTTGATTTTAACGGCAATGATAGATAGCCCATGTTTAAGTTTAATCAAGGACAAATCTGATAAAAGTGTGTTATGTATTACTCGTGGTCAAATGAAATTATATGAATTAGTTTACTTCACATTCCTCCTTCACATGATGTAATTTGAGCTTAGTTATTTCATTGTGAAAGTGAAAACTTTAATTCGAAGCTGAGACATTTCAATTGGATTTTCACAAATGATTTTTCGACATTTATACATTCTAATTTCATACATTTTAATATGAAGTTCAAATTCTTTAACTGATGCTTCAAATGTGTTAAATTTTATTTCAAATATTTTAAATTTAATTTCATATTTTTCATTTTACCTCTTTGTACTTTATGTTAAAAGGGAAACTGTGAAGTTAAAAAATGCAGAATTATAATGGTAGATATCTAAAATATGAACATTCCTACTAAATATCTCATTCATGCACTATTATATTTTGATTCCAGTAAACTAAATGTATTTCAGGCTCTACTTATTTTATAACTCAGGCTTTGAAATATTTCTCGTTTTAAAAGAGTTTGAATACGAGAGTACAATTGTTTATCACGTTCGTATTTGTAACAATCCTAAACCTTAATGACCTATTTTCTAATAAAATAATTTTACGTGAAGTGATTAAAAACGAACATATCAAAAAAATTCAAAGCATACCTTTATAAATTCACAGCTTTTAATAATGAAATATTTTCAAATTAGTTGATCAACACAGAAAAATTATTGGAACCTTCGTGATTTTCAACTTGCATTTGAGCTTAACGTAATGTCAAGGTATTACATCAGTTGCTCCATCGGTCGTGAAGTGTAAACACGTCGTGGTGTCGTGATTCGATTCAAGTGTGTTGCCCAAAAGTGCGTTTGTGCAGTGTAGTATTTGTGAGTAGTCTAAAATAGAAACCGGTCAAGTTAAGCGCCAGTACTTACATACCCGGAAGAGGAGCCGGAAACATCATGGGCCCTGGCCCAGGCGGTGATCGCAAAGGCGGTACCAGTGTACGATTTCAAGAGAAATCGAAAAACAGAACAAAACCTTACGCAGCAAAAGATACAACCAAGTCTGAGAGTCTTTCTCGCAAGCGTCAATCTACTTCTCCTCCATCAGCATTAGTGTCTTCCAAAAAACAAACTGTTGCCGAAGATAGTGACCGCTCAGTTATGAGCGGTATACTATCCGACTCAAGCGAAAGCCTTCCCTCGGGGTAACCTAACCCAGCCCCGGTATCAGTCAAGATTACCGCCCAAAACCCAAAAAGTGCCCGACTCAACCTAAACGCCGAAGAAAACTCAGAAAAAGTCCCAAGCTCAACTCGAAATGCGCTAATAACAAGCGATGATCCCAAAATCTGCCTTGCTAAAATAAATCTTTTTCATCTAGCTAAATCCACCGATAAACTATGTGGCCCAGTAGAAAAAGTGACTCATCAAAAAACCGGAGCTCTACTAATAACAACCGAAACCCTGACCCAAGTCCACACGCTTTTAGAAGCCACCACCATCACGATAAACGGCTCTACAACTCCAATCTCCACCACTATAGCTTGGTCAACGCACTTCTCATACGGCAAACTCTTTGCCCCAGAGCTGCAACAAAAATCCCTTTCATTCCTCCTAACCATACTTAAAGAAAACAAAGCTGTCGGAATCCGAAAGCTCTTCGCAGATCCCAAGAGGGCTGCAGTTCCTCTGTACGTACTAACGTTCCTAAGCCCAACTCCTCCGGATAAACTCCGAATAGGTTATGTGGACTTCGTCTACCCCAGCCCCCTCCGCTGCGGACAATGTTGCCGTTATGGGCTCTCCAAAGCGAGATGCTCACAAAAGGAACCAAGCTGCAGCCATTGCAGTCAACGAGGTCACACCTATGAAGAATGCCCATCATCAAATGACCTGTGTGCGCCAACTGCAAAGGCAACCACTCAGCCGTCTCTCGATCGTGCCCAGCATATGAAACTAAAAGCAGAGCATGCAAGCTAACTACTGATGAAGGCCTAAGCTTCGCAGATACCAGAGCGAGGGCAAGAGACGAAGGAAACGAAAATATCAAAAGCACAATTCGTACATGAAATACTTCAAATGAACTTACCTCCCCTCCAGATATAAATTCCATCCAAGCACTTTCCACACTCACTCAGCTCATGCAATGTAATGATGATCTTCCTCCTACCCCTGGAAATTGCTCCAACACCACAGTGGATCCCTCGTACAACAGTAGAGAATCGACCAACTCTCCTTGGTTAACTCAAGAGCAACAAAGCCGCCCAAACAACCGCTCTTCTCGCACACACGAGGTAAACCTCAACTCGAGCCAGCCGTTACTTTTACCTAAACCCAATGCCTCTAATCTCTCAGCCCATGTCCAGCCACCTGATACTCAATGTAACGCAAATACTCAGTATCCCTCATCCCAGCATCACTCATCCCAACCCCATCCATGCCAAACTCACTCATCCCCAGCTGACTCCTCCCCAACTGACTCACCCCTGCCTTTCTCATCTCACTCTCTCCCATCCCAATCGCACTCATCCCAGCTCCAATCATCCCATCCACGCTCATCCCGGCTTCACTCGTCTCAGCCTCACTCGTCACAGCCTCACTCGTCACAGCCTCACTCGTCACAGCCCCACTCGCCACAGCCTCACTCGTCACAGCCCCACTCGCCACAGCCTCACTCGTCCCCACTCCACACGCACCACTCCCAGTCTCATCCAGGCTACATGCCTTCAATCAACCAACTCATCATCCAACTTCTGCCAATAATCATTCGTCTCTTCCTCTCCTCACAAATTAGCGAAAAAGTAGAATGCTTTACGCAGATAGGTCAACTACTGAAAGCGGACTCAATCGTGAACGAATCCATAGCTCAACTCGGCCACTCATCTCTATTTCAAAGATGCTAAACCTAACCCTTATGCAATGGAACGTCAGGTCATTCTTTGCAAGAGTGCCGCACCTCACGAAACTAATTTCAGAACAGTATCCCGACATTATATGCCTTCAAGAGACTCACCTCGCTCCTGGCGCTCGCTTTTCTCTTAATGGAGACTCTCAGCCCGCTGCTCGCTGTGAGCGGGTGTGCGGGGGGAGGCGGTGGTGTAACGGTGCTCGTCAAAAACAAGCAACCGCACATTATCCTCACCATAACCTCATCCCTGGAGGCATGTGCCGCACGAGTCTTTCTTCCTAACATCACTATCACTGTCTGTTCACTCTACCTCCCTCCCTCACTTCCTCTCACTGTTCTGCAAGCTGAACTTCCCCTACTGCTACAACTGTTGCCCCGCCCATTTCTTATATGTGTTGACGCAAACGCCCACCATCCATCATGGGGATCCCCACAGGCTGACTCCAGAGGAGACTTCATCAATCAATGGCTAACCGACAACAACCTATGTCTCTTGAACAACAGCGAACCAACATACCTAAGCTCATCTGGCAAATATACCCACATTGACCTGTCTATTGCCACCCCAGAGGTGGCGCCACTACTGACATGGCAACCCCATAGCAGCCCCAGTACGAGTGACCACATACCCATAATAATAACTGCCCTCCCAACTCCCCTGACGGAACTCCCGAGATGGCAGCTAAGGAGAGCCAACTGGACAGCGCACCGATCGACTCTCACCTTCCCCACCGAATTTCTCTCACCAACACAGGCTTGCGGTGCTCTCACGGCAGTCATAATGAAGTCTGCCCTGGAACATATCCCGACAACCACCAGAACCAAACACCCTTCAGCAAATTGGTGGACTCCGGAATGTGCAGCTGCACACCGAGCCAAAAACAGAGCACTGTCACAAGATACAAAAACCACTTAGGAAACATGCCACTCTGGATCGCATTCAAATGCGCCAGAGCTGTTTTTCGATCTACAGTTCTCGAGGCACGCAAAAGTAGCTGGAGCACTTTCCTGTCCACGATGAACAAGAGCGCAAACAGCACCACTGTATGGCGGAAGATTCGCGCCTTGTCCAACAAAGCTCCGGTGAAATCAATCGTACTTCAAATAAATAACTCCATCACAGCTGACCCAAACGCAGTCTCAAACGAGCTAGCTACTCACTTCGCTAGGCAAAGCAGCGGCAGAACTCAAAATGAAGTATTTGAACCACACCTATACACAGTTGCAGCCTCAATCCCCAGTTTTACGCGCAGACCTACTCCCTGGTATAACTCAGGCTTTGAAACACACGAACTAAAACGAGCAATTTCCTCCTCCACATCCAAGGCTCCCGGCGCAGACAGAATCCCTTTCTCATTTCTACATCATCTCAGTGCCCACCAAACACAGGGTCTGCTTAATTTCTACAACTACCTATACGACACCGGTTTCCCTCACCAATGGAGAGAGTCAATAATCATCCCGATCCTCAAACCTGGCAAAGTACCGACCTTGGCCACATCCTATCGCCCTCACAAACTGTCTGTGCAAGGTGATGGAAAAAATGATCAACTGGCGCCTGCAAGCTCT
>JACJUY010000240.1:9345-75164 GCA_014220935.1 Platorchestia sp. MABIK
AGTTGTGTTTGTGCTATGTTCATCTCCCTAATTTGTGCAATATTCACGTTGTTTTCATTCATTTTTAGAGTGTGTTGGTACAAGAGCCTTGTAAATAACTAGTTAGCTTAGAAGAGAGTTTTTGAGAGACAATGGTGAGGCTGTTTGTAAAACCATCACAAGGTCATTTGAGTATTCAAACTTGTAGTTGATAGCCAAAAAAATGTTTACCTCCAAATATGGAAGCTACGATTGTTGTAGTATCAGATGCTGCATAATGCGCAGGCACATTTTAATCACGCGCTTTGCATTTCTCTTTGATTGAGAGAGTTCTTGTAATGAGAAAGTGTATGTATCTACAATCTATAGAAATGATAAGTATTCAAGGAAAGGAGTTGCAGCTTTTTTCACTCATTCCTTCTACTCCCCTTGCAGTTTAATACCTTCTAACTGC
Source organism: Platorchestia sp. MABIK (assembly GCA_014220935.1). Lineage (NCBI taxonomy): Eukaryota > Metazoa > Arthropoda > Malacostraca > Amphipoda > Talitridae > Platorchestia > Platorchestia sp. MABIK. The sequence goes on from JACJUY010000240.1 coordinate 9,779, forward strand.
TAATGATTCAGAACTTCTTAGGAGGCATAGGATAGGTAATAGGTTTAAGTTAATTACGTTTGTCTATCCTATGCTATAAGGACTGACACCCTTAGGGGAGATGGTGTTCGGTTATCTCAGCTATATGTAGACAGGCCATAGGGACTTCTCTCTTTTGTGCCATTGGGTTTCTTCAGTTTTCGTGCCTTTTTGCCATCTCTTTTTTGTACTTTCCTATCTCTTTGTAACTTTGCACTTTTAGACGCAAGGTATTCTGTGTGGGAGCACACTTTGCACATAGATAACACGATTTCCTTAGTCTATATTTCCTGTTTCCTTCTCTTTTCTGTGTGAAAATATATTTGTAATGGAAACAAAGCCTCAAACTAACTTTTTTGCTGAAGATTCGGAGTGTTAAACCATTTTTACTTCAGTGGAATCTAAGTTATGCTCTGGCATTTCTGCTGTCAGTTGAGGTAGAGCATATTGAGTACAAACCAACATGAAGGTAACTTGCAATTCTAATTTAAAGCTGAAGGCCTCCATCTCGGTAGACCTGTCGCGTACACCATACAAATATACCTAACAATGACAAGGTACTTTTACTGGTGAAATGGTCTGAATATTTAGTCTGCCAGCTCTTGAACGTGTTTGCTACCTGGTTGCTGATAGTGAGTGTAGCGCTCGTGTGGTGCAGGGACGCTTGTGGCACTCGCCAACATCGGGACGGTGTGCTTGGTGCTGACACTGCGCAGACGGCTGTGGCCTCCCGCCAGTCCCTCCCTGGCTCTCTCGCCTCTCACGTGGTGGCGGCACACCTCACGGTCTGTGTGATGCACTCCAAAATTCATTAAGCCCTCTCTCTCACTCGAGTTAATTCACCCTATCCACCCCTCACTCTCCTATATGAAGTGAATTCGCGTCGCGGGTATGGAGAAAGCACAAGTGCTTCTGCTCTTTGGTTTTATGTTCCTCCATATCTAGAAACTCATGCTGCTAAGTCTGGAATCTGGTTGTGCCTCCTATTGTAAGTCAATCTTTGTTATGAGCATATTAATGGATTTTGTTCTATTTAGGAACGTGTTAGGATATTGTGAAGATGAGGTCATTCACACGCGCCATATTGAGGATGTTAGGTGGCGCGGAGTTTATGAAATGACGCATTTAGGTGCATAAGAGCACGCTCATTATCGTAGTAGCGGCGCTTTTGGGCGCAGGACGACGCGCATGTCAGGGGAGTCACGGCCATCAGTTTGTTTGGTCACAAAGTGATTGTCATTAAATCTAAGTGGGGATTGGAAGTTATTATTCGCGCATTATGTTGTGCTCTGTTTATCGTTGTCATGACATGTAGTTGTTTCTTTATGTACATGTACCTTTTTTTATTTGACATTTTCTTCACGTAAAACATTTCTAATAAAGATAAACTTGACCAATGATTTTCGAAATACCATTGTTGAAAATTTTGCTAGTGAGCTTGATTCACTGGCGACGTGTGGACGATAGAAAGGAAAAAGTGAGAAAAAGAAAACCCGGGAACTTGAAAGTGACTGGTATGGTGACAGGCTAACTAATAAGCCAAGACATAATGGCCAAGTACACAGTGAAGCTTTTGATTCATTCGTTGTGTTGCTGCAGGTAAACCCTAAGCATGATATATTCTTTTTGGAACTGCACTTGTGTTAATGTTTTCTTTCTGTGTAAAAAACTTTCGTGCTTTAAATTCTACAAACGTTATTTATTTCCTATAAAATTACACAGGGAAGCCCTTGGCGTAGTGGGAGGGACGTCATCGCGCCCTTGGGGCAGGTGGTCGCGCCCCGGCGGCTACCCTCGAGCGCCCCGCCACCCCTGCTCCGGCCCGCACGCCGTCTCTTTCTCGGCGTTCTCACAGGTTGGGTCTTGCTCCACGCCCTTTGTTGGACTCGTCTTTGTGACCGTGAAATGATATTTTTTCCCCTCAGGGGGAGACAATTATTGTATCTATGGGAATTAGCGCTCCCAGGGGGACAATGTGAGGGCCCGAGCTAATGGTTAGGTAGGCTTTCTTTTTGTCAAAATAACATAGGTTTTTGTTTTGTTACGGACCAACTTTTTTTGGTTCACTGCTGTCCTGTTTTCTCAACACCTACTACTTTCTTCTTCAACTTTGATCTTGTTTCATGAACTTCTTTCTTATCTTACTGTTTCTATGCCCTTTCTGCATGGATTCCGCGTTCCCTTAACTCCATACTAAATGGTGCCTTTTTCCTTCCTCTCTTTGGATCGCCTTTGTTGCGGATAGGGAGGCTTAAACTAACTAATAATCTAATCTAATGATATTTTTTGGATTGTGTATTGCTATGTTAGAATTATTGCAGCTCATCTTTGTTGCCATTATTGGGTTCTGTGCTGAAATTCTACATTAGAATACATAGGACCATATTTGATAGTATTGCAGTAGCTCATCTTCATGGCAACTTTATTATTCTGTGGCGAAACTCATATTGGCAATATTAGGTAATTATTCTGGCTTATCTTGTCGATCATTCCATGATGCTATTTTAGGATGTTACAATATTAGAAATACATTACGTTTATGTAAATGATTTAGCCATGTTTTTCTACGTACCTTTCTGTTTTGCTCTACCGAAGGGAACGAGGATGGACTAACTCTTGCATGAGCCGTGATATGTATTCAGAGATATCTTGATATTCTTTAAAAACTATTTTGGCATTAAAAAACGCACCCAAAAGCAATAAATAAAACACTAGAAATCCCCAAAAACACGCCCGTTTTTTTTAAGTGATGTTCACCTGACTGGATTAGAAAAGAATGTAATTTGTTGACGCATGTGTGCAGGTTACTTCAGGCCAGGCAGACGACAGGCAGCCCGCACCTGCGTCCCACCCTCCTCTGCCGTACTCTACGCCGCCACCCTCGTATCAGGTCAGGCCTCCAGGTTCCTGTGTGCTGTTCACGTTGATTGTACTCTGCTGCTTTACTTCAACTTGCTAATGTATAGAATGATGCTTTTGTCAGCCTTTATGTTCCCTTTTTTTTGCCAATTTCAGTTAAATATAGTTGCCTCCCAAGACTGAGCCTGTGTTTTACCGGTACATTAGTCTTTTGTTCAGGAATAATAATTGGTGTGCGCTGATTCTCCCGTTTGTCAGTATATTCTTATTACAACTGTGATTTCAAAACGGCTACTTAGAGATTTCTATTGGGAAACTATGATATGTTGGCTTCTGATAATCAATTATGTACATTGAATATTAACTGCGCTTTGCGCGGTCCATCGTACATTGTTGCTATAAACTAGGTCCTAATTACAAAACCTTTACAAAACTAAAACTAATGTCACCGGGCTCTTGACTTTCCTCCCGTCAGGTAGCCAAGCACAGTATTTAGAAGCACGGTACACCTTTTAGACTAAAATGACAGACCTAAAGACAAGACCAGCACTGACTCGACTAATCAGTGCGATTGCTGGGACGGAACTTAAGGTACACAGATGTGACTTATCAGCGCGAGTGCAGCGACGTGACCACTCAATAGGTTAACTTGCGCGCTGAAGTCGCTGCACTGGCGCTACATTACAGTGCCAATCGTCAAGCAACCCTAAGACGAACATTACAGGGCTTCTGGGGTACATTAGTTTGCTGAACGGGGCTTCAGTGAATGACCCTGTCGTTTGCACTAATCCATGAGAATCCCATAGTAAATATTTTATCTGTATGAATATTTCTTGTCTGCCTGGTTTAATATAGAAATGTAAGGGCTATCAAGGCTGAATTAACAACAGAGGTCTTATATCTGCAAGTTCGAACTTCATAATGTACATTTAATTCATATATGCATGTCTACCACTCACTTGCTCAGATTGCTTCTCAAAACTTACAGTGGTAGTTTGTTTTAAATCTGTTGGCAGTTTATTTCAAATCTTTTTTTCTGGCGCTCTGGCCGTGCGACAGGAGGCCGTGTGTGGACCCCCTCCTCCGTACTACTCGCCTGCGCTGCGCAGTGGCGCTGCTGAGTGCGTGCCTCTGCACGCCTCGGGACGCCGGCCTGACTTGGAGCCTGCCCGCCACTGCCGCTGCCCTGTTCCCTCTGTAGCTCACAGCTCCAACTTCCCTGCATCGACTGCCGACTACATCTTCGCCATCCCCGTGTCTGTTGTCAGATCCAGCAGCTCTCGCCCTCCTGTCTTGACCACCACAAGCTCGAGTGATCCTTGTTGCTCTGTGCCTGAGACTCTGCGTGAGGCAATCAACGAGGAGCATGGTTCACTTGCAAACCAGGCAGGGCCTGGTAAGGCAAATGTGAGGAATTTCGAAGCACTTCGCAGGATAGCGGCTCTGCCTCCGTCTGGTGCTCGAAGTGCCGTGAGGTCAGCCAGCACTGCGGCTGCGGGCAAAAAGAAGGTCTCGGTCAAAAGGCGGAGAGTTGCTCGCACTGGTTCCGATGGTGCTGCGTGCAATCCTCTTCTAAGCGAGGCTGTAGTTGTGCGAGCGAGCCGACTGTCGAGGGAGCAGGGAAAAACATCCAGTTGCAGCAAAATGTCTGGTGATCCAAGCAACGCTACCTCAGCATTCGAAAGTGTGGCCTTAACAGATGTGAGTAGTTTGACTTCTGCTCGTGACAATGCCCAGTTACGATCTGCCGTCGTCGTCTCTGGTACCAAAGACGAAAACCGCCGGGGAGATTTTGAGAATTGCGTTTCCCAAACATGCAGAGCGAGTAATGAAACACCCATAGCTTCCAATGGGAGTCCACCTACCCGAACAGAGCCCTCTCAGTCCAGCCTGCCCTGCTCTCAGGTGCCGGTCAGCGCTGACATGGAGAGCTCTACGCTGCACAACAGCTCGTCTTCGTCATGCCTTGCTCTGTCTTCCGACTCCCACGCGTCCTCACTGTCATCCGCCGCTTCTTCACTCTCATTCTAGGTCTTGCCTCCTGTTTGTGTAGTGATTATTGTGTTCAAGTATTTTATTTCGAAGTCGTGCAACAACGTGTCTATCTCCGTGCAATATATGTATAGTGGTGTATTGTTTTTCGCATTATAGTTCTGTCTGGCATCTCGGATGTAGCGCATTTGTTGTTTGCAGTTCGCCATCGTCTAACAAAAGTTTTTGCTAGTGTGTCCATATGTTAACTCCGTTTGGTTTAAAATTGAGTCTTTTTCTGAGACTCCTTTGCATTTCTGGTCACAGCAATACACGCCCTGCAAGGCTTGAGATTGAAATAGCAGTATTAATACATATTTTTTTCAATATGCCCATGACACAACTAGACACTAAGTGCTTCAAACATGTCACTAATTTATGTTCCCAGCTGCGCCTGGATCAGTCCGTGTATTATATTTTGTTAAGTGAAAATGTAATCGCTCTCGTGGAACTTCTCCTGACGTAGATTCCAAGTATGTCATTGTGGCAACTAACTTGCGCTCCCTCTCTCGAGCTGGGTCTAGATTCATTTAGTTTTATTGAATATTTAATAATCGGTTTGGAAGTGCGTTTGTTGAAAGTAAACAAAAGTATTTTCTCCCGACAGTTCCATACGTTTATGTCGGGCTCTGAAAGTACACCCCTCAGGGAGATACAACTATTGTATCTATGCCAATTAGTGCTCTTAGTGTAAAGATGTGAAGTCCTTAGCTGAAGGTTAGGTAGCCCTTCTTTTTGCTCATACAGAATGGGGTTTTTGTTTTGTTACATGCTATCTTTTTTATGCTTCACTGCTGTCCTTTTTTTCTGTACCTACTACTCTCTTTTTTAACTTTTATCCTGTTACAGGAACTTTATCCAAACTCTCAGTTTCTATGCGCTGGAGATCTTGTGTGGAAACACACCCTGTGTGTGTGCTTTTAATTTTAATGTGCTTTTCTCAAATCAACTTATTAGTCTTGTGTATATATGCCAATAAACACCTGCATCAAATCAAAACACTTGGTATTTGGCAGTCAAAGAGTCAGAAATTTTTTTGAAAAACCCTGACTTTTCGATCAGATTTATAGATATTTATTTCAGGCTCCACGACACTGATGAAAACTTCTCTACTGGCTCGAGTTGGGAAGCTATAAAATTGAAACTTTTGCCCAAAAGGAAGAAATTGGAATGTCTGAGCCACGTTTTTTGTTGAGAGGTGAATAATTCATGTATTTTAATCAGTTCACTAGTATGGTTCCCTCAGGGTGCTAAAATTATTGTATCTATGCGAATTAGCGCTTCCAGGGGGAATGCGTGAGGTCCAGAGCTAAACGTTAGGTGGGCCTTCTTTTTGTGGAAATGAAACATTTTTACTATGTTGAGGACCACCTTTATTTTTGGTTCACTGCTGCCCTGTTTTTCAGCACCTACTACTTTCTTCTCCAACTTTTATCTTGTTTGATGAACTTCTTTCTCAATTTAGCATTTCTATGCTCCTTCTGCATAGATTCTGCGTTCCCTTATCTCCATGCTAAATGGTGCCTTCCTCCTTCCTCTATTCGGAACGCCTTTTTTTTTAGCGATTTAGGAGGGTTAAACTAACTTCTAATCTAATCTTTTGAGATTCGTTTGAGGTGGTAGTCTCCAGTACGAGGAGATGTCTACTGACTCAGTCCCTATGTTCAGCTAAACATGGCTGCCTGTGCATGCCTACACGTAACTATCCAGAGTCTGGTTTCAGCGCCCATGGGGAAATTCTGAAAATTCTGAAGTATGAAAGACTTCATTTTTTTTGTAGATTCGTACTTCTTTTTATACTGTGAAATTCCCAAAATTTCTCCATTGTGTAATACTTAAATCACGCTTCTAAGGTTGTTTTTTTAGCAGATGCATTGTTAATTAATGATCATTAGGTTTAAGTCATCCGGTGTCACTGTGATGAGTTCACACTCAAATGATGCGTGGAGGAACTTTGCTCTGTTATTTACTTCACGATCAAGTTCAATTTTTGGTCGTAAGATTTCGACTTCTTGCCTTCAGTTATCTTGAGTTCCATGTGTGCATCTCCCTGGAGGCCAATATTCTGAGCTTTGTTGTGTATTCTACGTGCCATGTCCATGCTGCTGTGCCAAAGGTGTCGCGTGACTTCGTGTGACCTGATGTTTCTCACGTGCGATTCTCAGGAGTGCGTTGATTGTGGCTATGTTCTGTGTAGGCGTGCTTGTGTTGTACGCGTGGTGTAGCTCAGGTTCCGAGCCGCCCTTCATGTTCTAGTCATTATTGTTTCTTTTAGTGAGGGCATTGCGTTCTTTGTGTTGTGTTAGCCGACTCGTTGCTGCGTTTGTGCCAGCCGTGTGGTTGCTTCGTTGCGGGAGTCCAGGGTTCTTTGTTTTTCGCCGCGAAATTTAAGTGAGTATAGTCGATCAAGTATAGTCTCTGCACTAAGCGGCTAAATTTATGGATGCTGTGGCGTTAAAGGTCGACTGAGTTGGAGTATGTAGGCGGTGAGTATAACATTTAGGGAACTCTGGGCTTCTTAGATGTATGCTTTTTCAGCAACGCAACACTCACTGTATTACCGAAGTTTGTTACAGTGGGAGTTTTGTAATCGCGCAAGTTTTCTCTTTTTACTCGCTGTGAAAATCCCCGCTCTAATGAATGTTTTTTGCTTATCATACACTTTTCCTGTGGTTTTCGCTGGGACGCATGAAATGCATTTAAAGGCGAAAGAACGTCAAGGCAAAATTTCCTGCTGTGGACTCCCGTTCTATTGTGTTGGTGCGTAGCGGTGCATGCGCTGAGAAGTATTTGATCTGGAGTGTGTGTAGGATTATTCTTCTAGTGAGCACTTGTCCGCTAATTTATTTTCCGCGTTGTTCAGAATTCGTGTTCTTTTCATTGGTTGCCATAGAAACCTCGCAGCTAATTTAACCCATAACTGTTGACTGTTAGACAAGTTCATTCTTTTGTTTCGTTTCGACTTGTGTGTCTGTTTAGAGGCATTCTAGTTTCCATTCAAAAGAAAATAAATTCCGGAAATTTGTATAGATAATTCATTTATCCCTCTCTAGAGGACAGTCTTCGTATTACACCCGTCGTAAATAGTTTCCCCCTTGTCTAACTTGGCTTGACTAGCGAGCTCTCTGCTGCTTTTTCTAGAGTTTTTTGTAGGTTTCATTTAGCGAGTCGCATCGGTGCACAAATCTGCCGCATATTTTTTAAACCCATTTACTGTATAGTGGCATTGCAATCAGCGTTGCTTGAATAATTACTGTGGACGTAATTCTCCTGTTTCATTTGCGGAGGTAGCCTGTACACCGTGTGACCTTTGATGTTATTTCCATCATCTTCATTCTAATTTGCCTGCTCCTTTTGGTGCTTTCGCCAGCACCGTGGGAACGCCTTGCTTGAGGTGCGGTGATGTTACTCTCAGCGCTCACTCATGTGGCGTAGGAAAGAATTAGAACCCCTTGATGTGTGTGTGTGTGTGTGTGTGTAGCGATCCTTCGTAAGTTACTGTCAGAAATTCTTTCATTGTGGTAATTCCAAAATTATTTTTGTTTGTTAATTATTTATACTTAAACTTGTGGAGAACGTAAGGAAAGTCTCGTGCCGTAAATACCTTAAGCTGCTGCTCCTGGTTGTGGTTGAGGGCAACGACGTGTCGAGGTTGTTTGAGGTTGTTAAGTACATGCATCGTGCTTCAATTCCTGATGATTTGATTCGATCCTTAATGTCGTTGACGTGATATCTTTTCGCTCTACTTAATGTTCCACTGTTACTTTCACTGGAAAGTTGTCAAGTTGGAGATTTACTCCATGTTATCTTCATGATCTGTTATTGTGAAGTAGCTGGACCCCCGCATTTGAGTAACGGCTACCGCCACCAAGGCTCAACGCTTATCAATCCATTTTCGGATTTGCTGATCTAATTTCAATTCCGAAATTCTAATTTCTAATTTGCTGGGGATTTCAGCGTGGGTAAGGCGCCCGGCCATAAATGGGTGGGCAGCTGAAATCCCCTACGGGGTGTTTTGGCTGTCCTGTGCTTGCGGATTGTGCGTGGCTCTGTGGATGATCCCGACAAAGATTAACTGGGGCTCTTATAAGATGACAACAATGTGGGTGGCAATTAGAGCGGTTTTTGTGATGGCTGCTGCTGTGTTTTTCATAATGGTGATTGTGACAAACTTTGAACAACAATTAGATAGTGTGCTTCCGTGTAACGATGTGAATTTCGTATTATTGAACTGTGAGATCTACGGCGCGATATAGTACGAATTACTGAAGCGCTAGCAAATTAATGCTAATACTACTACTACATTTGCTGATCTAAATGTAAACAATATACCGAATATCCCACTCTCTATGCAAACACTCAGGTATGAGTATTTACTTTTGAATCACCTTCGAGGCGTCTATAGTGGTTAAATAATAAAAATTATATTTTAATGAATTGACTGGTAAAGTTTTGTTCAAGTAGATCTGTGAAATTGGTTTTATAGATTTGTTTACAATGCAGCTGAGTATTCTGCACTTTGACGGGTGTTTCCCTGTGGGAGGCGCGTGTGAACAGCAAAATTTATTTTCTCCACCTTCTGCTAAAGTGCAGTAACTAAACGAAATTATACCCGTTTGCGGATATTGAAATTATGCAGCTTTACAGTGCTCAGTGTACCGAGTTGAGACCACTTTGAGGGCGGAGGTCCGGACGTTGAACATCTCGAAAACATCAAACGCACTTGTAGTATAAGTATCAAATATAATTCGATTTCAGTGAGGGTGCGAAGCATACAAAATCTACGTCATCGCTGTTCAAGATAAGTGCATCATTTCTCATTTAGCCTAAAATTTATGACGCAATTTTACGGTTGTAATATCAGGATCTTTATTCGCACGTACGAATAGAGGAAAACTAGATATAGTGACCAAAAACTTCGTTATCAAAAATATACTGAGACAATGTTTGGAAGTAAAAAGGGTTGAGTAAATTTGCGACTGCCAACGACTGAAGCAGAATCACATTTTCTTACTGAAATTGACGTTGAATTGCGAATCACATGCGATAGATAGCTTCTAATGCGAGCGGGGACGAGCGCGTTGTACAGTCTATGATGAGTGTTTAAACATAAACATATCTGTAAGCGTGAGCGCAGAGGTTCATAATGAGAGCTTTCACGTCCTGATATTTGAGCTACAATAATTGCGGCACTAGAGTGCAGTGGTGCGCTCTGATTATGTAGGAGTTCAGTGAGTTCTTTCTGACGTGTCGGAAGATATTGTAAATATGAGGGAAAATAACTAATGCAACAGCGGTGTTTTTCCGGAGTGTGAGAATGTTCTCTGGCGATTGTAGAAAACGGTGAAGAAGAGTGGTAAAGGTTGTAGAGGAAGCTCTTTTGTTCATTGAGCTTGTACTTCTATTATATTTCCTAGTAGACCCCCCTCAGGGGGATACAATTATTGTATCTATGGGAATTAGCGCTCCCAGGGACACAATGTGAGGGCCCCAGCTGAGAGTTAGGTAGGCCTTCTTTTTTTGTTGAAATAAAATGTTTTGTAATGTTAAGGACCATCTTTTCTCGGTTCACTGCTGTCCTGTTTTTCGGTACCTACTACTTTCTTCTTCAAATTTGATCTTGTTTCACAATCTTCTTTCCCAACTTTCTGTTTCTATGCCCTTTCTGCGTAGATTCCGCGTTTCCTTAACTCCATACTAAATGGTGCCTTCCTCCTTCCTCTCTTTGGATCGCATTTGTTGCTGCGGGTAGGGAGGCTAAAACTAACGACTAATCTAATCCTAGTAGACCAGGAAGCTGAATAAACGTTGTATTGATTAACCATTTTATTGATGGAGCAATGAATAAACATTACGAAAATATGTTTTCTGAACCTTGGTCACAATGCGCTGCGAATAATATCTGCAATTAACGGCGGCGAATTTGACTTACGATTCTAAAGTTAAACAAGGAATCATGAATATCCGCTGAGAATTCATTTTCAGGCCATTTTATCGTTATGGTTACTTCAGTGTCCGAAAAACTGATTTTATTATGGAGCTGTTTTTTTACTTTACTTATTTTAATCGATTTTATTATGTTGAATGAAGTTATGGTTTGCCCTCGAATTAATACGACGCCCTTAATTTAGGCGGGCAAAAATTAGTCACAAATCTTTAGCTAACTAGACGCATAATCCAAGATGAATAACTGACTAGATTTTATCTGTACTAGTAGAGGTTTTCATAATATGTATAAGATGAAGATCGAATGCAAATTCATATTTACAAAAATGCAGTATTCCAGTACATACTTAATTTTACATAACATAATTAGGTAACTGCCGTATCTGAGGTGGTGTGTTTTCTTATTTGCTACTAGCTTAGCTAATTTTGGTTTGAACACAAAAATTGGATTATTCTTCGCACAGTCGTATCTACAGAAATAAACTAGTTTTTGATGCGTGACGCTAAAGCTGATTTCATTCGTACAGCATAATATTATGTACATTTATATTTACCCAGAAATCAGTTTTCTCATTAGTAAGAGGGCTCCTTCTATTCTATTTTATTCTATTCTATTCATCATAATTTCACATAATTTTTTTAACGAAGTTCATAAGATTTTCAAACGAACACGTGATATTTATAATACCAGCTATAAACATTCAATGCTTGCGTGAAATAAATTTCGCATTCAGTAGTCGGGTTGCGGCACGTACTTGACACCAACATCCGCACCGTCGTAGTCAGGCGGGGGGATGACGGGAAGTTTCGAGTCTGGAGGAGGAAACTTCCGAATTTTCTCCTTTTTGTTGGAGCTGCTACTGCGTCGCATACTTCCTGAGGGCTTGGTGGGAGACGCACCCCTGGGGCGCGACCTGAAACTCCGGCTGGATTGGTGGTCGTCTTCCTCGAAGTTGGAACTTGGCTTCCGATACTGAGCGCTGCTGTAGAAGTCACGTTGCGTTCTGCTGCTGTGGGTGTCATGGTGGTCTCTGGCGTCGTAAGTGTCATGGCGATAGCTTCTACTGTAGGCGTCTCGTTCTCTGCCGCTGTAGTGAGGATCCTCTAGCATTCTCGGCTTATGGTGGTACCGAGGTTGGGAATGTCGGACGGGGCGCCGATCGATGTCGTCGTATCTATCCTCTCCATAATATTCTCTCGGGTCGAACGGCCTGCCCGGAATCTCTTCAAATTCAGGGCGAGCTTTCATGACGACGTTGTCACCGTACTCCGTAATGTACGGAGGTTCAGGGTCATAATAGCCTTCTTCGTAATGTTCACGACGGCTACCGTAATCGTCGTGTGGCACATGCTCAAAATGATCATGTGGTTCTTGATTTCGAGGCAGTCGAGAACGATCGTACTCAAATTGATCGAAATCCAGACCATAATCCACGTCGAAGTCATCTTCCGGGTAGTAGGGATCGGGGCTTAACATCTTGGAATGTTCGCTGTGAAGTTCTGGTAAGAGTGAAATAATGAAAAAAATCAGTTGGATTTAAGCGAAGGAGGGACGAATGATATTAGTAAATAAATTAAGGATGACAATTTAATAATTTCTGTTATACATTGCGTTTATATTAAATATTTGATTTTTTCAATTTTCTAAACGTGAAAACTAGCAAAAATGATTCCCATTTCTTTTACTAATTTTTCAAACGAACTCCAGTGCACAAGCCATCATTTTATCACAAAGAAATACAAGGAGAGCATATTGATATCAAAACTTGAACAGGGTTGGAGCTCAACAAATTAGAATGCAATTAGTTCATGATAATCATTTAATTATTTCGAACATGAGTATTGAGGTCAAAATTAGAATACGCCTTCTACACAAAAAAGCCACCATATTATAAATTAAACGTTTAGTGCAGCCCTATTTAAGATTCAATAGTTAATCGCTATGTAGTACATTGAAAGAACAAGGTTAACTTCTCGACGTGTGCTTAGTCTAAGTTAATAACTTTGTGCAGTTTCTCGTAATAGTAAAGTCAATCCAGTCTAAGAGGTGACCGAGTATTAAAACACAAACTGAAGTTGGTTTGAACTTTCAGCTGGAACGTCGAACGCTTTTACTCCGAACTCCATTTCTGAGCTGAGTTTTATGACTCATGCATCGTACATCTGCACTTGCTCCAGTGTAGGGAAATTTGTGCATACCTTAGTAAAGAATTTGAGTGTATTGTAATTAGGTTTAAACTGTTAGAGTATTATTTAGGGATACAGCGTAAACATGAGCACTATTCTCTTTTGGGTTGTTCTCAATCAAGCATCCGTGCGCTGGTGCCCCTTGTAAGTAAACTTGCCTGCATGAGTATACAACAGAGAAAACGTACCTGACAACGCCTAACGATGATCAAATTTACGAAGGAAATTATACGAGTTTAAAATCGTTGCACCACTTTTGAACACCTGATAAATGATGAGGAAATATGACTTACTTCCAATCACAACTACGTCGACACACTTTTCGAATACCGAGAAGAAACTGAGGGCCACTTCATGCCGGACTCAGGCCGGAGCTCAACGAACATTGAGTGTCCGCGATAGCGATAAAATGATAAGAGAGTCATTTGATTGATAGCCTATCATAATAAAAACAGCTCTAGGGCGCGTAAAAGTTTTACGAATAACTGTTAGATGTATGTTATCGAGCATGAATGACGTAAAGTCACGAATACTTTAAAGCTTGAAACTGGACGCCCGTTTGATAGAAAAGAGGATGGAAACGTCACATGGTTCGAGAACACGCATTGCTTTTTTAAGCTCAAGTGGTAGTAACGTATTCTTGCTTGTGAATTCTTTTTATTTTGTTCTTATTTAAAAATCAGAGAAGATGATGACGTTAGTAGATAAAACTGGTGATATTAATAGGGCCCATTAGTCTTTTACGTACACTATTCAAAATATTTGAGAAAGTGATAACAAATCAACTGCCATCTCACTTGGACGAATCAACTTTACTTCATCGAAATCAATATGCCTATATGAAGAACAATTGAACTCTAGATGCTCTGCTTAACATCACATAAAAAATGTACAGTGATATCGCTGCTGCTTGATCTCTCCAAAGCGTTCGATATCGTCGAACATGGGCGACTTTTACAAAAAATATTGAACTTAGGAGTAAACACACAATGGTTCGAAAGCTACTTATCAAATTGATCTCATGCAGTCCACTTAGATAACATATTTTGGTGTTTCTCGTGGATCTATCCTTGGTCCACAATTGTTATCTATTTTCATTAACGATTTCTCTCCAATCCTTTCTTATACATTAATCTTTATGTATGCAGATGATGTTCAAATTACAACGGTAAATTTTGTGGCGAAATTTCCGTAGATACAAATAAAAGCTGAAAGTAACCTGAAATCACGGTTTAACCAAAATGGTCTCAAACTAAATGCGGACAAAATACAATGCCTTAATGCCAGAAATGTAATTAAAAAATTCCGAATCTGACTCTGACGGTAGGAAATGATAAAATGAAGCCATTAGAACTAGTGAAAAATTCAGGTATTTGGTTCGAACTTCAGAAAACTTGTAACAGAATTTACGGAACTTTAATATTTTTTCATCGTATAAAAGTATGCTTGACGAAAAATCTAGATTATTTGCCATTCAATTTTTGAAGTTATCGCGTTTTGTCTATTATAGCCTAGTATGGGGAGACATACCTCAACATCTTAAAAGAGAGTTACAAAAATGCATGAATTTCGCTGCTATAAGGTGGTAGGCAAAGGCAAATTCAAGAAGAGTGATCACGCAACCTTTCTGCTAAATGAACTCAGCTGGACTCCTCTTCAAGAAAGATTCATCACTTGTAACGCCCAATACGTATTATCCTCCTTACATTTCCCTCAAAGCTATGCATATATATAGTGCAATTTCATCCCTCCACTGTAGCCAACCTAAAGCCGAAGTGGAGAAATAACGTCTTGTTCAACTATTTCATTTGTAAATGAAGCTCATTTGTAAAGCTCATTGGTAAATGTACGTGGAGACTCAAAAGCGCTTCACGACATTGTGTCCATCTTTATAATTCTTTTATTACATTCATTTATAAACATAATTAAACTTGGAATTATTTGCAATGGGAATATATTTTTGTGCTTTTCTCTCAATCTTTTGTCCAAACATTGACATGGGCTGTAATGACACCCATATACGAGTGTATATGGGTGCTTTTGCTTATCAACTAAGGACCTTTATTTTGAGACATTTTATAAAGCGATGTAATTCATCTTATTTGTTAAGTTAAATTCTCTGTACAATAACTATTTTCTTCTTATTCATGTCGTATCAAGTTATTTTAGCCTCGTATGACAATTTTTTGTTTTTGACGCTCGTGAGTATATTATGATAACATTATTTAGGTGATAATTTTCATGAATTGCTCTAACTGTGCTGTAAAATGCTTTGGTTAGCATTTTGCTCATATCCGTTTCATGTTTATGACTCCGGTGAACTTTTTGTGCTAGAACTATTTTTGTAGGATATATCATAACTTTGTCATGGGATAAAATATTTTCCCCGAGCTGGTACAGGTTGCAGAGTTTGGTAGAGTGCGAAAAGCGTAATTTGAGGGTAAATGTAAATAAAAGAAAAGTGATGAGATGTTCAAGAGGAGGAGTGTTTGGAACATTGGATGTGAGGATGAATGGTGAAGTGTTAGAGGAGGCAGAGCATTTTAGGTACCTCGGGTCGGACGTGGCTGTGAAGGACCGTATGGAAGTAGAAGTGAGGCATCGAGTGAGTGAAGGCTGCAAGACATTGGGTGCAATGAGGAAAGTTTTTGAGTTCAGGAGTTTGAGTATATACATAGTGCTTAGAGGGGACTGTTTGAAAGCTCAATCGTGCCAGTTTTGCTGTATGGAACAGAGTCTTGGGGTTTGAGAGCAGGTAAGGGGAGGAAGCTGGATGTGTTTGAGATGAAGTGTTTGAGGAGCATGAATGGAGTAACAAGAAAAGATAGGATCAGGAATGAGTTGGTTAGAGAGCAGACGGGTGTTGTCAAAAAAATGAGCAGGCGGGTGGATAAAAGAGTGCTTGGATGGCTTGGGCATGTTGAAAGAATGAATGTTGAGCCACTGGTAAAAAAGATTTATACATTGGAAGTGAGGGGTATTAGAGCGCGAGGTAGGCCACGGATGAGTTGGATGGATGGGGTGAAACGTGCCTTGTATGGGAGGGGTCTGACTGTGGATGTGGCGAGAGGGATGACTGCAGACAGAAGTGAGTGGAAGCATTGCATAAGGAGGTAATTTTATTTTTTGACGCTGTCACTGGACGCCTGACCGCGTGTGATGGGGTTGTCCTGTCTTGTGCGGGGGGAGGAGCTGCACTCAATGAAGAGATCGTGGTAAACCAGCTATGGCTGTCGGGCCTGACTGTGGAAAATGCAGTTCTGGTGCGGCCAGTGCTGCCTCTCTCGCCTCCTGGTGACTAAGAGTGATTGATTGTGGCCTGATGTCGGCTACCCTCCCGTAGGGAGGAGAAGCCTGGTATATGTATGTATGTAGTTATTTGGCATACAAGTTTATTTTTGGCATACAGGAGCGAAAAAATAGTTTCGAATATCGATCTAATATTTTTACGAGTAGAAGCAGAGTTATTTATTTACTTTCAACATTAATCCCTGATATCGCAATTTCCTAAGATTGTATTTCAATGTAAAAACGCACCAACAATTTTCAACAACCTATATTTACATGCATTATCAACTTAGATTAACTCAACAACGGGAATGCTTTTTTTATATTTTTCTCCCAGTCATTTCTTTCGACAATTGACATGGGTATTACGATAACCGTGAGTGTTAATCAACTAAGGATCTTTATTTTAAGATATTTCGAAAACCGTTGATGTTTTTTGCATCATTTTCAATGGAAATAAACTGTTTTCATTTTTTCTGACTAGTTTATATTTCAGCGTTTACGCTTGGCATTTTTTGAATGTCAAAAGATCTTGGTGATGTTCCTTGCTTCATGGATACATTTTGCGCTGCATTTCAAACACCAGAGAAGATATTAACATTTCTGCATGGATTAGCTCTAATTTTAATGTTTTTTTAAACGCTAGAAAACATGGAAGCATCTTTGTCCAGAAAAAGCTTTGTATTGCTTTTAGAAGCTTCCATTAACATTTAACTAATCTTAAACTTTGATCAACAAACTCATAACAGAAACTCTTTCTTGTACAAAGACAAGCCAACTGTTAACCTTTCGTTCCAAATTTTTCATGCAAGCTAAAATGTTGTGGTTCGTTACCGTAACTCGGGTTCAGACGAATGATACAATTTAAAATAATATCGAGCAAAAATTCGAAGTATCGTAACGGGACAGATCTTTGTGTTTACAAAGATGCTGCTGAAAGACTCAAGTTTTTCAAGTTACAATCCAATTTCAACGAGCTTTGTCAACTCAGAAAAGTAATTACTTATAACTGACAAACAAACAAACAAACAAAGCAAACATATACGCAAATTTTTGAGTGTAAAGGAGTTATGAATAAGTTTTTGAGAAACAATTTGTTTCCCATTGATAGATCGTATTGCATTATATCATGAAATGGAAACTGATCATTGCTAACTGGAAAATGGTTTCTGATATTAATATTTATTGTGTTACCTGCTGCCAGAATTATTTAACTTCGCTTTCATAATAAAACCTTTGACTCGAAGATAATGTACATCAAACAATGCCACGCTTCTTCAAATCTTGGTTTCCTTGAAATGCTTCGACATTTTGCACTGATCTTAATTTCGCTATTTGGAAAAAAGGAAAAATGCTTAAATGAAAGCTCCACATCAGAGGAATGTATTTAATATTTTGCGCACTCCTTTTCAGTGAAGTTTTGATGAAGTTTTCTGCATTAAAATTATCTGAAAATAATCGAGCTTATTTGATTTAATCGCAACATCCATACACGGCCGTATAAAAAAGATTTTATTTATCGCATCATTACAAAATACGATTGCAGAAATTTCATTCACTATTACTACAGGTACAGGCAGGCAAATCAAATTCAGAAATCAGAAGCGAGTCATTTACTGAAGGCTTGAGTAGAAAGAACAGTGTTATATTCTTCGTAAGAGTGCTGCCTCGAAAACTTCTCGTGAACACTCGCCTCTGTCTTTTATACTTTCTTTACGTTCTTCTTTCCGCCTTTTTCTTCAGGTCTCCTGGAATACAAAACACTTTACTGGCAGCTTACACGTAAAGGTAAAATACTTGACTTTAAAACTGATTAAAATGAGGTACCACAGTTCAGGAAACGGTGTGAGGCCTAGAACAGCTTAAACTTGAAATACACAGAACACATCGAACATCAAATTACACAGATGCTGCGTGAATGTTACTTGAGTGTAAAGCTGATGTGTTCACCTACTATAAAATAAAAACACTGTGCTCATGATATGCTAGACTCTGTGAGTATTCTGCCCCAGCACTTACAAACACTGAAGACGCCTATAATGTGAATGAGAGTTAGTTCACTAAACTCCGATCGTACAGAAACTCTCTTCTAATCCATTCTGAGAAGACCATCTTTAATTTTCTCAAATAGGAAAATACATTTCTCAAAGATTAAATGAATAATTTGCAATGTAATTTAACAGATACGAGCAACGCAGCCTCTAGACCTTTTTCTCTTCGGCCTAGAAACTATTGAGACATGAAACCAATAGAAAGGGATCTAAAAACAATTAATTTTAAGAGTAAAGCATCATTGTTTGCATTATTCCATCTGTAACTCTTGCTTGAGACTGTTGGAACATGAAACCAATACAAACTACATTAAAACAATGTATTCAAAGAGTAAAGTATCACTGTTTGCATTATTTTACCTATAACTCATCCTAGGGACTGTAGGGACATGAAATCAATACAAAAAGATCTAAAATCAATAAAATCAAAGGTTAAAGCATCATTGTTGGCGCAGTTGTCCTCTAAATTCATCGTACACCTACCTTGTGCTCCGGCTGCGCGAGAGATTTCACCATCTGAACTGCAGGCGAGACCGCAAGCAGAGTTCGGTCCACAGACTTCATCATCAAACTTTTGGTGGCTGTGGCCACTGTGGTTAGTGCGTTCTTCTGCGGTGCTGTGATGGATAAATTGTGGACTGATGCGTATTCCTCACGAGATATATAACGCCTCATCATAGGCTTGGTACTGGCTGGGAATCTGATAGCATTGCTTTCATTGATGACGAAGTTGTGGATAGCCCCACTCAGAGTTGAACTGTCTTTGTTCGAGTCGCTTGATTGCTCACAAGGAGGTGAGGTTTCCCTTCGATGAAATGGATGCCATCCTGCGATGCTAGCCAAATGATATTTAGAACGTTTCTTTAAAAACTCTGTTGCTGTTATATTTGAAGGTTCCTTGAACACATGCAACAAGTTGTTGCGTCGGGCGTACTCTTCTCGAGAAATGTGTTCAGTTGTTTCTCGCAGGCCTTCGCGATTAAAAGTTATGTGGAAGCCAGAATTTCCCATATTGACGTACTCATCTCGGGCTCGGAGACGAGTTTTAGGGTCAGCATCTGTAGAGGGCGTGAAAGTTTTCACGAAAGAAGCATACGCCAGCTCGCTGTTGGTTGCTTCCTGAGGCTTCTCACTGTATTCAGAAGAAAAGCAAGATGCTGCTGAAATACTCATTGAATCTTCGTCAGATGGGCAGGATATTTCTGGGTGAATTTCTGACTTACTAAGCGTGTGTGTAAACGTTTCTGATGCGTTGCTAATGTAAAAAGTGATGCCTTGATCTCCAACAGCCTCAGAATCATCAAAATCTTTTGATACATTGGTGAAATGGCAACTACAAATGGAAAATTTATCTTCTTCACAACATCTATGGTTTTCCTTACCATTTGGAAGGGAATTTTGGTTTTCAGCTGCTTCGTTAACTCGTAGGCGGCAACACCAGTGAATATTTGCATATCTAGGTTCATCCTCTTCCACTTCTTCATAAATAGGTGAGTCGTCACTTAAAGGAGCATCGTTCAATTCGACGTTCGATTTTTCAGGGGAATTGACACAAAGACTTGAGTCTGCCGTGATTCCTGGTCCTTGGAGTGGATTATTTTCAGGTGAAGCGATAGCGTTGCTGACGTCAAGCTCATCCTCGTTGTAAAATGAGGGAGAAACAACACTTTCTTCATTTTCTGATATTTTAACACTTGAATTTTTTTGTTTCAGCTCACCAAACACGGCTAACTGGGGACAAATGGAGAATATTTCTTCAGTTGGTTTGAAGTCAGATGCCATCGCCATTCTTGTGGAATATCGTTTTCGACAATACTTTGACAGGCTTGCTCAAATTGCTGCAAATAACTACTCACAAAACACGTTAATATTTCCTCAGACCTCGAATCTCTGCACAGAGCGACTGCGTACTGACCCCAATCGTGTCAGTCGAACACTACAAGCTACCAGCAGGTTAGATCACATTAAATCATTTTTCAATCGTAAACCAGAACATATTTCCAGGACAGAAAGGAAGTGCTCCTTAGAGATCTAGCACGTGTTACACACTGCCTATTTCCTTTACCTGCCAAGTAACGACTTGAGCCGAGTCTGCTGGTCATGACCGCTCGCGACTTATCGGTCGGTTCATTTAGACCGGGAAACAAAGAAAGCAAACCACATTGGTCTTTGATCTCGGGTTTTCTGTCATTCCTTACCTGGATTACAACAACACGTAATAAATAAGTGATGAGTTCAAAAAGAGATGAAAAGTAAATTTATAAATTATGCATTCTCAAGTTGTAGGAATGGTATTGAAAGTTGAAAGCCAGCAGGTTTGTGAAGTTGTTAAACCATGGAATGAGTTAATTTCGAAAAAAGCTTGCTATTTTGAAAGCGTCATTCAAATATTTTAAACTTGAAATACCAGCTCCTGTTAGTATCGGAATGAGTGCGAGATTAATTCATGGAAAATTTATAGGCAGAAAATAATTTTATCAGCTTTCGGCATCGAGAGCAGGGATAACGGAAGCGTCGCTCGATAAGTGAGTACTGGGAGTCATTTGCAGTCACGGCTCTCAGCTTTGATATCTGGACAAACATCAAGGCGTTTTGACTTGACCGTATGTGATGCATTTGAAATCCTTATCGTAGAATCACATTGTTTCCTTTCGCGGGGAGGTAAGCATGCAAACAGCAGATTATTTTGAAACGTTTACTAGATGTGAGCGAGGGATAAAACCTGATACGTTTGCTTATTGAGATATTTCAAAGGTCGGATTTAAAAGAAATTAGGCTGGTACAGCAAAGAGAGCAAGTACTCTTTTACTCTTTTGATGACTTAGCTATGCTATGTGGGGTAACAAATTTGGTTCGTAAAAGCTCAAGGTAGACAAAATACGAAGTCAAATTAGTTAAGAAGAACTTACTCTCCTAGCTAAATCGCTACTAGCTCCGAACAAAGCATTGGTGGCGATTTGTTTTTTTCTGGGCAATAAGAACTGTGGTGATGAAAAATCCAGGGAAAATTCAGAGTTTCGTAATTCGTAATGATTAAAAAACATGAGACTTATCATAAAATGATACTAAGCATTAATGTACATACGTGACACATTGAAACAATTATTCAATAGTTCAATGAACATTTTTGCTTAAATAATTCAAATGGTTTGCATGCTTACCATCTGCCACTCAATTAGCTGTTTAACTTGCTTGTCAAATGAAGTTTTGCGTTTGCTCATATCTCATGAAAACAAAGTTGAAATTTGATACTAACGTTAAGTTTATTGAAATTCAAGTCATCTTCACAAAGTTCGAAATAAAAAGTGGCAGTGACAAGTGTGAGACGAGTCGTTGGGAACACGAAATGTAGATCCATTCTCCACAGTCAATCCATTTTAGCGCATTATTGGACCAAGCCATGAACAAAGGACCTTTTCTTAGAAAGGTCTAAGCTTCTAGACTAGTACGCTCCAATCAATTTCCATGCTTCTCTAATTTGATAAACACTCGCCCCTTCGATGACAGTGCACATCTACGCAGTGATGATAATTGTTGGAATGGAGCTTACGTTAGGGCAAATTATTTTGGGGGGATATTTTTAGTGCTTGTGATACAGCCCGGATTTTACGTCATAAGCCAGCGACATGTTTCAGCAGAGAAGGTCTGCCACAATGTTCATCTGAACACTGTGTGCTGAGTCAGTAGAGTAGTCTACTGATACAGTGTAGTGCTGCTGGATAGAGATATATGAATAAGATAAAACAAAGAGTCATAAAAAAACAACCATACGCTCTATGTACCCTACAGTACACCACACACGGCACTCCATACCATACACTGTATCACAGAACACAGGACACTGTGTGCAGTGTAGAACCGAACACAAGACACTGAATACACTGTAGGGCAAATGATTCATTGTATTGTAGTGATTTTTAAAACTTGTTTAGACAGTTATTGCACTTTTCATTTCAAATCACCGCAAATCAAATCGTATCAGTTCAACACAAAAAAGTCTCTCATTTAATGGAGATAAAGCTTGTCTACTTCACCTTGAACTTTTGATTACTACCTTCAGAGACTCTCTCGAAGGACGTGTCATCAATTTACTGCACTTCAAGTTTTTCTCATCACCACTTGTTTTTTCTTCTTACCAGCAATCTTTCTCTGGTTATTTATTTTCAATTCAATTCAAAGTTGAAAATTAATCTCAAACTTCACACGCACCACGTTTTCCATTAATAACTTGCGATCTCACACAGCCATTTTTAGTTATTTTTCTTGGCGTAAAAATGAAATTTTCCTTCTCTCAGACTGTCACACGTGGCCCGGTGCTAAGCAGCAGCCAGTCCGTCTGGAGCAACTCGAGCACAAATACTCAAAATTTTACGACGGGCTTAGGCCTACGCAAAGATGTGTCGTCAAGGTTAAATGAACGATTTGAGCGGTAAAACTGCAGCTCGTTGCCTCTATATCGCGGTGCAGATAAGAGTAAATTGTGAGGTGCGTCATAGGAGAAGTTTTATCTCGTCTTCTCTATGTGGGTCTTTGAAGTTATCTGAAGACTAAATGAGTCGGGTATTTCTTAATTGTCTAAAGCTTCTTTTGAATGGAATGATTGTTTGCCTGTTTTGACTCGCTTCATTTCGTGGATCTCTCCACTCAATTGTTTGTAATTAACTTTCAAACCTGTTTGTCAAATGCAAACTAGTTCCAATAAAAGAAATTTGATGTTTGTTTTATTGCCATCAGTATTTTTTTGGTGTTTTTTACTAGCAGTTACTTCATTTCTAGCGTTGACTCTAGATTTGGGAATCCAGTCAGTGTTGTATATGTCTTGATTGCCGTTGTAGAACAATCCATGTTTCTGACTCAGGTAGACTCTTTTGTGCCACCATTACAAGCATGGAAATATTATGAGTTCGTGATGTGATACAAAGCATTTTCCCGAGCCCCTTGACTGGAGTATTAGTTGATACGTGGGAGTTAAAATATAGTTCTGAATGTCAATCTCGTGGTCTTAGACTCTGAATTACTTTAATTCACTCGCTTTACTTTTAAAAAAATTTCTCATACCGCAAGTCCCTGAGCTCGTATTTCAATGTAAGTAGGAGCTAACAAGAGTGTTTTCAACATTGCTTCGTTGCTGAAATTATGACTTCTTTTCCAGTTGTAGTTACATATTTTACCACACGTAGATTGAATAACAGTAGGAATACATTGCCCTAAATCATTTGTTTCGACTTGTTACATGGGTATTACGATACTCATGTGTGTGTATCAACTAAGGATCTTTACTTTAAGATATTTTAAAAACCAATCATATTAAACTCAAATGAATTTTTTGTATCATTTTCATTGGAAATAAACTGTTTTTTCTTTTTTCTTGTGGCATTGTAATTATCAACTAAAGTTCATAAAGCACATCTGCCTCTTACGGACCTTTATAAAAAGACATTTAAAAACGACGTGGTACACTTTTTTGTGTGATATTTGTTGGGAATACAGAATTTTTATTTTTACTTTGCACAACTGTCCGGTAGTAGTCGAGAGGTCAAGTACGTCAGTATACGCGGACTATGACGAGATCTGTGCAAGGTTCGAGACCACTCAGATGGAAAAGAAAACGACTCACGTACTAAGTAAGGCTATCCCTTGCCATTTTCAGCTTAATCTCACAAACAAGAGAACAAGAAAAATGTTCTCTGGGATAAGAAATACTGTTGTTTTTTAATTGCTATTCGATCACAACTTGTAAGGATAAATACGATGATATTTTTCTTTATCTGGTGACGGTATAACTAAACTTGCCTGATAAAGGTGTCGAAGATGTGATGTCTTGTATTGTTTTTGTCCCTCAAGGAGACATTTCAATATTCAGCTGGGAAGTAAACAACGTTTACGATACATAAAAATAAAATAAGAGGCTGTGAAAAATACAATAAGATTAGATAAGAAAAACACAACAAGAACTGTGTAAACACACAGATGTATAGAAATTACTGAGTTTCAAGCAGGTCTAAACATGTATGGGTGTAAATGACGTGAAATTGTGTGAACATTTTCATGTTAATATAAAATTTAAACTGTGAGAAATCTTAATTAGATACCTAGGTGAACTTCCAAGTTGATCGATCTACAGATCGGTTTCTCATGACTCGTCTGAGGCCGACGTTTGGGTCCGATTTGAGCCGCGCTAAAAAGATTCAAGCAAAAAAATATTCTCCGTTGTTTTAATAACTGAAAAAATCAAATTCAAACTCAAATGACCTTTTAACTTAGCTTTAATTTAATTTTCCACAAATGCGTTTGTTTACTCCTAGTGAACAGGCACTAATATAAATTGAAATGCTTTTCAAGTGGAATAGAATCGACATGCATAACAGTTTTGAGTTACAATTTTTTTAAATCAAAACGCTGTTTATTAGATTACAGCTAACAACAAGTAGCTCTTATAGCCTTGCATAATTTTAATTAGAAGATAGATTCCTATCGCAGAACAAATTTTACTCAAGAAATAGCTATCAAGTGAGATTTAGCTCTTCATTGTGAAAAGCTCTCAATAAAAATTAGCTCTTCATTACGAAATATCTCATATATACAAGACAGCCATGGAGTATAAATAACTCTTTACTACATCGTAGCTCTTCAATGCACAACTACTCTCAATAACAACGGAGTTCTCGAATACAAAAGAACTTCAAAGTACAGTAAGAACGCAGTAAAGTAAGATCTCAGCTCTAGAATACAAAACAACTCTCAGTTATAGCACCGTCCTTGAACACAAATATAATCATGTATACCAAATATGATGGCTTGCATACGGAATAAGTCTTAAACTCATACCTGCTCTTGGAGGAAAAGAGTTATGGTGTGAAAGTCGCGTGATAAACAAAACAGCTAATAAATATACCGCAGTAGTCACATGTATAACAGCTTTTGAATGTACAGCGGTAA
This sequence comes from Platorchestia sp. MABIK, assembly GCA_014220935.1. Taxonomy (NCBI): domain Eukaryota; kingdom Metazoa; phylum Arthropoda; class Malacostraca; order Amphipoda; family Talitridae; genus Platorchestia; species Platorchestia sp. MABIK. Next base: position 35,098 of record JACJUY010000240.1, read on the forward strand.
TCGCACGCATAACAGCTCTTGAACATAAAGGGTGTCGCAAAAAAGTATACCCAATTTGAAATTACTATGTCTCAGAAATTATTAACGTTACAAAAATTAAAAAAAAATTTCATATTGTTTATCAACAGTTCCGTCATCTACATACATGGGAAAAATTTGAGGATGATAAATGAAAGCAATATTTTCGTGACAGACACGAAAAGTGAGATTACGCGAGCTAGTTTAAAATGAAAATTTCTTTGTGTTAAAAATTTTTTAAAAGTAACTTTCAACTGTTTATTAGTAATAAAACATCATCAGCATTTCAAAAAAAGAAGAAAATTATTTCAAGCAGTAAACTAATGTCTAATTTCCTTCTGTTTGGGCACCGTTTCTTTCAACACACACAATTGCATTTTCTTTCTCATTCCTGTCATCACTTGTCTTAGGAGAGCATCATTTTTTTGAAGCAAATTGATATCGTTGACAATTCTTTTCCTCAGATCATCAATGTTTCTTGTTGGGGAATTGTAAACTTTACTTTTTAGATGTCCAAATAAGAAAAAATCACAGGGTGTCAAGTCGGGAGATCTAAATGGCCACTCAATTCGATGATTCAAAGCTATAATGCGATCGCCACATTATGTGGGTAGGGAAACCAGTGGAAGTCTTGGAAGTCTTTACTGTTGGTGCAGGTGGGGTAGCGTGACGATTAAGCGCTGTCCCTGAAGGGCCGCCAGCTTATAAAGCCTCTGAGGCGCTTGGGGTAGGAGGTGTTAGAAGTACGTCGCGTACGCCCACACATACCTCCCCCACCGACAAAGAAAAGTTAGGATACAATCATCAATTATAAAAGAAACTAAAAAAATCTAATATAAAAAATTAACTAATACAACTCAGAACAGAAAAAATCGGACACTCTTGATGCCGTGTCTCGAGCGGTGAAATACTCAAAATTATTGACTTGAAAACATTTTAGCACCAATTAGATTAAAAATCTTCAATTCGCTTGATTAGCAATAAAACGCAATTCCAAGATGTATTTTACGTACACTAGTAAACGCAAGAAAGCAAGAAGAATCAAAGCTGCGAAGCTTGTTAACAATACAATGACTGTTCTTCAACATTCTAAAAAAAACGAGTCGTTACAAGACTCGAGAAATTCATCGAACATACGTAGAAAAATAGCAACGCTTGGTTCAGGAAGAAAAAGAAAAGCCAAAATTCTACAATCGCAAAAATAGAGAAAAAATGATCACGATCTGCCGTAATAATATAATAACATAAAATCTCCTTCCTATAAATCGCAATCAAATAACTGATTAAAGTGCTAAACAAATTAATTAAACAACGATCGAGAACATTAATAATTTAGCACCCGTGGAACATAGTAGCCGATGCTACCGAGAACCAACACCAAATACCATGAACACCATTATTAAAAATTTTGTAGATGCACTCTGAACCTTTGTACGCGCATAATCAAAAACTTAAATTACAAAATTACTCATAAATTTAACAACCAAAGTGAAGTGTCACCGATAAACATGAATATAATCCTGGTTACCAAACAACCAAGTGAAGCGTGCGTGATTAACATACTGGTAAAACTAGGAAAACATCTATAAATCGCAGTCCGTTGCAAGGCAAATACTGAAATTTTTATTGTGAACAAAAACAAAAACAAAACTAAAATCAAAACTTTTACCATGTGGGTAATGATTAATGATGTCGTCGTCTTATTCCAATTTCTAAATGATTTATTAATTTAATGAGTTGTATATTTTTTAGGAACTCTCGACGATTTATCGAAGGGAAAAAGGGATAAACGTTCCGTAGAGTTAATAGGGTGTATTGGAGATTATTTTCATAAAATCGAGAACAAGTTAGATCGACCATTCAAACATTTTAGTAAAACAATTGACGGGATCAATGCCGGAGTGCCGTGGGACTCGTTTAAGCCATTAAATTAAGAGATTATTTCGTGTACGATTATGGAACATCGAAAAGAGAGTTAAACTCAACAAGAAACAAAAAGAAATTAATTGATTATAGCGCAAGATTATATGAAACAGGGAAAAGCGAGTTAACTCAACGAGAAACAGAAAGATTAAAGGTGCCATGCTAAGTGATCGGTTTCAATGAACAATTCTTAAACGTAACCAAATGTAGAACGCTAATGTGTCGATGGTAGTAATCTACACCTCTGTAGCCAACATGCCAATCGTGGTTTGATTTAGTAATTTAGCTCGTCCCGGTCGTCTGGAGCGCCTGGGCCGTCGCTTGGGGTAGGAGGTGTTAGAAGTACGTCGCGTACGCACACACAAAATACCTCATTTAATTTTCCTTTACAGCACCAGTTCTGTGAGCAGGAGCGCCATCCTGAACCCACTACGTTCTAATTAATCTGTTTCCATGGGTTCCCCGGAATCTTGGAATTATCTATTAACTCTCTGCGCAAGCATACTTTGCGTATCTGTCACCAAAAATATTGCTAAAATGTATCCTCTCATTTATCCTCTTCAAATTTCCCATCTAGGTGCCGAAACGGTTGACAAACAATATGAAAATTTCCAAATTTTTGTTACATTTATATTTTTTGAGAAATGGTGATTTGAAATTGGGTATAATTTTTTTTGCGACACCCTGTATAACGGTAGTGGCATGTGTTACAGCTCTTGAATATACAGTGGTAATCGCACGCGTAACAGCTCTTGAATATATAACGGTAGTTGTGTGTATAACAGCTCTTGAACATACAACGGTAGTAGCATTGAAAGCAGCTTTTGAATGCACAATGGTGATGGCATTGAAAACAGCTTTTGCATAAACATAAAACGGTTGTTGCAGCAGAATTTAAAACAGCTTTTGTAGCAGCAGCGCGAACTGCATTTTACACACAAAATGTGCGTAGCACACCAGACCAAATGCTTCGCAAAACAAGGATTTTCTGTTCAAAAGGTTCCTAAGAATATCTTTAACAAATATAGATGGGCTATTTTTATGCATAAAAAATTTCCCAGCACAACATATTTCGCTGCATTTCCTTTTCTTCAGTAAAAGAGGTTGCTAGTAAAACAAGAACGATGTGATTCCTGACAGGTCTCTGTAGCGCAGTTTTGCTACAGTCATTACCAAAAGTATAAGTAGAACTGAAAAAACCAAGCAGTATGTGAGACAAGCTTTTTTCCCAAGACATAAGCTCCGCTCCCAAGTTCGCAAGACATAAGCTTTTTTCCGCTTAGCTAAAAACCGAGTTTCGTAAGCCTTATTTATACTTTAACACCAGCTGTACGAGAGCCTTTCATGACGAAACGGGACTGTCGTCAAACGAGGTTAGTATGCAATTAACTATTTTGGTATATTACAGAGCTTCTCGTTTTAACTGGTCACAGTTTCACCAAAATCAGTTTGGCCACAAGACAGTCAGGGTCAGTACATGTACAGTGCCGAGGAGAAATGGCAGGTAATATAAGTGACTTTGTATGGTAATTAATGTAGTCGGTCATCGAATTTTACGACATTATCTTATGTAAACCTCAGCTTGTACGAATTCAAAATTATTTGCTATTGTTTTGTGAATTCAAATAGATTCAAGTCTTGATTATATCACGAGTCACAACTATTGATTCGAATCAAATTTTAAATAACGGTTTCTAACATATGTTATGGACTCAAACATTAATGTATCAATATTTTTTTCTTAAATTAGGATATCTTTATGCCATCTACTTCGTTTTTTGCTATGCAAAGAATAAGAAATTGAAAAAGCAAACCTATTATTTCAATCCCTTTTTTGCATCAGAGCTTCCACAAACTTGACGTACATTTGAAAGCTAAATTTTTCCCCCTTTTATAGGTTACAAAACCTCTTCTCTTTATCTCAAATAGATGAAAGCATCGAATTGTGATAAGCGGAAAATATTCTCAACGTTTATCGAAGTTTTAATTTTAATCACTTTAGAGTGGCCAGGTATTTTTTTAAGATTTAAAACTACGTTCTCATTTGAACTGATAGCGATTTTGTGGTCAGTTTACACAATTGAATCTGATCTGATAAACTGCTAAACACGGTCTGATATACTCGTAAAGACTCTCTCTGCGGAGCATTTTGTGAGTAGCCTCCGTGTCGTACACAGTGTCGAAGAGGGAGAGTTTGGAAAAAACTCTTATTGTGTGGAGTTCAGTAAAAATTTTCATTTCAAACTCACATGGAAAGCGAAGTCAACAGTGAAAAGTTGTCCCCGAGGGATAGAAGGTTCCAAGCAGGGTACACATTTCAGAAAATCAACTCTCGAAGCCGTTTGCTCCGTAGGCAAAATATCGTCAGCTACATTCAAGTTCATGACCATATCTCATCTCAGAATTTACCTACAGATACCAACTCCAATCCTAGAGCCAAACAACTGAAGTCTTCGATAAGCACATCGACACGGATAAAATTTGCGTCACTTCCGAGAAATAGGGCTAAGAACAAAAATTCTTCATTCGGCAAGACCATCTGGCCGAGAACTGAGACTGAAGTTTCAAGCTCATCGCCCAGTGCCTTCGATCAAGTCTCAGGTTTCAGCCAAGAAAATCGAGAGCATCAGGATTTGAGCTCTGACCAAATTCCATTACATCGTTCTTCAAAAAGAGCACAGCGTTCGACAAAGAGACGGGAAAATGAGTCTTCAGGTTCCAACAGTGAAATAAAGTTCAATTACCTCCCCAAATACGAACCAAATAATTGTGTTAACTCACCACTCACCAGAAATTTGTCAAACACATCCGACACACACTGCGATTCATTTGATGCAGGTTTCACAGATCTCAATGTTATGAGCAGCGAACATCCAGACACAGATTTAGATTCATTTGAAGAAGAGATCTCTCCTTACACAGCTCTCCTCAACGATATGCTTAGCAATCCCAACGACTGCATTGGCTTTGAAGAGTTTTCTTTGGCCTCGGGGGAGTTCACTCCGGAATTCTCTTCAACTCCTAACACTTTGCTCGAAGCACTGAAAAAGATCCCAACTTTCAGCATCGTTAATCCCTGTGAAGAAAGTGTTCCAGTCCAGTCTCATTTAACGTCTGGCGTACCCGGGAATTCAGATGAAGACAAAGAGAACCATTTCCTAAGTGTGAACCATTTCCTGCCTACGCAGTTAGCTAAACATGACCGACACTGCACTGCAACATCACAGACGAAGGGCTCACCTAAGCCCAAGTTGACGCAGAATTCCAGCTTACTGGCTTCAACGGCGAACAATAGCTACGACACGTTCTCAAACCGGAAGAATGAGGTGTCGATAGCTATTTATAAATGCCCAAGTGAGGCTTGGGAGTTCAGTCCATTTAATGAGGAAATTTTGTGCGAAATAATACGTGAAGACTGCAGAGTTCTCTGCTCACTGAATTTGCGTGAACAAATTATCAGCATGGAAGTTGCAAAATTCGAGTTGAAGCAGTGCGAGATAGATTTAATCAATACAAAGATAGATAATATCACACAGGATTTGCGACTCCAGCTTTTGGAGAACCTCTTTGGACGAACTGACTTCGACAGAAGTGAAAAAAGACTCTACTCAATGACTATTTCACTGAAGAGTATGTTCATTTCTTCGATTGTCGATCTTCAATGTCGCATTCCACCCGAAGAAAGAAGCTTGGCTGAGATAACCAAAATGATCCAAGGTATCAGACGAGAACTGTTTCGGAATGCGAAGAGGATGGCAAGACAGCTAAGAGAAACTAAGATCGCTTTTAGATCTGAGAGCCGTTTTGAACTTCAAGCTATTATTGATTCCAGCATGAATATTATCAGCAAATACCCAATGAATCCATTTTTATGGGTCCATGTTACGACGATTAGCAAGCCTTCGAGGATAATGTGTATGAACATAGCCAAACCAGTCCGCAGCACGGTCAAGGTGGGACGAGATGGTTCTCTCAAGTTCGTGAGCCGCCCTCGGTTCTTGAGGATGGGTAAACATGGCAAGGCTTTCCTGGTAGTCTCCTTGCCTCTCCTAATTGCATTAACTGTCCTCGCCGTCTGGTTTTTCTTCACATTTGTGAAAGGAAGCTTAGTTTAATTTCGTGGTCTTGATATGGAAAAAATGTACCCACATGTTCATTTTGGTTGTATTGTGCATGAGTGTTTATAAATAATGTTTTAATTTGGTGGTAATTTTGTTTACTTCGGTAATCTTAATCCTAAGCATTCATTGTAAGGTTTTTTAAAAAGCTATTCGGATGAAGTAGCCCCGAATTAATGCATGTGTTCGTAATTCTTTTTAAATTTACGATTGTGAGTTTTTACCTTTTGTGACTACAACTGGCCGTGTGAAAGGAATGGTCTGTGCTCACGACGTCTGCTGCTCAATTCTGAACAGTTTGTCTTCTTTGTTCCATTGGACTTTTGCCAGTTTTCGCAGGAGTGTCGATGTCAAGTTCAGGGTTCAATCTGTTCGAAAAATTAAAATTTTTCATTCAAGTTCGGCAAATATTACGTAAAATTCCTGTGAAAATTGTGCAATTTCTTTTCCTGTGAATTGGATAATGATCTGGATAAATACGATTCATCAGTGAGCGAGGAGTTATTCCTGGCTAGTAATACCTGAACGTTAAATTATTGAATGTTACGGGATCCGTATTCTAGTCGAAATTTAGTAGACGAGAACCACAGGGAACGCGAAACACCAATCAGAGTGGATAAAAACATGAAGTAGGTTAGTCTCCAAACTTGATCTGATGAAATATAACAGACAACGATGCAACGAAGAGATAATTTGTGTATGGCATGAAAAAGGACTGCTCTCTTATTTAAGGATATTTTGAGCAATTAACTATCTGTCCTGTAGAACGTTAGGTTATGCTCACTTGTACGTTTGATCTCGATTTTATTCTGCGGGGTTTCCTTCGACGTATGAAGAAGACGTTACATCTAACCACACTGCTTTAACAATAATTATTGAGGAAATTTTCTCCTGCTGTGATGCACGTATTTTGTTTCTATTTTACACGCACGAGCAATCTTTTAAAATTATCTAGGCATAGAATTTCGTATTAAAAATACTATCCATATAATTTCTACGTGCGTTTAGACAACAAATCTGCACAGTGAATGCCAGTGTGGAGCTCTGCACCGTAGATTTTACTGTGTTTACACTAAACTGAGTCTCTGAGCTCATGCTATGCGGTGTATTTATCTTTGTTATTCACACGTTGCCATGAGAGAACTATACCTTGATATCATACTTGCATTGTATAATACTCAAGAATTGAATGTGATTTTACCACCGATGATAGCGTGTGTTTGGGAGTAAGTGCGAATTTGCGTGGTTTACAGGCCCTACTCCAAGCTGAGAGGTACTACGTTTCAGTTGGAAGACCTTCGTTGAATTGTCTTTTTATCTTTGTCTCAAATTGTTCGCATTTGTGGGATTGAAATAATGTTTTTAATAGTTGTTTTGATTAACACTCTTCTCTTGAAGAGTATTTTATGCAGGGTAACCGGTACTTGGAGACCGTTGTTCTGAACGCTTTTTGATCAATGGATGTGTTGTCGAAAATGCTTCGTTAGAGAGTTACAAAGACTTGAAATTTTCGCATGGCCGCAAATGTCTCTTGAGGTTGAGCGTCTAAATTTCTACGTCTGGGGACAATTGAAGCATTTGGTGTATGAAACATTGATTCATTCCGAAGGAGACCTCATCGGTAGAATTGTTGGTTTGCGCAAAGATTCGTGAAACTCCTGGTGTAATCAATCGCGCCCGGCACTCATTGCACAGGCGTTTGAACGCCTGCATTGCAACAGATGAGCGTCATGTTGAACATCTTTTATTAATATTCAACCTAATTTGGAAATTTGTTTTTATGTGGATATAATAATTAAGGCTGTATTTTTTTGTGATCATAATAAAAATAGTTTTAGCAACATCTACATTTCACTCTCCTGCCACTATCAGAGGGAGAATATTTCTCCAAACACTTCAAATTTCAACTCCTTGTAAATCTTTCACGCCTTTATGACCACACGTCTATTGAATGAAAATCATTTATTTCAACGGTTTCTATATTACGAGCATGTCAAAATTTTTCCAACAAAGTGCTGATCATCCTGTGTACTTAACGTCCTATCTTTTAATATTTTTTATATTTTTAAAACACGTTATCATTGACCGGAAAAAGCATACTTTAAACATCTTTCATTGAATCCATCAATCTTAAATTTGGGTGTGGTGTGGTATGGTAGGCCTGCGTGAACACTTCTATTTCCGGACACTATATCAGTAAAATTCTCGGCTAGACCGTGATAAGCGGATGTATGTTCACTCTTTTATTTGACTTAAATTAAGTGGCTTTCGATGGCTCCGTCTTCCAACTACGTTATCTTATTATTTTATTGCACCTGTGATAACGAAGTAGGCTGTTGTCCAGCATTGGTTCTCTAACTGCGTGGAAAAATTTCCTGTATTCCCACAAATTCCGTATTTTCATTTCTGTATTGAAACGACTTTTTGTGTTTTTGAATAAAAGGCGAATAACTTTACAAAAACTCTCATTATTTTTTCGGTAATTGACAGGAAATTAATTTTGTCTAATGTACAGTATCCTCCCTACAAAACTTGATCCTCTCACTTATGCACGTAGAGGCTTTTTCTGTTTAATGTAAGAAATTTGTACTTAAAATTTAACTTAGTAATACTTCATCCTGCGACCCCACACAACATTTTGAGAGGGTTCTCACCAATCATCAGTGAAATTCATGCGTAAAATCTGATTTTTAGTTCGAGCTCGTTTTTTGTGGGACTTGACCTTTAATTTCAAAAAATTTAACGCATCGAAATAGAGTGTAGTCAGTGTAAATTTTGCATGGTAACTTTCCCATCAACTATATTTCGTAAGCATATTATTAAACTGCGCTTTACTAGCCTGTTAATGAACTGTGTTTCACTAGTTGGTTAATAAACTGTGCCTAACAAATTGGGTCAGGAGCCGGGGTTAGCCAGCCTGCTGATAAGCATTGTTTAAATCGATTGCTGATGAACTGTTCTTTACTGACTTGCTAACGAGCTGTGTTTAAAGGAACTTGTTAGACTATACGTAAGATACTTTCTAACAAACTGTGCGCTAGAGACTTGTTTGTAGATTGTGCTTTGTAAACTTGCTAATAAATTGAGCTCAACAATTGTTAGTTAACTGTGTTTAATAATTTGCTAATAAACTTCGTGCAAAATTGTGTTTCTTTATCTTCTAACTCTAACTCATATTATATCCAACATCTTTACCTTAAACCTCTAACATAGAAGTCATATCTAATCAGCGCACACAGACCTCCATTTATTACCAGTTAAATCTTTGCGTTATCTGACTAACATTGGCTGCGTAGTCTCTATGAGGTAATCTGAGTTCTCTAATCAAAGACTTCAATTCACCAATAGTTTGAAGTTACCACAAATAAAACTGATATGTTGAAAAATTAGTGAATTTGGTGTTTTTAGGCGTTCGAAAATATCAAGATTAGTTATCCAAAAATGTACGGGAAGTTATTTCATTTTCATGAAATGACAATGAATTTGTAAGAATAAATACATCTCTCACCATTACGAAAGTTAGTAATGTGGCCTAAAATATATTTTGCAATACCCAGGAAAGATATGTAAAGTGAACATTTCCAGCTGGTCAGTCAACACATTAAAAAGGGTTTTCACTCATAATTCACCATGATTTTTTACAAAATTCACTTTAAAAATAATGCTTTATTCTTGACCATACGGTATGTGCCAAATTGTACAATATTTTTTCTAGAGCCTTATAACTTTAGCCAGGATGCAGTGATAGTTACCTCCGGTCGAGCCGGTACCCATTTTAAGCACTTGAACCGAGAGGGTAGTTATGACAAGTTTTTTCATTTTCCAACAAGGGGAAACACCTGGCTGGCATTTCCGGGTATCGAACCAACAGCCTTTCACGTGAACGGTGAGCACTGTTAACTTGACCAAGGTGACCAATGAATGATTATTTTTTAAATTCTTCGATTATACGAGTAGCTTAAAATTTCTAGTAGCTCAGATATATTTTATCGTAGTCCCTATTGATTAGCAGTGCTCGCCTTTCACGCACAAGATCGGGGGTTAAAGACTCTATATTTCAATGGGTGGTCATAATTAGAGAGCTAATAGTAGTTGTAGTGCTAATTAGTAAGCTGATAGATACCCTGGGCTCTTCGTTGAGTGTGAGCTCTAATTGAGTGTGAGCTCGTGTAGCCTTCGTTGAGTGTGAGCTCGTCATAGCCGTGTGTGTAGCGGACCTGACTCCGTGCGGGGAGACCCGGGTTCGAGTCTCGGCGCTGGTGGCGATTTTCTCTGTTGGGTATAGGAGAAAAATTCTAAGCACAATACCCCACTCTACCCAGGTGTCTGAAATGGGTACCGGTCTTCGACCGGGGGAAAGCGTCATGGCGTCCTGGTGTTAGTTATAAGGCATTTGAAAATCAATGTAAAAGGTGATATATATCATGCTTCAATTGGAAATAAAGCATCCGTAGATGCCGATGTTTGTTAATTCCAACTCGATCGTAGAACATGAAATGCTTCCAGAGTGTATTTTTCATTTTTTAAAACATGCTCTATGGTATAAACACTTAGAAATTTTATAATTGCCTAAATTTTGTAAAAATTTAACTATATTATTGTTCCAAAATAGATAATACTTCTATACAAAATTTCATTCTCAAGCCCAAGTTGATTTATGTAAATAATCAATAAACAAAAATTTGGATCTATTTCAAAATTTGAAGTCTTCCCTCTAAAAACTTTCTTTACGACATCAGCCTGAAGTCTTATTTTCTCTCAAAGGGTGACTGTGATTAACTTTTAATTTTAGAATGTCTACTTCCATTAAAAACGTACGAGTTTGGACGAACGTTTAAGATAAACATTAATTCATTAAATATATAAAAGACTTCCCTCATTCAAAGAGTCTCAGTTAGAACTCATTGTTCTTGGATATTTTTAATAAAAGGGTTTGTTCATTATTGCTCAACTAGTGTGCACGGCCCGCCATAAATGATGGGATTCAATACTTTTCTTGAACAAACTTTCCAGGCGTGGATGACTATAAAAATATCTATCCTAACAGTACTCGTGATGAAAAATATTGTTGTACTTGCGCACTGGTGAAACTTGTTTCACAGATACGGTCATTATGGCTATCTTTAAAAGCATGGCAGAGAAATGGAAGAAGCGGACTCAAAATAAATAAACCATGGGTATTGTTAGGTAGTAGAAGGACCTGTGGAAATTACTCGGACGCGTGGAAATTCCTAAGTGGCCCTGTGTAAAAATTCTGTCATTATAACCAAACCTATGCTAGTCTATCCCATTCTAATCTAACCAAATCTATCCTAAACGAACACATCCTGATACAATTCAAACATATCAGATACAATTCAAACATGTATAGGCCATCTTTTAATGTTACACTGAGGAATTCGGTATCCATGATACCGCAAACTCAGACATCCTATGTTTTTTAAGAAGCGGACACCAAACAGATCTATAAATAAATATATAAATAAACACACAACGGGTATCATTAGGTTAGATAGGCACTGCAATTCATGACATAATTACATGCATGAGCAAGAATTGCAGATGCTTCCCACTCAGTCTTATTCATGAAAATTTAACGGTATTTTGAATAATAATAGTATAGCGTAAGTTTTACGGCATCTGTCCTATGAATGGTTTGTATGGTTCACAAGCTACGCCGAGGTCGGCTACAGTGACGAGCGCCACTCGTACTCATCACGATGATCCGAAGAATTCTTCAGACGATAAAGTAAAAAATTTAAAGCTATTTGTAAGCGATGCTAAGTGCTATTTATGAACTCAAGATATCTTAAATACCTCAAGATACCTTAAAGCTTATGAAAGCGAAGGAATAAAATCTAGTATAGTGTCGGTTACATGGGGTTTTATGGTTAGTCACTGCTATTTTGATAGTTTCTGTTGAAATGTAATCTTTACTTGCCGGTATGTATTTTGTTAGAAATCGTGGGCATTTTGTTGATGCCCACTGGTATTTTGTAATAATTGTTGGCATTTTGAAGACACATGCGTGAATATCATCGGTACTGGTCGGTATTTTGTTTATGCGTGCATGTATTTTATTAGAATTCACTGGTATGTTATAGATTCTTGAGGGCATTTTTAACATTTTTTGGTATTTGGTTGTAACTTAGTGTTCATTTGATGGTATTTGCATTTTGCTCTCTGCCTAAGCACAAATTCGAGAATATAAATTCTCCATGTTAGCTATAAATCTTAATGTTTAAGTGCTTAAAATACTTTATCCCGTCCATGGGCTCTTTCATTTTTTTTCGCTCAGTTAGGAGTTTTGCGTTTTGGAATTCATAACCAGAGACTGTCGATTGCATAACAGTATAATAGATTTGAATCATTGTTACCAAAATTAAAGCACTCTCTAAAATAAGTTTCAAAAAGCATGAACTTTCGTTTTACAAAGTCTAAATTGTAAATGAGCAATTTGGAAGCTATTGAATCGGGCAATACTTCCTATATTCATTTTTTGAACCTGGGGAGCGCCCAAAAATAGAAGCACTTCAATTTTCCTAATCATGGATTAGTTTCCTAAGTCAAGTGTTGGAATATATTCACCTCGTGGAATTGAAAAATTATTTATCGGTATCCAGTAGAAAAGATTGTGTAGTCAAATTTGATTTCGAAAATTATCTACGACTTAAAACTGGTATGAATATTATCAAATATTTTTTCAGTGCTTTGATTTCAGTTTTAAGAAGTACCTTGAAATTTAGTCTATAAATAATGACAGTTCCACACGCCAGATCAGTTCCACACGTAATCACGCCAGAGAGAATGTCACAATTTCACGAGAAACTTGAATCCAGGGTCCAAAATTCAAGCAGAAAATACAAAAATATATGACAAAAGATTATGTTTGTTCTGTAACTCTTTTTTTACACAGAAATATCTTTTTGGTTGTTATTTCACTCCTTTAATGCCACGAATAATCGATTTCTTTGAGCCAATTTACCTTAGCTCCTCGTCTGGTCGAAAGATTACTCTATTTAAGTGCGGAAACAAGTTACGGATTCCTATTTCTAATCTGGTCAAGTAATCTCCTTCATGATATTTCTAAATGCATAATCAACAACAACCAAGGCCGTTTTGGATGAAATTTACAGAACAATCTGTTTATCAGTCGTCTATCAAACAAAATTCATGTAGAATGATGCTAATTCTCTAGAACCGGCGAACGTGACACGCACAGTTCCTCAAGATTAGTAAGAATGTGTTCAAAATCTAAGAAAACAGTATTTATCTAATCATTCACTTTATTTCTGAAACAATATTGTTAACCTGGTTCTTCTTCGTTCTCGGTCAACACTTTGTTGTTTAATTTCCTGAGCGTTTACACATAGTTGCTTGTGTTTAAGTTAAAATAGGGAATATAGGTGGGATAAATGGTTTACTTTGATGATAATTTGGACAATCAACTATGGATAAAACATAGGAAGTTAACTTTAAACAAGGGTTTCAACATGACAAACAAGCGTAGTTGACCAGAGGTTTTGATAGAGTTTTGAAAATATTTACATGCTTCTCATTTTAACGAGACGATATAATTGAAAAATAGACGATATCATTTGAAAATAAATAATCAGGTGTGAATGAAAGTCGGATTTAAACGAAAGTAAAAAACACCGAAAATTAAGCATACAAATCTATTCATATCTAGTTACGAACGTCAAAAAAAAAAGAGGTAATGTTAAGTACAAATTAGGGCAAACATTTTTGTGGCACTCAATAGTACATTGCTCGGAGACAACGCAAATGGGAAATTTTTAAATCCGTATGAAAACTTGTCAAAATCTTGGACACATCTTGCTTATTCGAAACTTCAGTGCTCTCTTACGCATGTTTTGCGGTATGCCAGGTAGTTTTATACAGGGGCGTGGACAGTCGTTATAGTTGTGACAGTCATGAATCAGTCAGTTTTTCTCCTATACATCAACCTTCTACCAAGACAAATCCATTCATACTGTCCAGAACATCAATTTAATATTCATAAAACAATTAAATTTTTCATTTGTCCAATAAAAACACTTTTTCCCCTAAACGAGTGGTGACAGATAACCCACAAGTACCCTCAGATATTACATTAAACAAAAATTAAACCTAAAATATATGGCGAGATTAAAGAGCACAAAAATACAAGTCGGGCTTGTAACTTAACATTGAGACTTTGCTGTCACGTATGACTTGAAACCTACGTTTGTGGTAAACTGCACCTTAACAAAGGTTTTGCTTTTCATTTTGCAGAAGGACGGAAAGGTGCGTAGAGCTATATGAGTATCCGCTACGTAAGATGGAGGTGTGCTGCAGTGGCTCTCCGTTGTGCGGTGGCGATTGTGACATGTTCCAAGACTAGCGCTGTATGAGAAAATTACTGTTGAAAATTTGAGTAAAAATTTCTATCTTAAAAAGAGTAACCTTTTAAAATGCAAACATCTTGAGGTACAACTTCGTGCAGCCACAAATTACTGGAAACAAAACAAAAGTACTACTGGAATCAGTCTACAAGACTGTGCTTTCCGGGTGACAGTTTTTAGAAACTAATTATTGGAACATGGTAGCCCCATCTTTGAAAAGCTCCCGGACAGTGGTGCTAGAATATTGGAGACCATTCAAAACACAGCGTCCTGCGATGCATATTGGGGACAAGAAATCCATCCCAGTGATATAAATGGAGGTGGAAACAAAGATTCTTCTTGCCAGAAGCCTCCCTGAAGCCCAAACTGAAGCAACGCTTCAATTCGACTCTACTCCGAAATACAGTGTGCCGTATCGTGCTCCCGAATTGGTCACTCGCTACACCAGCGCCTTGACTCCTGGTTAACCTTCACAAAATCAGCAACACTTCATGTAGGTGTCGGTTGTCAGGGTAATTTGTTTTAGGTGGACTTAACCTATCTATTCTCTGCTACTCTCGTGAAAAACGTCAGTAAACTGAGCAGCCAATTTTCGGCTCGAGTGTTTTCGCTTTTATTCTCTATTTATCACATCGCCGCTCTTCATCTCGTCTAACTTTGTCATTTGCCGGTGTAGAGCTGACCAACCGATAGACTAAAAACTCACTTGAAGTGCTTGTATATATAATACTTAATGAGTTTCCTGCGATTAACCGCTCTAACTGCGAAAATAGAAGTTAAACCTTAAGGAAATAATTTTAATGTGGTGGAAATAAGTTAGTCACTTGCTTGTCTTCATAATGTTTTTGGTATACAGCTTGTTTTCACGGAATTTTCGTCATATACATGCATATATTGTAGTATTAAAACTATACCCTCTAACATTTCGGTTTAAACCAGGCTGTGCAAATTTTTATGTCAAAATTCAAGTTTTGAACTGTGAAGTAGGTGGAGGGAATTAAAAGGAAGAGGTATTTACAAGTGAAAAACAGGAAATTCAATTTAAAGGTGTTTAATTTAAATGTTTTCGAAAATTTTTTTAGATTTGTTTAAGGACTACACATTATTTCAGCATTGATTTCGTTAAATTAGCAAGGAGTTTAAAGGGGTATTTGCATCCAAACATTCCTTAATATGCACTGTCCATCTAATAGATCTTTTCGTGAAACAGTCGTTCATTTTGATTAATCAGACTTGATGAGGCGCTCCAGAGATTTTCGATAGGATTTATATCTTAAGATTTAGTTCGCCACGCAAGAACTTTGATATTGTAAGAAGTAAACCTCGTCTTTGTATGCTTTGTTGACTGCATTAGTCTATTATCCTGTTGATAAACTCATCGGTAGCTTGAAATTGAACAAGTGGCAGTAAATTGTTTTCTTAGAGTAAAGTATACTCTTACCACATTTTGCGTGCTAGTTGACTAGGCCTTGCCATTGGAGGACACGCTCCTCAAATCATGATCGTTCGAAAAAAACCTTTATCATTTCCAAAATCATACCATTATCACGGGCATCTTTCCAAAACATACAAACTGACTTCTTTTCTACCGAGAAAATCATACTTTTCCTTTCTTCATCCGTCCTTGTAAACTGTTTTTCTAACAATTTTGTGTCGTAGACTCTGGTGTTATTTTTTATTTGTGCAGGAGTATTTTTTCTGTCCTTGATGAGAAAATTTTCAGTCATGTAAAGCCTGATAAACTTTTCTTGGTGCTTCATCCAAGCTTTGTGAAGTCTAAAGATTTTTGAATTTTTCGCACCCTTTCAAGTTTAGTTTTCTGTAAGCAGCAAGCTTACGGCTTTTCGGGACAATATTGGTGGCCGATCTATGCGTTTTTGGTTGTTGTCCTACTCATTATTTGGTAAGAATTTCCAACAACTGCATTGGATCTTATAATCTTCTAAGCAATCGAAGTTTAATTTTAATAGGTTTTTAGAATGAGAATTAAATCCTATTCAAGTTCTGAAAGTTGTATGTTCTTTGAAATAGAACTATGATTTTAAACTTCAGTATAAGAGGATATATTTTCTGAGCTTATTTCGTTTAATGAAACCTTCCACAACATAATAGTATATAGTTGTTTGTTGATCCGTCTCTCTGTTGATCCGTCTCTCCACATCTGAAAGTTCATTTATTTAAGGAAAATATCAAATTCTGTCATTTTGACAGGCCGTGGACACTAGTTAGGATAATACGGGACATGGGAGTTTGAAACAATTTACACCGTCGTATTAACTTGTATTTCAGTTTTTAAGCTTGAGTTATTCAAAGGCGATTTGGGGATACGACACACAGCACGAAGTGTGGCCTAGTTGTCTTCGAAATTTTTAACTTTCCCAGCTCTACCGCAACGACGACGTAAATCATACGAAAATCTGACCCCGAAATTCTTTCGTCCAACATGGCGCTTAAAAGACATTCCAGCACCGAGCACCGTATTTCAGTCCTGATACATGCATTTCACTCAGTGTTTCATCTAAACGTTTTCAAAAGTTTAAATTAAACAAAAAGTGTCCAATTATTAATTTTCAACTTTTCACTTAATCAAAAAATGAAAAATTCCATTTTCGAGAACACTTGAGAAATAAATTCTGAACGAGAAATGCGTGTGACGGAAGTAGTTTTGAAGAGAAGCAATACTGGACATTCCACATTCAGGTAAGCCTAACTAAAACGCGTGAGATGCATATATTACTACCAACTAAACCTGAAGGCGTTATGCATGGCATAATTTCAATGGCTTTTCATTTTATGAAAACGCGATTCATAGATTTATGTACGAGATAAATCGACGGGAATTATCCAAAAGTTTTAGTAGATTACTAGGAGACCAGCTGTGATGCAATTAATTACTAGAATGTCAACCAAGGTTACTAGATTCCCAATCTTGGTTACTAGCATGTCAATTGGGATTAATAGGATGTCAATCGGAGTTGCTAGGATGCTAGCTTACGATTATTGTAGATTCCAATGAAGTTTAGAGCCAAATTCGACAGGCTGCAGTTCGCTGCTACTGATTCAAACGTTGCAATCTTTTTTACTAGGTGTCAAGCGTTTACTGCTAAATTTATCAAACTAACGTAATTTATGTTTATTTTAGACATTAAATTCCTCAGGGTTCTTGGCCGATTTTGGTGTTGTGACTCATGCCTCTGCGGCGAACCACACTATTTCTATAAGTAATACGTGCGACATGCGGAGTGTTACCATATAGGCCCATGGCGGAGGCCATAGCCGATGACGTCAGTATTAGATAACATCTAACAGTGTTTGCGTCTGAGATGGCTCGTTAGTTGTGTGGTGTGAGCGGCCCGAAGCGCGTTCCAAATCAGTGTAGCAGTTTCTTTGTTAAAATAGAATGAAACACAGTCGTACAAGCGTTGCTTTATGAATTCATTCATGTTTCTACGAAGGGAATTCGCTTTTCTTTTCTTGTCGCATGTACGAAGCATATTATTTTAACGGGAACTTGCTTTTGCCCGCCAGTTAATAACACGGGATCGTATAATTGAAATTTCTGAGGAAATTCCGAAACAGAAATTTCGTTTGAGAGGCCTGAACTTGGCTTTTCTTTGCGCATCAAAACTCGCAACTGGTTCCAACAAACGGCTTTTATGTGATATTATTTCTTAAAACTTGTTCTGCTACGCGAAATTTCTTTTGCTCCTCGAATTGGATTTTTCTATGCTAATCTTGTTTGAAGACTCGGAACTTTTCAACAACTTGAAGTTGGTTTTGTGACTCGAAACTGATTTTGCGGTTCGAAATTTACAGTGTTGCCACTCGAAACTGGTTTAGCGACTCGAAAGTGATACCAAGACTCAAAAGTGATTTCAAGATTCGAATTTCATTTTACAGCTTCAAACTGGTTGTATGATTCTGATATTGTTCTATTCCTCTGACCTGGTTAAGAGATTCATGCCTTGTTCAGCGACAGGGAATAGATAAACTTTTCGTGAGTATGTTACTCCCAACCGACAGCAAAACATTGAAAGTAATGTCTGTGCACACAAATGTTCGTAAACACGGTCTGCGCACGCATACAATCCAGTGAAACCTGTGTTTTTTTGCAATGACCAAAGAGTTGACATACTTCTAAGATTTTTTTAATTGTCACTGAAGTAGGCTTCCACTGATACACGTATTTCTTAGCATATTTATCTCCTCGTTTTCAGAGCTTTTCACTTTCCAGGTAAAAATATGCTACCCATCAGCTTCGTTATTTTGCTCACGCTGATGGGCTCAGCGATAGCCTCCACGGAGACGGAGGTGCTGGAAGAAGACTGGCTCTCCAAGCAATACGCCGCCAACCATTCCAGTGAGGAAAGCATGACATAGCGCACGGGGAGTTAAGGTTCCGTCTTTCAGTTTACCTAGAGAAAAACATGCGCATGATGCCATGGGGATCCTTATTTTAATAGCTCTACAGTAAAACGGGATTTATTTTTGAAATAGTTGGGTACCATTACAGAATGATTGGCAAAACTGAAAGTTATCGAAAAATCAATCCTGGAATATGCGGGAAATTTGCTCATAAGATCTCGCTAAGGGAAGAGTGAGTCAGCAGTAATCATGCCTAGATACTCTCGTGTAAATAACTAATAAAATACTTAGTAAACTTTTGTGTTGACAGATAAATACAAACATTTTTAAAATATTTTTCTAGCATGGTTCTCCTCAAAAACTCGTTGGTCTCTGTTTTTTCCAAATGAAATTACTCTTTTCAGAACTAAAGTATTTAATAACCGCTACTTTCAAATGGGTAGAGTTAAATAAATCTCATCGACTAACAGCCAGTCGCTTGTCTCGCCCTGAACCAATTCTACTTCGTTCGTCTATTCTCTTGGGTTAAAGTTATTAATATTGTATAAACTAATTTTATTTATGTCGTAGATTCATATTTCATCAATAGTTAAACACTAATTAGTGCGAGGTAATTAATCCTTAGTAATGAAAATGCGCTGTAATTAACCCTTAATTGACCCATTAGGTGACACCCTTTAGTGCCACATTTCTTCATATATTTTGAACAGTCCAAGTCATTAGCAATTTCCCAATTTCATGTCTCCTTTATCTACCAACTAGTCCAAGCATGATTATGATATGTTAGTTTAAGGTTCCCTAATCACAACAAAATCAATATCAAGAGAGCATCTTCGCGTTCTAAAGAGAAAAACGCCTAACTCCAGTCCCACAGATAATTTCTGCCCAATTTTTCCTTAATTCATGCAGTATTGAGCGGCGGGAGATTTAATTTTCCTCGTTGCCCCAGACCACGAGGACCACGAGTACGTGATGATGGTGAGTAGCGAGCTCGTGGAGGCCATGCTGCGGCGCAGGGGCCTCACGGGCTTCGAGCGCACCATCGTCAGCGCGTGCGGCGGCGGCCGCAGGAGCATTGTGAGTCGGCCGCTGGGTGGCGTTATGATAAGAGAGAGGTGTGGTGGCGTTGTGATAGAGTTGTGATAAAGGTGGGTTAGAGTTGTGATAGATTATGATAGGGGTGTAGTAGAGAGCTGTGTTGCCAAAGTTACTGCAGCCGTAGTAGAGAGCTGTAATAGACAAGGCAGTGGTAGATTGGGCTGCAGTTCGCAGAGCTGTGCTAGACAAAGGTATGATAGACAAGGATGGGATCGACAGAGCTTGAGAGCACAAGAATACCTTTTGTCGACCTCGGACATGATGGAATGTCTACACTGTCGCGGTGCGAGAGAAGGGAATATCTGTGCTCCCATTTTTTGACTGCTGAGGGAGTGGGGATATCTCCTGTTCTCTTCAGACAGCTCACCCCAAAGGAATTTTTATTCCTCAACAGGTGTAGAGAGATTATTCCTGGCAGGGGAATGAAATCACTGAGCTGGGGAATGCTAAGTTAGTGGGATTACAAGGGTATCGTGCGCAAGTTGATTTTTAAGTTTGGCAAGGAAGATATTGAATTGCACATTCAGTACGGGAGTTTCGACACCAAACCAACCACAGGAGACACTTAAATTAAAATCAAATTACCATAGTGCTGTAAATTTTCCTCGATATCACTCTATGCTTAAGAAAATTCATTGAGACTCCTTGCGTTGGGATTCATTTCGGAGTAGGATAGATCATAATTATAGGAATTCTTCCACTCTTCATGTTTACTAGGGTCGCAACTTTTCTAGCGAGCCTGTATTCATTTGTGTGACCTTGAGCAAGAATTTTGTGATGCATATATTTTTTCATGGTTTTCATTCGGAAGTATTATGTCCAGGCGTACTTCTCCGGACTAGCGCAATGCTTACGTGATAGCAAGACAGAGCTGCCGGCAATCGTCGAGCGCTTCGCCCTGGCTGAGCCGAACGTCTCCGTCCGCAATCTGATCATCGTGTCCACGTGCTGCGGGTGAGGGCGTGGGTCTGAGAAGTGCAGAATTTGGAGTTAAAATGAAGTCTCGAAGCATGACTCTGTTAAACTTTGGATTTTAAAATGGTTTGAAATTGTCGAATGCGTCATCGCGTCCACGTGCTGAGGGTGAGGACGTGGGTTTGAGAAGTGCAGAATGCTTTGTTGCAGTGAAATCGATGGGCAACACAGATTAAACCTTGCGTTTTGAAATGGTTTGTAGCTGTCGATGCATCATCGTGTCCATGTGTTACGGGTAAGGGTATGGGCCCGTGATGAACAGAGTGTTTTATTGCCCTGAAGTTTATTTGTAAATCTGATTAAAATTAAGGATTTCAATTGGTTTATGTCAGTCGATACGAAGCAGCGGCGTATGACCATGCTCTAGCCGGTACCCATTTGCCCACTCGGGTTAAGTGGGTAGTAGAGTTTTCTCATCATGCAGTATCGAACATAACTCAGTTTTGTGCCCATGTCTAAGGAGTGAACCCATGTCTTGGTACCGAACCCATATTTCGGCATCAAACCCATATTTCCGCTCTGCATCCCCATCTCAGGACTAAACCCATTTCTCAGTACTGAACCCATACCTCAGTACTGAACCCATACCTCAGTACTGAACCCATACCTCAGCACTGAACCCATACCTCGGTACTGAACCCATACCTCAGTACTGAACCCATACCTCAGTACTGAACCCATACCTCAGCACTGAACCCATACCTCAGCACTGAACCCATACCTCAGCACTGAACCCATACCTCAGCACTGAACCCATACCTCAGCACTGAACCCATACCTCAGCACTGAACCCATACCTCAGCACTGAACCCATACCTCAGTACTGCCCCTATGTCTTTCCATTGCACCCACATCTCCGTACTGCTCATAAATCTCTGTTCTGCAGCCAAATCTTTGTATTGCTCCCATTTTTGACACGGAGCTCATATCTTCTCGCCTAATATTTTTTCAAATTCAGGATCGTGTGTTTCAGGATCCATATTACGTTGTTGAAACCTTATCTAACACAACTTATTATTCTAACACCAAAGTAATTAATGGGATATTAAAGAGAACTTTAAAAGAAATTCATTCTACTTACCGTAATTTAGGTGCAATGGATGTAAAATCAATGCATTAAATAATCTGGCTTTGTTCCGGAAATACCTTCAGGATGGTGCAACTATTGTTTCAGTGGAAATATGAGCCCCCGGAGGAAATATGAAAGGTTCCGAGGTAAAAGTTAGGTAGGCCCTTCTTTTGTTGACATAGAATGAACTTTTTGTTTTGTTTCGGATCATCTATTTTCGGTTCATTACTATCCTCAACTTAAACTTATTTCACAACTCGCTGTTCCTACGTGCAGAGGATCTTAAGTGGGAAAACAACGTGGGCATAGAGTCCCCGTTCTCTTAACTTCATACTATGTAAATGGTTCCTTCATCTTTTTGGAACACTCGTGTTGTTGATAGGGAGGTTTAAACTAACTTATCTAAACTAATCTATTCCGGAAATACATTTCAAGTTATCCACTTTCTCATACCGCTGAAAAGAGAACCAACAATAGCCTACTGAGAATTATTTTGTAGTCTTCAGTCCTTCACATTTTAGGATAAACGAAGGCGAAGGCAGTATTTTCTTTGTTTTTTTGACACTAAACAGAGAAGCAGTAATTATGCATTAACCCTCTATTGCCCAGCGTCGTTTCTGAAGGACATTAGGAAATCACTAACATTGTTCTTATATTCTAAAAGTTTCGATGAAAAGTCCGCATTTACTGGGTTTCATGAATAATAATTTAAGAGAAATTTCCGCAATGTTTCATTCGAGAGCTTAAAAATTTCGTCGTCACAGGGTTAAAGTATACATTTCACCTACTATTCCCGCCTAAGTGACCTCCTAAACGCAAGGTTTGCTCTTAGGGTGCTGGAGAAGGCGACGGCCTGCAAGGAGAAGCTGAGCGAAAGCCTGCAGGAGTGTCCCGATCATCCCGGCACTCTCGAGATTATGAACGCCATCCACCGCACTCTCATCCAGCACTACTGCGCGCACGACGGCAGGGAGTTCATGAGTAAGATGAGGTGTTCTCTATCTTATCTCTTTACGGACTGCTTTATTTGATTTCTGAGATGCCTTAGACATAATCAATGCCATTAATAGTTATGAGTAGATGCGATTATGAGTCACTTGCGCAGCTTCGGTAGTTCAACAGGCTTTGTTTGTTTTCTCTGCTGAAGAGTTCGTAAATCACGAGCCCTTAAATTCTTCAAACTAAAATAACGAGGCTCACGTAATTTTTTATAGAATAAATAATATCATTTGGAAAGAAATCGGGATGTAACTCATACTTTTTGATAACTAAAATGCTTTCCAATTTGTTAATCTCACGAGGAATATTCTCAGGACATTCACTTGAACTTACACAGAGTATATGAATTGGTTCCCTATCTAGAGATCTGTAATCTAAGCACCATTCACGAGCTCTACGTTGCCAGCTCGCAACCACATGCCCAAGCATTGCGAAACATTAAGACGGAACACCTCACATACTCATCGAATCTGCTGTGGGCTGAAATCTTTTGTTCTCAGGGGTGCTGCGCGACGTGTCGGTGGACTGCGCGCGCCGCATCATGAAGGCGATCACGGAGTGCTGGGGCAAGGCGGGCCTCGACTACAACGACATCACCAGCGTCCTCAGGCGGCTCACCAAGCGGGAGATGCTCTGCCAGTGAGTCTTGCTGGACGTCAGTAGGTCTTGCTGGACGTCAGTAGGTCTTGCTGGACGTCAGTAAGTCTTGCTGGACGTCAGTAGGTCTTGCTGGACGTCAGTAGGTCTTGCTGGACGTCAGTAGGTCTTGCTGGACGTCAGTAGGTCTTGCTGGACGTCAGTAATTAAGCCTTGCTGGACGTCAGTAATTAAGCCTTGCTGGACGTCAGTAATTAAGCCTTGCTGGACTTCAGTAATTAAGCCTTGCTGGACTTCAGTAATTAAGCCTTGCTGGACTTCAGTAATTAAGCCTTGCTGGACTTCAGTAATTAAGCCTTGCTGGACTTCAGTAATTAAGCCTTGCTGGACTTCAGTAATTAAACCTTGCTGGACGACATTTAGCTTCTCTGAGAGCCATTGATTTTTCAGTAGTCGTCATACACGTTAAAGTAAAAAAAATCTATTGGTAGGAATGAATACATTAAGTTTCTACGCATCTTACGCAAAAAAGGACAAATAACACACAAATAAATGAACATTCTCAGTGTGACTAATAGAAAATATTCTTCAGATATCTCTAAATAATCGCACATGTGCAGTGTAACTAAAATTCTTAAGCTGAATTTTACTCTTTTCAAATAAATGGAATAACAAAATAAAATTTACTTTTTAGTGATCACTGCTCCATTTTTGTTTTGTCATGGAGCCGTTAAATTACTTATTCGTCTATTGCAAACCCACGTTTCAGTTTACTCTTTTTGATGTGTTATGTGGAATGGCTGACTGTATCTTTTGACATTAAATTTTGCAATGTGTTTACGATGCTTATTATAGATACCATTGAATAACTCCTCAGTTAAATAAAATTAACAACTGAAGAAATATTCCCCATAGCTTTATAATACGCACCAAAGGCTTACAAGAAATCAAGGTGATAGTTTCAATCGGAATTCTCGATCGGAAGTAGTGTATAATTATTATTAATTCTCTACCAGATATTGAACAGGCTTGTGTAAAGTTTGTCTTTATTCACTCTTCAATCGACTGTCTAGTTTGAAAGACACGTTCTTTCCCGTTAAAAAGGTCAAAAATCCCACAGAAAGCCACATCTGACTGTTGAATGCTATTCTGAGAGAACTAAATAAAAATTGCTTTATTTGATCAGGCAGATGGTGGGCACCCAGAAGTGCTTAGCCGAGTTCTTCAGCCAGTCCGAAGTGTGCCGGGGAGACCTGGCCGACATGGTCATCAACAAAACCGCCATCGTGCTGAACGAAGTCTCTTGTGCCGCCTACGGTGAAGAGGGCAAGCATCTACGGGGACTCTGAAACAGGCCCTGGGAATCTCACGTGCAGGGTGCTGAATGTGTGGGATGGTTATGAAGGTCATACCAGAGTGGGGAAAGCATGTGGTATGCGATCTTAGGTATTTGAAACGGTTACCTGGGAGCCGCACCTCGTGTGCAGGGTAGTAAATCTAAGGAAAGTTAAGGACAGTCGTCAAGGTACTCAGTTATGTTCATTAATGCAAATGATGCAGCCCAAGCGTGAATCAAAAGCATCACAGAATATGTCCGCTTCTTCTTCCATTAAAGCTTACGGTAGTTTTCTGGTTTGATAACATTTCAGTATCCTTACGCACAATTTAAATTCATTGTAACGTCTCTTAAACAGTGTTTATACCTTTTCAAAACATTGGGAAAGTTCTGAAATTCACATGATTCAAGTGTTTTTTTTTTTGCGGTATTTGTGTTCTGGTACCCACGTGACTAGCGAGATGAGAAATAAATTTACGCATTTTGTAAGAGCTTCATTTTCATCGTTACCATTGTCCACATGAAATTGGGTTAGATTTATGGCCAATGCGCATTCCTACTTGAATGCTCTTGGACTCGGAGAACGGTGGCAGAATGGTTAGAAGTTCACCGGCTCACTTTCATACTCGAAGGTGAACTATTTCGTTCATCTTCGTTCAGGAATCAAAAAGGGTCTATGTAGCAAAGTGGGCTATTTGATGGGCTAAAATGTACACAAGCTATTTGAATTTAGAACAATTTCTCTCCTATAACGTTTTCGTGAATGGCGTTTTGAAACAAAATTCACTGCGCTGAATGCTACTTTTTTAGGCCTCAAGATTGGCCTGCTAAGTCAAGCTTTGCATTCACGATGAGTGCTCTAGACTCGGAAAGTTTAGCGATTTCAATAGAAGTGCACAAAGTACCTATTCTTCATTCAAGAATATAAAACAACGTACGTAGAATGTATTCTCATTCCTTAACCTTTTATACACCGAAACCACTGCAATGTTGAAGGATTAAAGTTGATATTATTTATTTTTAGACACCGCATTTTTCCCAAAAAGTTTTCAATTCTTTGCTGTGTTCCTTTAACTCAGCGAGACAATGAATGATGATGTGTAATTATCTCAGAACTGAAACTCAATATGCTGCTGTAAAATTCGTACAACTGCTGAAGAAGCGAGATTTTTCTCGTTCGTGTGAAATCCACGAATCTCACAAAAAATAACGAGCTTTTCCCATACCCTCTATCACCAAGTTAGAAAACAATGCGTCCTCAGGAATAGTTGGTTCGTCGGACAATACTAATTTTCCAATCAGTGAAGCTGACGTAAACGCATGCATTTCCTCCATTATTTGAAGAAAATTCAGCCAATGAAACCTTTAAGAAATAGTATTTTTTATCTTACAGTCCACAGTGGCCCGAGTTCTTAAGTTTGCCTCTCATGATGGGACGCAGTTCTGTACACTCTAGTTCTCGACACAAATGGTGCACTTCGGTGCTGTGGGAGCACACAAAGCGCGCACTACTGTAACTCTATATTTTATGATTCATACAGTAGAATACCGGCTGAGAAGAAACGAGTCTAGCTCAGTTATGTTCATTAAGCAGCGTTATTTGATTTTAAACTGAGACTTAGAATTGGTGAAAAGGAATTAATTGTTTTGTGGGTATGTAAGCGTAAGCTCATAAATACGATGGTCTATTTAATCTATTTCTGCAACAACATATTTGTGAAAATTTAAAATAGAAGCCTAAAACAAAATTAAATTGTCTTTCAATTATTCGAACGATTCACCAAAAAACGTACGCTGAATTTATTAAAAATGCATTCATTAAACTTTAAACTTCAAATGAACACCACCAAAATCGATCTAAGTGAATTTATTCATTGTAGAAAACCAACGAACTCAACTAGGTAAGCTGCGAAAGGACTTAATGCACAAATTTTGGGGCACAAACGAAGTGAGAAATCTTACCTAATCATGAACGTACATCTCGTGTTCATCTCTCTGGGGCTCAACACCAAATGAAAAAAATCGAGTCTTCAGACCTTGGGAATCAAGCACCAAGTGTTAGTACCGCTCATGCTTAAAGGCCAACTATATTTGATTGGATTGGAATAACAATAATCGGCCGTGTACGAAATACGTAATGCCTGCAGATTAAAAACAGACGCATTCTTTGCACTACCTTTCAAACTTTAAGCCTTTCATACTATCAAACTTTCCTCCAACTGTCAAACTATTGTTTAGCTGTTTTACTGCGTTCTATATTTTCAATCAAACTTGTATACAGTATAGTTCATATTCATTTTAGTAAATTAAATCAGGATCTATCCTGAATGGCGTTTCAGATTGACCACGTCATATCGCTGTATAATGGGAGTATCCCTGCAATTCTTGCAGCTCTCCATGGATATGTTGTTACTACGGGAATCTGTTTTAGTTTCTGAAAACATGTTAGGGTGTAAACTAAATGAAACAAAAAGGAAAAACTTGTAGTGAAGTGAAACTTTGTTTAATTCTGAAGCAGAGGTCCTAGGCTTCCCTTCAAAATATTCTGAGCTAGAGCTCAGATTTTCTAAGCTACTTAGAGCTTCAGTTTCTTAGAAAAGAGTTACACAGGGCTAAGAATTACTCAAAGTTGTGAGTCGCTGAAAGTTCAAACGACCGAAGAGCAACCAAGTATTCGATACGTGGACCCTCGTGTTCTGCAGTAATGCCTCTGATTTCAAGAGCAAGAAGCCTGAAAAATAATCATCTTAGAAGAGAAAAGTTTCATCTGAGTTATTTTAATTTCTCTTGTGTAAAAGAATGAGCGCTCGCTACTTGCTGTGGGAAATATTAATTTTAAATTTGATGAATTGCATTTGAATAAAAAGAAAAAGATACTTAAATATTGGTTTCTTTTCCCGTAGACTTTTGCCGTTTTCAATCTTTACCGAAAAATACCTTATTATTGGGTTAGAAATATTTGAATTAGAAGAAAAACGAGAGGATAGCAGAATGAATTTATTCGGAGTAATCACTCAATGAACTCAAAAATACTACTGAGGAAATAAGGTCTTAAGCATGTTATTGCTTACGTTCAGCACGTTAACGAACGACTGTGTTCAAGTCTCAACCGAATTATACTGAGTTCAGCGTATCGGTACTATTAAATACGGAATGGATCCTTTGATATTGAGGGAGATGTGCCACGAAATCATCCTCATCATTTTTTTTTGAAAATTAAATAAATTTCTAACACTCGTCATTCAAAGGATTTTAAAATGAGGACTTGATGAAATTTTTAAGGTATTTAACATTTAAGGAGTCGGAAAAAAGTATCTGATTTTACGTTAGTATTTATATGTGGAAGGTTCATTTATTAGATCAAATATACTCGTAGCTACTCACCAGAAAATCCACAACACTGATTGCTCGAGTTTGTTTCATGAGAGCTTAGGTTTGTAATTGGGCAAAGGCGTTTGTCTTTCTATTCTATGTATATTTCTCTCTTGTAAGGGAGGTCGGCGTGTAGTGCACTTTACGTCTTGCATCAGACCCTTCGTTGTTTATTCTTCGTTTGCATTTCACGTTTGCTTTATTGAGTTGAGAAGCTGCAGTATTGCTTCCATGAGTAGTACTTAATTGAGAAAGGAAAATATAGCAATAAACTTTGTGTGTACCTATCAAACATTAATATAACGTCTACGGAAGTAAAAACTCATACATATGTATATCTGAAAATAATTTCATTCATAGGTGTAAATACTTTTAATTTTTGAGCTAATACATATAAAGCTCTAAATGTAATAGGAAGCGTTTATTTTTGGATACTGGAAGCTGCCACAATTGCAGAACGTGTGCACAATACACGGGTGCTTTCTATCGTTCTAGTAACAATGAAGAGAAATTCCCAGTTCTTAACTTTTATATTTGAATCTACTGGCCCAGTATTATACTTCCGTATTTGAAGTTTCTGCCATAAATATTCCTGTTTGTTTAAACAACGTATCATGTATAGGTTAACCTCGTATTGAGGTTAGAAAAGAGGTCTAAGTACAGGTATTCTAATTATTCATATTTTTAAGACGCAGGCCTGCAGTTGCATCGAGTTTGAAGAAGAACAACAAGTACTTCCCGCTGGCAGAAGAACTATTCGAGCTTAATTTTCAGTGAGGTGTTACTTTTTAATTATAGGATATCGTAGTAGAGGACGTAACACCGGTCCTCAAAATGTTAACATTTAAATAAACAAAACAGGAGCAGTGTAAGGACTTCAAATTCCAGGTATTGATCGAGCTGATTTCAATTGATGTACATATGGAGAAAGCAAGGGCTTAGTTGGGGAATCTAAGCAGTAGGAGAAGAATATGGCTGTTAAGTTATTCATGATTGGACAGTTTGGCCAGTTTCTTTGAGGTACAACAGATCACTCAGTTCTGTTGGACAATAATGTTTTTGTATATTTTAACGCTTTCAAGTTATTTAGTCAAAAGATTTGCCTGGACCGAAATGTTAAGTTGCGGTTCGCTTTTAACCTTTGGAAGCTCTTTGATAAATTTGCTTTAAAATTCAGATTCCAGCTGAGAGAAACATTTGAAATACCGTTTGGTTAAATTTTCATTTTTTTGTTTGTAAATATCAGAAATGGAGTGGCTGTGTTTGATGAGAAAACAGACGAGGGGCTCTTCACTATTCTATAATAACTCATTTTAAAGTTCTGTGCAGAGAGTAGTCGTTCCGTTCACGTTGGTCAGCTCTGTTCCATTTATCAAGAGCAAAGTGCGGGGAGGCATGGCTCCTCCCTCGGCCCGCCCCAGCCCTCGCGTTCCAGCCTCCGAGAGCAGATCATGGAAGCGGCGACTGGCGGACTCCGCCTCTGAGGCGCGCGTGTTAAGTGCTGCGCCAGCGCGCGGCCCCGGCAGTTACTGTTGCAGAGTGCCTGAAGTGAGTCGGCAACCGTCTTTACCTGCCACGCTTTTCCGCTCCACTCACTCTAGCATCGGCCTGCTAAAGCTTATCAGAAGAAATTAGCTTTCGTTTAGGACGTCAGAATGCCGAGGCCGACGAGGGAGAGCTACGGCGATCAAAAGCCACCGTATTCTTATATTTCGTTAACCGCCATGGCCATCTGGAACAGCCCAGAGAAAATGTGCACTCTGGCAGATATTTATAAATTTATAACTGATGGTTTTCCTTATTACCGAAAGAACACTCAGCGTTGGCAGAACTCCCTGCGCCACAACTTGTCCTTTAACGACTGCTTCATCAAAATTCCGAGACGTCCGGATCGACCCGGCAAGGGGGCCTACTGGACCCTGCACCCTTCCGCCATGAATATGTTCGAAAATGGGAGCTTCCTCAGGAGGAGGAAACGTTTCAAAATAACAAAGCCGGAAAAAGAAGCACTGGAAGCAGGACTGCAACAGCTGAACGGTGGTTCACTGAACTGCATAGAAAGCAGCCGCTGTCCTGGAGAGACGCTACTCAGCTCGCCCGTACCTCCTGTGGCTCCTCCAACCTCTCATGCTAAAATTCCTTTCAATGTCGAAACTCTGGCCGCATCCGACGCTAAGAGTCCTCAACCTCTTGTAAGCCTTCCTAATATTTCTCCTGGACATTTTCCCATAGGTTTAACCCAAAACGTATTTTCTCCTCCGTCTTTGCCTCATCGGCCAATTTTATACGGACCTAATGATATTTATCCGACTCCTTCAGCAGCTGGATTCTATTCGTCTTTGTATCCGCCACCTCCGTTACCGCCACCTCAGTTCCAACCGACTCAGTCTTATTTATCAAGCCCTCCTACATCTCTTCATCACCTTTATGCCGCTGCAATGGCTGCCACCTTATCCCCCAGCCTGGCTCCATCAATACCTCTGCGCCCTACAGCTCTTCATATGCCACCAATCACTCTAGCCTCTTTATCGGCGTTAGGATCACCTTTTTCTGGCATGCCCTTCCGACCACAAGCGATATTGTCGCGGCCGTGCTACCCTGGAATGCCTCCCAACAGCGCCGCTGCTCGCTTCCTGTCGGCCCACTCGCCTCCGCACTCGCCGCCCGCCAGCCTCGCCAGCCTCGCAACTTTTATGTCCGCGCACTCGAGGAATCAAGAAAACGATGATGACGAGCAAATCTTAATTGATGATTATGAAGAAGACGAGGCAGGGCATGAAATGGTCACCGACATGGTGTCCAAGTTACGGGCCTCCATGGAGTACAGCGATGGCAGCGGCAAGCGAGACATCAGCAAAGCCATCACTCCGCTTCCATCAGGCCCCGCAGTTGTCACGGAGTCTCCGTCGAAATCAACCAGCGGAGACGTTCTTGTTTCCAATTCTCCGACCGCTCGGTCCGTCTGACCGCAAATGAATTCCTTCTGTGAACTGAAGTAATGTTACTATAATATTTGGCCTACTAGGTGCCAACGAGCTACGTGAAGCTTGCTGTAGTTACAACGTAATAATGTGCATAGTTTAGGTGCAAATACTTCATGATGATGGCGCGCGTAAGTGTTGTCTTCTTTCGAGTATGTAGATAATATTTCCTATTGGTTACCAAAGAGAAGTACAAGTTAGATACTTCATAAGATGTCAAAATGTATATGCCAAGAAGTCGTTGAAATAAGTTAGGCCCAAGCCTCGTTTGCATTTAATTGTATTTGAAAAATTAGATTTCATTATTTTGTGCAAGGATATGGGCTAAACTTTTTGCTACGATAATAGGTATCTTAGTTTGCTGGACCGCTATGCTTAAATATGATATTTAGTTTAAGGAGTTGTCAAAAAGAACATGTTTTAATGCCTGGTTTCAAGTGTCAAACAATTCTCTTAATATGAAATAAGATGAAAGCTACTCTTTTCTTGATATTGTAATAAATGTTAATCATAATGTATTTTAGATTTTTGATCGAAATTAATTTATTATGATATACGATTTAAAACCTTTTGAAAGGGGTCGATGTGCTTAAGCTTCGAGTCAAACTTGGTGCGTTTCTGAAGAGTAAAAGTGATGGTGCATCATCCTCAAGAATAATTATGTCTGAACTTTTATTGCATGTGAAATTCCAAAAAATAGTTGGAACTTTTAACGGAGCGAGTTTTGCTCAAAAATATATTTCAGTATTTCCTTTTTCTTCAGTTTCATTGAAACTAATCTATAAATGCGAGTGTCAAATCAATAATTAAAAAAATATAGCTTATGATGGTCATTACAGTTTCAACTTTAGACTTTGAAGTGCACTTTGAGATGTTCCTTCATGAAGTTGAAGTTAACTACGCAATTGTTAAACAGTAGTTTGAAATTCGTCTCCCTGAATGTAAATGTAAAGAAGTGAGCGTTATTTAAACATTTTGAGTGACAACTCGTTTCCTCACTTGCATCGCGTGCACTGCACTCACGTGTACTCTGCATCGAGTACATCTGACGGGCGGTAGTGCATGTTGTTCCATTTACAACCAGAAAATTAGAATTTAATATTTCACTAGGAAACTATATACATGGCAGCTCATGATTTTAAACCTATTTTCTTATTTTGCTTCAGCAGCTACCAAGTGGGAACAAATTTCAAACATTAAATTATGCAAAAATGCAAAATATAAACGTGAAGTTTTTTACCCTCGCAACGTAAAAGTCTTGCATCATCATGATTTCACCGTTTTGCGTCACTACGATTTATTCGCAATATATCTTCATAATAGAGATGTATTTCGCTATAATTTTCGCTGCATCACGCTTATTCATTCTTTTTCAATAATTGGAAATCAGATATTTTGATTTCCTAGTTTTTGAAGCGGAATGAAAACATTAATTTTTTTACTGTTATTTTTTTTGTTTCCATGAGTTGTTTTACAAAGAATTATGTGCAAACATAATTGAACGTTGATGTCACTTGTTAAACTACAGACAAGAATAAGTACTCACGAATGGAAAAGCTTTTCATTCTTTTGCCAGATTGACAGGGCTTCTGGCTTTGCAGAACCATTGTCAAAAAATTGTGTTGTTTTATTTTCAAAGGCTGTGAAACTTTTCAAATCATTTTCAGATTCGATCGAATTATGTACTCTTCAATATGACAATTAGAATTTACAAACATGATCCTATCAGAACAGTTAGTTGAACTAATTTTGGAATTTATGACATTATTTTGTGAATATTAAGATTTTATTCCAATTGATCATTAAACACGGCACATAACTAGATATACAAATTATTACAAATAAGTTACTCTAAATCACAGATTTCATTCATACTGTTATATGAATTTATTTTTCTAAGACACTGAAGTATGTTTTCAGAAATTTAAAATGATTGTAAACGCAGTATTTAACTCATGTGTTATTGCAAATAATCGCTAGCTATGCAGGGAAAATATCTTTTAGTTTCATCACAAATTAATTTTACCTCTACTAAAATGGAAACACTTTTTGTGTTGTTTATTTCTGGAAAAGATATTTTTTTATACAACTGTATTCACAATTTATTTTTCTCATCGAGTGGTACATAAAATTTCCCACATTGTGCTAAAAAATTCGCCCTTTTTCTCTCTATGTATGAACAGGCAACACAAAAATTTTGTTCATCTCAAGCTGAAAACAGATTAAAAGTCATGAAATTACCTCGCATTATATGTGACAAAACTTCCACAACAATTTTTCCATCCATAATTTTGCTTCATTTCAGTCAGTTAATTTTTTCATAGTAGCATTATACTCCAAAAATTTTAAACTAAGATCGGTAACAGTTTTTAACATAATTTGTGCAAATTTTGGTTGGCTAACATTTTTTAATATGAAGAGAAGCTGAAATATACAAAAAGGAGAATTTTAACTTGCATGACAAATTACTTCGTACAAGTGTTTGACCTTTGAATCTTCAGAAAAAGTTAAAATTATCATGAAAAATGACACCACATATTTTTCCTGGACAGAAAATACTTCAATTAATTTTTGACCTGTAACATGGGCTTTTATTAACATTTTGAAACTCCACCCAGTCACACATAAATACCAATCTATAATCACATGACTACGTCTATACTACCATTAATACCAGTCTATATAAAACCAGCGACTTAGATGCTTTTCACGTCAATCATTTACCACCAACTATAATGCCTACCTTTTTCATTCAATGCTATTCAGTGTGAAAAATATTAAATAATTATGAGCTAATTTCTTTTCTCAGTTACGCTAACCTCAAAAAAAAAAAACTGTCCTTCTGCATGGGCTGATGGTGT
This sequence comes from Platorchestia sp. MABIK, assembly GCA_014220935.1. NCBI lineage: Eukaryota > Metazoa > Arthropoda > Malacostraca > Amphipoda > Talitridae > Platorchestia > Platorchestia sp. MABIK. The sequence continues at coordinate 69,194 of JACJUY010000240.1, forward strand.
GTTCAAAATTGACTCCCTCATTCGAAAATGACTCCCTCATTCATTGTTAATGACCAATTTAGAGACACATTTGGCGCATTCTTCTTCAATTTTTCGTGCGTTAACCACATTTCAAGGAGCTCGTAAGTTCTCTCCGAAGGTGCTAGACGTTGCCAAATCCAAATGCTGCGCCAGTTTCAATCGTCTCTCTCACTGCCGTTGTCGCCTCCCACCTTTCCTGCTTGTGATGGATGGACACCACCATCAAAATTTGTCTCCGGAATTTACAGGGCAATCATCGAATTATCTGGTGTGTGTCGGTCCTTTTTAGTCGGCAACCGCTTGACACCATAATGCCTGGACAGCATCTGTGGCTGCGGGCTATGCGTGCTTTTTGTTTCGCTTCTTTTAGCAGCTCATTGTACTGCTCTGGGCCATCTCTGGCCGCCTACTCAGCTTCTGCTGCAGATGTTCGAATTTTGCTCTTGCTTCGAAGAATTTGATGAAAATGTTAATTAAATGTTACAAGTTATTTTCAAGAGTGGCAAGAAATGCTTATTTATTTTCGTAGACTTTTATTAGTTTTAAGTTTATAACACTCCTTATTAGGGTGCAAAACTAAAATGTCTTTGAACAAAATCTCGAATGCTTAGTGCTTGTTTAAGACATTCAGGCATTCACTACAGAATCAGCCACTGATATGAATTTTAGCATCAAAGTTTCAATCGCTTGCTAGGTGTTGGCTAATATTTATGAATATTTCTTCTGTCACGATACAGCCGGTATATTATACCTTTTGTAAATTATCTTTCACAATTCACTCGACGGCTTTGTTTAATATGTGTCGTTTCGGAGCAGCATCACAATCGTTTTTGAAAGGCAATAGTGCAAATAGTGAAGTAACATTTTGTTCTGTGTAGTCTAGCGTGAAGTAAACAATGTTCTTTAATGTGTCTTATAAACACTTTGTAAACAACGAAAGTGCTCGTACTGGATAAATATTGTGTTTCTCAAAAAAATAAGTGAGTTGTGATTTTCGAACTGCATAATTTTCAGGGGAACATTTTTGCTGAAATTGTAAATTTTTGGTTAGGATAACATCAATTGGGAAATCTTGTTTTACGTTAGCATAAATATCTCCTTTAAAAGACTCCCCGCACAGAATATTGTCATCATATTTTGTCATGCCCATCAAACTTTGCCATACTCATCACACTTTCCTTCTCATCATACTATGTCTCTGTCGTGCATCTCTGTGCGGACTTGATCACTTCCGACAGAGTTTATTCAATGCATTCTGACTAACATCGTGACAAATTAAAAATTACAAAATTACAAAAAATTATGAATAGAACAATATTTGTGAACGTACACGAAAATAACCTCAACAAGAGTTGTCTAATACTCGGTATAAACTGCCATCAGTTACAGGGTGCAGGATGCACCCTGTGATGCTACAGGGTGCAACTACGATGCTCGATAAATTCTGTGCTAGACAATGTTAAACCATAAATTTATGTTTTTATTTTTAGCATAGCTTTCTTTCAATATCTATGGTCGCGTCGAGAAAGAAAATTTCTGACAGTTATTAACTCTCAATTGAAGCTTCTTTCAAGATTATATTGGATACATACTTTGTCGAAATTCATTCCGTTAGTTCCAGTTATAACTAAACTTTGAGGCTCTTCACGAAGGAACTTTTCATTTGCTTCTTTGGATTCAGTGATTTTTTTGCTTTTCTTTCCAATGCAGGACTTTGTGCAGAACGATAAAGATCTAAAAGCGCTGTGCAGCTACGGTTGGTGGTCTCTGAAACACAGGACCGGTAGTACATGCGAGTTCATACGGAGGTTGCGAGATGGCTTAGGGCAGTTCTACCAGATGTTCACATTTCCTAATTTAAAGGTGTTTCATAAAATAAATGAGTCTCATGTGGTAAAATGTTATCAAACGGAGAATTGTTCGCGTTTCCTAGCAATTATGTGCATGTATTTCTCAAGATTCGTGCTGATGTGAGGGTGAAGGGCCAGTGGGAGTCGTGTTCTGCGTCCGTTTGTTATTCTTGTATGCAAATTTATTCAAAAACTCGCCAATTTGGCGATACGTGGAGTCTCTTATGCGTTCATTATCACGCCAAAGTCGTTGGAAAGCATCCTGCAAACAAACTTATGATGCTTAATGAAAATAATTTCATGAGAAGCCATAAAGATAAAAGCTGACGTTCCACGATTATTTTCTGCTTTGAGCTTTGCCCTCGACAGAGAGAAATAATAAGCCATTTTTTATGATAATTATTACAGTTGTTCAACATGTGTCGTCAGCAAAAGTTTACGTTAATTAGTTGTCTGGCTGGACATTCATGTTTACCTTTTTAAATATTTTCATTTTGCTTAGACTGACAGTAACGCTAACTACGCAATCCATACTACTGAATATGGTAGCTGCACCTTGTTGAGTGCTCAAAATAATTTATTTTATTTTATATACACTGTGTAACATAAGTTACAGGAAAAACATTTTTGTCGATGCGAGTAGAGTTGGCATGTGCACCTATTCATTCTTTTTAATTTGCTCCTATTAGATTCTTTAAACGTAGTTCCAAGTTCCCTTCAGCCCAAAGAGATTCGTTAACTGTAGCCCATGTTTTTTTCATCTGGACTCAAACAGATTCGTTTTGCGAGGCGCTTAAGCAACTTTCCAATAGAGAATTTTTAAAGCCCGAAGCGTTCCAGAGTGCTTGAGAGGCGGCTGACTCCTTGACCTTCATTTATTATTTCAGCCTGGGCACTAGTGTGTTGCTGCTCTGCTAAATGTTACTCATCGCTGCTTCTTATGAGATTGTTTCATGTTAGAGCGTTGAATCCATTTCTTCAGATGAAGGCGGTGGAAGATTTCAATTCTGCAATACAGATTTGGATTAGGTCTTCCAAAACATACCAAAATGTTTGCTCCTATTTTCAAGCAAATGAAGTTATCAAAGCCGCTAATTCTAGTATGCTTCCCTTGTGTGTGAGAAATGGAGAATAAAATTTTGTTCAAGATTATCCTTTTTAGGTTGACCTGAAACTAGTATAGTATTGTAGAGAAAGCGTAAGGAAAACTCATTTAAAAAGCGTTTCCTTGTGATGACTTGCTATAATTTAAAGTTAAACTTCATCTTCTTCCTACTCAGTAAATGTCATGAGCTAGTGAATTTAATATTGGATTTTTCTCAAATTTTAAGCGCGACTCACAGCAAAACCATTAATATTTACTGTAATCACAAGTCTCTACATTAATTTATTTAGACATTTTTTCTCCAAACAACAAGATTCGATGGTTTCGCTTGTTCATAAATTTTCCTGTGTTGTTTGTTTTACGAGTAGTAAATTGATCACTCTTGACTGCGAGGTGACGTTGTATGATACTTGGGTAGGTACCGACTGATGTGGATTTGTACAAATTAACCATTTTTTGAGATGTTTGTGTATTACGTGAGTAAAATAGTCTTGTGTTATTATTTATTTTTTCTGTGCTGAAAATGTTAAAGGAAATTTAGATAACTATGTCTCTTAATAAAACTTTTAAGTAGCTAAATCAGTTTATCTCTATCGCCTGTTGTCATCTGAGTTTATCTAACTAATGAAGAATTTGAGAGAAATTGGGGAACTCTTTCCCTGATGTGGCCTATTTCAGTGTATCAATCGATTTTGTTTCATTTTACTTCACAGAAATACTGCAAAATTCAAAGTGAAATCTAAAAATAAACAATTAAAGCCGGTGAATATATACTGAAAAATATTTCGAGCTCTGGTAAAACATGAAAATTTAAAATCATCTAGATGCTTTTTTCAAATTGAGGCCAAATGAAGCAAGTAACCGTAAAAAGTACGATTCGAAATTATGTTAAATAATGCTTGTGTTGTTTGAGTAGTTGCAATTATTTAACTTCGAGTAGGGGGTGCGACAGTACAAGCCAGCAGCGCTTACGACCAAAGTTGAATTAATAAACGGTGTCTGCCATGAAAGCACTTCATCTGCGCCACGACATGTCTTGTAAATATTAATTTATCGCGTACGTATGTGTATTCGCTTGTATGTAAGAGTTATATCCGTAATAAGAAAGTCGGAGCTTGTGTCAGGAGTGGCCCAACTATGGAGCCGTAGTAACAACATTACTGTTGTAAACGACATTTGATGGAAGAATATGGATGTTTGTATTCCTCTGCAGAGCCTGTAGGATGCCTATAGGTGGGCTGTAAGTTGGTCATGACTAATGTTACGTACCTAGGTTGTGGCTGATTCTTGACTAATGTAGCACTAAATTAGTCGTGACCGATGTTACAGTAGCAACTGGGATGTGACTCATGCAACAAGTAACATAGCTAACGCGTAATTTGATCACGAGTCAGGTTATAGGAATTGTGCTGCGACCGATGCTACGACATGATGAAAATAGCTATAATTTGGTCGTGACTGATCTTCTAGTAACTAGGTTGTTACTGATGTTACAACATGGCTAATATAGCTATAAATAAGTCACGAATATTTTGTCAAAAAGTTGGTCATAATTGTTACTGCAGTAACAAGGTCATGACAAAGTTCGTTGCAGTACAGTAATAGATAATGAAACAATTCAGCAAAGAATGATATTGCAGGTTGTCGGTCATAGTTGTTGCATAAATTGGTCAAGACTGGGCGTATAGTACTCAATTATGGTTGATATTGCACTTGTTTATCCGAGGTTGATATTGCAGCAACTTGACAATGGTCGATAATGCAGCAACGCAACAATAGTTGATTTTGCAGCAACTTTACGAAGGTTGACACTGCAACAGTTTAACTAAGGTTGCCGTTGCAATGGTTTAATCATAGTTGATTTGTACAATTTGATCAAAGTTGGCTTTATTGTAACATGATGGTGATTGGTATTGCAGCTTTTCGACTTCACTATCGTTGGTATTCTGTCAACTGGACCATAGTTAATATCACAGCAGCTTGCCAACTGCTGGTGTTGCAGCATGAATGGCTTGAGCATCACACTGTGTCTCGTGAGCCTCTGAGAGCGCTGCGGTTGCATCGTAAGGTCGTCAAATTACTGTTCCAAAATAAATAAGCGAATGAATTCCTTATTTTCATTTTCCATCTCAGCAAGGACTTGTATGCTCGCGCTGAGTTGCTTTGATACGCCCTTCGTACAATTATTGGGGGTGAAGAAAAACCTAATGTTATTAATTTTTACTTTCGTTCACCATACGTAAAAACAGAAGTGAAACAGATACAAGCATTTTTTCTTAAGGAAAATTTCACATACATGGAAGCTAATTTTTTTGTTATAAAGCTTTCTTCTAAGTATCCGCTGTGTGCCCTTGTAAGTGAGCGTCAAACCATATTCCAGAGCATAATTTGAAAATTTTTGCAATGAATCAATTTTCCGAAAATTATTTTGCCTAGCAATACAACAGCACGCAGTGAATATTGCCTGCATACGTGTAGAGGGATCAGGCAAAGCGTTGAGGTAGAAAAACAGATTGAAGGTGAAGATAATGAATTCAGTCGGGCCAAGTCTATCGAAATGAACTTATAACCTATTTTAATTCATTATTTGCAATTTTTTAGAGACAAAAAGTTGAAGCAATATCTCCACAACATATTTAGCTCCATAAATAAAATAAAATTTAACACAATTCGATCAAAGTACATGCGTAGCGAGAACATCGAATCGATATTTACGAGCGCCAACTTCTACAGTGCCTAGCAGAACTTTCATCATAATTTCTAAGCTTCCTTATTAAGGTGTAAAAACTTCCTGTCACAATTAGTAAGTCAATATGAATTATGAAATCCATATCACTTTTTGCGAACAACATTAAAATTTAGTTATAATTATGAATCACAATTGATACATTTTTTACCATGCAGGCCAAACGATAGACTACCTCCTTCTCACAACCCTATGACGCAATGTCTATTTATATAGCAGTATCTGAGAATTGAGGTAAAATACAAAAAT
>JACJUY010000240.1:76862-90066 GCA_014220935.1 Platorchestia sp. MABIK
TCGGCTCCCATGTGTGCACTTCACGCTTTTCTCTTCTCCATGGCAGACTTCAAACTCGAAAAAATATTTAGTTGTGCGTCCTAGATGTGTAATTTACTGATTCGTAGAGCGGCTGGTTGCTAATATCGGTGGCTGCGAAAACTAAATAGTTGTAATAATTTTAGTGTAGTCACTGAACATTTTGAATGTCGTCGTTTTTAGGCTGCTTTTAATCTGGTTTTATTTAATCATTTCGAATTGTCACTGGTAAACTTATATTTTGAAGTAAATTTTCAGGAATTAATTCATTAACGGAACAAAGTGTTCATGATAAAATCTAGCTCGGATGTTAAAATTGAAGGATTATTGTCATAAACGTACAGCGTATACTTGCATTTCAGACATAAACATCATCGTCAGCTGGTTTTTTACAACTGGCAATGTGCTCAGATAATGAGCAAGCTAATCAAGGGATTTCACAATTTACATTCTCAAGCTAGATATGAACTCAGGAATATAGTTCCGAGCCCAGTCTTAAATGCCCCATTTAGATGTCTTATACTTATAGATACTGCATGTGTTCAAGGGTTCTCAAAAACTACCTGTTAAGCGCCAACGTGGTACTACGAAAACCAAAATTCTCAGATTGAGCATAGCAGCTTCATTGAAGTCCCAGTGAGAAGTATTTCGTGCTTTTCGTGCACTTTCGAACACTTTTCGTGCTCAAGTGGCATCGAATGTTTCAAGCGCACGATGGAATATGCTCGATAAGTGTTGGTAGTGTCGAATGGGGCAAGAACAGCGCCTGCATTGCTGCTTGATGGTCGAGTTGACCGCTCATGAAGAGCCTCCGCGCACACAACATTGCTTCACAGCAACGCCCGTCATTTCACCGCACAACTTCAACCTTCGGTCGTTCAGAACGTCGGGCTTTCATTCAGAAAACAAAGTCAGCATGTGTATCAAGGACAATATGTAATATTTTACGAAGTTTTCCAGCGTGGGAATCAGGGGATCAATATTTCACGAACTTTTCCTGAATGTGGACATAGCGAGACATGTAGGATCTTCAGAGCAGTTCCGAAATGCTCATGTAGGAATGATGGCAATAGCTCTAGATCAGACCAAAAGTGTAGACTCATAAGTGACCGCAATATCTCGAGAACAGTTTCAGAATGTATATCTTGAGAGGCTCGCTACAGTATTTGAAAAAACAGTTGCAAGTTGAATTAAAAAAAAATTGCAGTTCTGAAAAAGGCTGAAAAAATTTCCAATCAACAAAATATCATGATACATTCCTTTGCAGCTCATTTGAGGCTGAACAATATCATTTTTAAGAATTTTTATAGAGGTGCTTGAAAATAAATATCTACCTAGAGAGGGGCTCTAGTTCTCATGAACAGTTTCAGAATATGCTGCTCTCTAAGCTCAGTGTCGAACGAATTTTTGAAGAATTAAGTCTTGCCATATTACCTGGAAAGCTCTTCAACAGGGCTCGAAACAGTTTCAAACGTTTCTCAACTTTATTTGATAAGCAGAAACCTAAAACGTATTGCCCATAAGAAATGGTGTAACCTAAAACGTGTTGTTCATTAGAAATAGTGTAACCTAAAGCATATTGTCCATCAGAAATAGTGTAACCCTAAAGCGTATTGTCCATAAGAAATAGTGTAACCTAAAGCGTATTGTCCATTAGAGCAACCCATTGTGCCTGCTAGCTCACTCGAGCAGCGTTTCTGGATGCTTTATGAAGAATGCAACGGGTTTGTGGGAAAATTATAAAGTGCAAGAATTATTTTAAAAATTTCGGGAGTAATTATAATCGCTCGTATTGCTTGTTGTACACCGCTAATAATATTGCAAATTAATAAAACTTTATATATTAACTTTTCTCGATTAGCCTGATTGAATTACATAACCTACATATTCTATTAACATTAAATGTGTTTGGAGAATTACGAAAATCTAATTTTTACTTTCAACTTCGATAAAATCAACGAGATTGAAAATCAGAATTTTAATTAATATTTAATTTTTAAAATTGTGCCAAAATCTATCCCTAGAATGGTGATACGCAAAGTATGAACTGAAATTTATGAAATGTTCATAATTATTTTTGAAGTTGAATTTTAATTCTAGAAGAACTTATGTTATCTGTGTGTGGTTGAACCAGTGACGTAGGTGACATAGAGGCTTCGTAATTGTACATCAATTTATCCCTTATTAACAATTTAAGTGGGCGTGTAATGCTGGTACGTTTATACACACCCTCTTTTTCATAGCTCTATGTAAATTTTTCTAATCGAAGCCTGCATGCTGTAAAAGACTCTCAAATGAATTCTCGCAATGAAACCAAGAAACATGTCGACCACAACGCACAAGTTACAATTTTATTTTTCTTGCTTTAAAACCAAGAAGAGTGAATTGATCTTAGTATTCCTGATCGTAATTGAAACATGAACGAAGAGCGTTTCTGCATTCAATGTATATTTTATATTTCTTTGATAATTTTAAGGATGTGAGAGAATGTGACTTTTAGTGAATGAAATTTATGACGCGCCTCAGAGTGATCGATACAAAGTTTCAATCAGCAGCTCACGGAGCACAACGCACCTGGAAGAATGAATGAATCAAATGAACCTTCACGTTGCTACTGCGTGACGTGTTGTTTTCTGACCTGTATTCTGGTGCACATTAGATGGACAAAGGAAAAAAATGAAATTAATTACATTGTTCATAAAGTTCTCAGTTATTTTCAGAGATGAGGTAAGAATGTCTTTTCTCAGTGCTGTTGAGTTTATCGAAGAGCTTGTCTAATATTTTGAGTGACTTTTCTCTTGTGACTTTTTTATCCAGTCTAAAGCTGATTTTTCTGAGTTTCATCTTTAAGTTCTAAAATTCTTGTAGAGGCTGACGCCAGATCTTGTTCACATGAAAATTGTTAATTGATCACATCTATCTGGCGTACTATGCCTGCTTCCAAAAATATTTTATTATTGATTTACTGTTTATCAAAAAGAAACGAAAAAGAATTAGCCCTTCATTCACTGAAAATTTGGCTCTTGCTCTAACCGTGTGAAATACATGAAAATTCTGTTAATTCATCTAGGGGAACCACCGGAAGGTTTATTGCAGGGCCTTTGTTCTGATTACTTTTCTATCAGTGAAATCCAGAGATATTTGAACTTGAGGGAAGTGAAAGGAACTGAAAGATAAAAGCAGAATGTATTGTAAGGTTAGGCAACAAAGGTGTAAAATCACTAAACATTTACGTTGTTCACCATATTTGATACAGAATTATGGGTGTCGTTCACGTAATCTTATGCTAGACCGTGAACTAATAATAAACAGCTTAGAAATGCAACACGCTTGTGAAAAAGTAGCAATTGTCATATCAGGTATTAGATGGTGAGCGACTCTTCAGGATTATTCTATTCAAATGATGTACTATGCGTATCAGAAGTGAGTAAACTGTCAAAATTGCGAGTTTAATTCTACATCTGACAGCAAAATATGTAATACTGAAGTGTAATAGCGTACATAACGAGTTTAGGGCTGTGTTTTAAGAGCATCTTTTAATGCGTACAGAGGAGTCCTGAAGGTAGAGTATTTTAAGGAAAATTATTATTCTGCGTACTATACGCACTTAAAAATTCACTGAAAATTTGAAAGTTCTCCTTGTTTAAAGATCAGCAGAAATTTAAAGAAGACTTTTTGACCGATAAGTATAATATCAACAATGAAATAGCCACATTTAATACTTCGCAGTGCGTTCCTTTGGCATCTCCATTTATCCCTCAATAGAACAGTTTTATCTCTAATTTGACGCATCTTGCGCCAGTAATCCGTGTTATGTTCATTACAACAGGGCCCGAAAACCAATAAAGTTGATCTTGAAATCCAACCAGAACGTTGGAGTGCGCCAACACCGGCTTCAGGATCACTCGGACCCAAGCAAGCGGCCTGCAATCATGCATGGCGCCTATATTGATTGAGCAATCATTCTTCTGCGCCCTGCGACCCTCCACCTTCCCTCTCCAGCCTCTGACGCTACTGAGCGCGTACGCTCACTGCTGAGTGCGCCCGTACGCTCAGTGCGTACGGGCGTATGGCTGGGGTCGATATGTGAGTGGTGGTGAGGGAACTGAACCGTGGTGGTGGTGGTAGGCCGTAATGGGTGAGAGTTGTTGGTGGTAGCTCGTGGTGATGGGGTGGGGTGGAGTAGTGAAGGAAATGGGGCACTGATGGAAGCAACGACCATTTAACCTGTAATATGTCGAAGTAAATTTATGCTTCCTTATAATTCAAAGGCCCGGTCGCAACACAGTATCCTCTTCGTTGGACCTAAAACTTGGAACTCAATCCCTGCAGAGATCAGTGAAAGTAATTCTTACGAAGTATTGAAAGTAAATCTTGAATCTCATTTCCTATCAGAATACTAGTCGTGTAAGATAACAAAGTGAAATCTTGCGTCCTACATGACCGGTCTTGAAAAGGTAATTTGCCATGGTTAATATCGTTGATCTTCAGTCTGCTCTTAAATCGTTTATCGAATATACTGTTAACATCTAGCCCATGTAAACTATTTTGTAAAATGAAGACGCAAGTATTGCGGAAGGAGCCCTTGACGATGAAAATAAACTAGTTTGTAAACTGAAGCATCCAATATCGAGGAAGCAATCTCAGTGATCAGTCTATTGCGAAACTAGGTTAAGTGAACTAGGTTAAACATTATTGTTCACCCTAGAATAACGCTGATGGTAGGATGCTCTAGAAGTCGCTGAACTTATTCGAGCCCACAGGTAGCTATACTCAAATTTGACCATTGTACCAGACTTAAGAAACAATCTACCTCAGTATCACTTGTGAAAAATTGTTTTTATTAACCGTAGCGCGTTGGACTGTATAGAAATGAACGAAATAGATAATGCAACGATGAGTAATAGGTTAATATAAAAGTATAATTGCTGCATAAAACAACAAAAATAAGGTAACAATGGCACATCACCGACCAGAGGACTGAGAAGAGGCATACAAATAATACAAAGATCCTGTTATAAGTGTTTGCTTAAGCGATCTTTATCATGTTCATAGCAGTATTGCGATCATCATCACTCAAATATCACTAAGTTTAAATAGGTCAAATGTTACTCACAATAAGTGCCAATTATTTAGAAACGCAAGTCGATCGCTCAATCACTCAATAAAATTCAGTAGAATTAAAAGGTGCAAGTCACAATACAAATGCGGCGCGGAGCCACACGAACATTACGTGACCAGTGACGGCTGCTACGGTAGACTATGTCTCCAGTCAACCCTCGAGTTGAGCTACTTTTTCTTACGATAATCTCAACCTACACAGATAACAATTAGCTCGGGTAATCCCAGCTATTCAAGCATCGTATAAGTTAAATTAATGGGACTAATTTTTGTTACATTAGTTGTGGTGGTACGAGATGATGTTACATAACCTCAGCCACATCACACCATGGCCGTCACACATCACCAGCCACATCATCACTTACATCATGACATCAAAACTTTATATCGCTTACCACATCATAAGCCACATTATCATTTACATCATGACATCCACTCTTTACATCGTTCACCACATCACCAGCCACATCATCATTTACATCATGACATCCACACTTTACATCGTTCACCACATCACCAGCCACATCATCATTTACATCATGACATCCACACTTTACATCGCTCACCACATCACCAGCCAGTGATTTGAATGTGACACTCAGGGCCGCATAGCATGCGTTAGAGTGAACGCACGCATAAACTGAATAGACTGAAATCAGTTTATGCGTGCGTTTACACAATTTCTACATCAGTATTTTCACATCAGCAATACGCATAGTATTTAATAAAGACGCATAGTATTGCTATATCGGGATTTTAGCGACAATTGACTCACATACCTTGATGTTCTAATCATTTGAGCTTCAAGACATGTGTGTAAACTGCAGCTGAAATCTTGATTATGAAATACAGCGTAGTAATTCAGACAAGTGATCGTAAACTAGAGGAAATATTTACTTTTTTAAGAATTGGGAGCCGAATCTATCTTTATCGATTCTAATGAAACCTGTTCTATCATAACCTAATCCATACTATCATGACTCAACTGAACCTATAGTAACAAACATACACTAGCCTAACATATCTTTGCCTGTTCTAAAGATAACTTTTCCTAACGTATCCTAACTTGACAATACATTGTTTTCTTCGCGGCAATTGACTCGGTAACTGAGTCAAAAGTCTATACAAATGTAAAGCGAAAGTAAACCATGACTGTAAGAACACTTAAATGGCATGTTGCCTCCTTATTTTCCCTTACATAATTAGCACAACCACAACACACGAAGGACCAACGAAATCGACATTCCAGAAGATGGTAATTTGTTTGTGACGCTTGAAAATGATAGCTTGAACAATTTATAGGTTATCAAAAAAGCAAAATTATTGCTCTTCGTACGAATGGAGGGTTACGATACAAATTCCTATCTATTTTATTCGTGGTTGCATTTTACTCGTAACTATGTAATTCCTCACGTGTCTGGGCATGTGGGAAATGCACCGTTTTGGCACGTGTTCGCTAGAATGAAATAGAAAAACAAATTTACCGAATAGAAAGCCAATGAAAAGTATGGGGGGACACATGTAGAGGAAAAATATTCATGGTTGTTTTAAATCATTGACAAATTAGTGTTCATAAAGTTTTAATGATGTTATCGTTGAGTAGAATCAACATGATACAAAATTTTCGAATGCATTCTGAAGACACAACAAAAGTAGCTTATATAATTTTACTACACCACCTGTCCCCCGTTGGGTCATCTTGATTTTACAACTAATTTTTGATCGTGATCACGTTTTTTAGAAAGTTTTGATCCGACTTTTTACAACGATAAAGCTAACGCAACATCAATGGAAAATATGTTCTAAAATCATTGCTAAAAAACACTGTTCAGAACATCGTTTTTGAGCTGAACATTTGCAGCAGACCGTATTTACAACACAGCGAGTGACATTAACGCGGTTAGTTGAACATAGACGGCTGCAAATTTCTCTGATTTGAAAATAATGTTTATTTTCTGTTTCTGATCTTGTTTCTGGAAGCAGGGTGATGAATTTCATCCAATGTGTCTAATGAAAACAGAGCGTGCATGTTGGCGACAACATAACCAAGCACACGCACATGTAAGCAAGACTGTTCTAATTCTATCAAATTATAGATCGCACTAAAAGACTGAATTTGAACATCAAAAAGAGGCCCATTGATATGAGCACAAATTTGCACCCATGCAGCTGCAGGGAGCGGCGCACGTTTGATGCTTTGCTGATAAGTTCCGCAAAATCTTCCGTTGTCGCTGACTAGCTTAGACTGACAATAAAATTTTTTATCAAACTAGATAACCTTGCAATTTATTATTTATATTCGTATTTCGAGGAATTTCCGGTCTATTTATGCTTGTGCTGTTAATCTCATGGACTTGAACAATATAAGCTCTCATTACTGAGATGTGAGAATGTATATCTCAGTAATGAGAGTTTATATTGTTGAAAATCTCATTACTGGGATGTATGAATGCCTGCAAAAATCCAGTGTTATAGACATCGTTGTACTGAAGATCATTGGAGATGTTAATGGTAGAGTCAACGTTCAGAGCCTGTTTTTGTTGAAAGATGTTCAATTTTTAGGTAAACTGTATTTTTCAGGCTAAGATTCCGATTTCCTGAAAAAAGAAACATAAGATCTTAAAGATATGTGGGTCAATTGCGCACGCATTAGATACAAGAGGGTAAATTTTCAATAGATAAAGTCAAGGTCAACAGCCAGATTAAAAAAATTAACTGGCATGCTGAGCATCGCTGTTTACCAGTAACTTACTTATGGTAAAAAATATCTAGATTTTTCGGCTGACCAACTTGTGAAGTAAAGTGCTGTCGCTGCTCTGGTAAATAGAGCCAAGACCTACTGCAGTTAAAAAAAATTGGAAAAAGAACTAGCAACCATCACGGAATTCCTACAGTTTAATCGACATTCCTATCATGGCATTCGAAAAGCCCAAGTAAAACCAAGAATCCCTCTAATGAAACCCCGGGAAACTGAATCTCAAAATAAGATATTCGTTAGCACGTTTTGCGTGAATAAAGACCTTTTTAAAGTTAAAGACGAGAAAAACACAGCTGACGTGTGCGCAGTTATTTACGAAATCCCTTTCCGAGGATGGAAAAGTGTTTAAACAGAGAAACGGGTCGAAACTTCTGAATGAAAACCTTATAGGACCAAGCCTGGGCTTAAAATAAGACAGATTTTTCAGTATTTCAATATTATGGAAAAAAAGAAATGCAAAATGAAGTGGCGCGACGTTAAAACAAGACGTAAAATTCTTCAGTAGTTCAGCATATATGAGAAAATGGACACAAAATGAAATGGTGCGACTACACCATCTGAGCATCCATCGGGGAAAATATAGTAAAGGAGGTTTTCAAAATGAAGCCAGTTCTTAGTAAATAATTAGGGTTTAACCTGTAACTAAATACTCACTGAAATATATCAGAACTTTGTAGGCTCTCTTATTCATTGAAATCCTACTGCGTCCTTTTCACCTTAATTTACATTAATCGGGAAAATTCCCGCTCTTGTGTACAGAATACGTGCTGTTCCCAGTCATGTCCTTGAGATCATTTGCGTTGCTCCCTGAAAACGATTTGCGCTCAGAAAATCGAAAGCTTCGCTTGAAAAAATTCATTTTAGCTGAAAATTACTAATGTTTTTAGGAAAAATAACCACTGGTACAATTCTCAAAATTGTATTCCATACGAAGTTGGATGAAGACTCTGTAAGTACCCGTGTCTGGGATATTATATATATAAGTTGTGCGGAAATATGCAGTTGGTGTGCGTAGGGTTTTTCCTAACTGACCACAGTGAGTGTATACGTGACACTTGTGTCGAGGCACAAATTAAAATTTTAGACGAGTGTCTTTATTCCGCAGCGTAAAATCTCAGGTTTAGATTTTTTCTTTATGGGCGACAATTATGAATGCAAACACATCCAAATTCATGAACAGCTCGCATTATATAATCACATTTTCGTGCTCCTTATGATCTATACACAAGACTTTTGTCGTATTATGTCTTGCGTGAAGAAACCGTTAATGACGAGTGTTTTCTACAGAGTACTTAGAGACGAGTGATGATAATTTAAAGGTAAGAAATTAATGCATCGGCTTGATATATTTATGTAACTGACATTTTATCATTATTCCAAATATGAATATGGTAATTTAATTACGTTCATCAACATTTTCTACTCTTCATTCGATATGGCAACGATCATTAACAGAAATTTTACCTCAACCTTCTGCCCACTCTTCACGGCTTCCACACAACCCTCTCTCCTCCGAAAAGAAGAACACAGTATGTAAATTTTGTGAACTTCATTTGACCCAAAAGACCGGAGCCATGGAAGCAGCGAACACCAGAGGCCCGAAGCGCCGCTGCGAGGGGCCACTTGGTGCTGGTTTATCGCCCCAACTGAACCATCATTGCACTCAGTTTGCTCAACGTATCCAATTGGAAATAGCACAGTTTTTTAGGCTTCTCTCTTCTCTAATGACATAGGACACCCAAATTTATAGCCCGTCATCGCCATCGCAAGCAGAAGAAGGCGGGAGCGCAAAAAAGCTTCTTGTCACTTTGCGTAGTTCCAAAGCTGGACGTCCAACTCGGGTCTGTCGGCAAGTTTTTCGTGGCCTGAAAAGTTAGATGATCTTTCAAGAGCTTTGCTACCAACTATAGACGATGAATTTTTGCTTTGAGTAATGTTTGGGCAGACAGATATGTTATGTGACAGTCTCTCTTGTCAAGACAATGATTATTATCGCTTATAATCCGATAATAATCATTGTCTTGACAAGAAAGACTGTCACATAACATATCTGTCTGCCCAAACATTACTCAAAGCAAAAATTCATTGTCTATAGTTGGTAGCAAAGCTCTTGAAAGATCATCTAAGTTTTCAGGCCACGAAAAACTTGCGGACAGACCCGTAATGACCCGTAATGTTATGAAAAATTTACCAAAATATCCAGCAGATCTCTCGTTAGTGTGCATGACTTTCGAGCCAAACTGGGCCGCTCGAAAATCGACGTGCAAAAGTGGAGAAATATTTTTGAAACCTATTATGTAATGAAATGTGATATATTTCTCACTAGCTTCATTTGAATGACAATCTTCAAACATCCAACCTGAGTGGTATGAATGCTTTTTTAGTTTGTAATGGGAAAAAATTAACGCGGAACATGGCCAAGCATGTACGGCTCCTGAGCTCTAAAATTTCCGTATGTTAAGCTCTAAAACTCGCGGATGAAAGCAAGTTATAAATTGGATATAAAAATACACAAATAAGCCAAAGATTTTGAAGTACTCGACAGGCTATTGCATTAGTTTTCTCATCGAATGAATAGTTAATACTTTACTGTTCTTAAATCTATACAGTCAGAATATTGGCAGCAAGTTTTCAATTATATGAATTTCGGCAGCTCCATGCACATATAAATAGTCTTTGACGCTGAAGCTGTTTCTTTAATATTAAAACGTACATCTGTCTATTCTACGTAGGTTCAAATTTTTTCTTAGATTTCGTCATCACAAACACATGTTCTTTAGAGGTTTTCTGCTCTGTTCAAAGTATTGCAACTACACGCTTATTTCATAACTTTTTCAACATGAATACATATACGATCTTTTATACATGACCAGAGTTTGGCTCTGAATTTTCTCATAATTTTTAATAGTAAGGAAATATTAACGTGAGGTATCGACATTCTCAAATGAAGGGTACATTCATGAAATTTCATTTGTTTTTGTCACTAAGAGGAGGTGAGGTTTACGCGTGGCACTGTCGGTGTGTTCTCTTATACATCAAAAATCAAAACTGAATCCTTCAACAAAAATTTCCGACAAAATACTAGCTACTGCTTTTGCTTTTAAAATAAAGAATAGTTTCTTAGCGCCGATATTCTTAGCCTATATGCGTTACTTTTATTGGCGCAGTTGCAGGCTTAATTATGTCAGGGTTCATGTGTATGGATTTCAGGGGTTAAAAAATATTGCGTAGCTGAAACCTCTGACGGAAAGGAAGAGATCGGAAGGGAAATGCTAAACATTTATGTGGAAGTCTTTGAACTAAGAAGCGGGTTCACTTTATATTGTCCAGGCATCTGATCATGTCACTTGAGCAGATACATGCAAGACGTTTGGCGCCGAAGACAATCACCTGCCAAACAATCTCTGTAAGAGCCAAACAAACGACCAACTCCTCTCACCAAACAAGAAGATTTTTAAGATCCTAATTTACTACAGTGTCTGGATCTCTATGATTCATATTGAAGAGAGATCAATGTCAAAACTCCAATTGTGTTCATAATTAAATCCCATGAGGCCGAGGGCCTGCTAGAGACGGAGCCGAGCAGGCCAGCCTGACGAGACCCGCCTGCTAATCCACGCGAGTCCCGCGGCAGGTCCGTGGTGTCCTAATGCTGATGGATCTCGTCTCGAGGTCCAACATATTCGAGGTGTTAAAATTATGGAGATGATGTTTCCGGTGTAGCGTTGAGGCTGTTTATACCACCTTCAACTTTTGTAATTAAAGTCAATGTGAAATGGACAGCCTCTCCAATAGCGATAGGTTTGAGGGTTTGCAAAAGTTTGAAAAAATTGTGAAAGTTTGTTTGTTTAAATGAATTCGACATGTCAAGGAAAGAGAAGTTGACAACAGGATGTCGTCGTACTGAGGGTTGAATTCAATTTTCAGTTCACAAAGGGAAGAAAAAATGACTCTAGCTGAATTGTTGATGTTGAATTTTACTTATTCGAAATAAAATTATTCAGAAATCCATTTTTCTCTAACAAGGCGGAGCTAAAATGCGATTTCTAGGAAGTTCAGTGCTAAGAAAAACAGCACAACACTGTAAGGAGCACTATGTGCAACGATACCAGTTTATTCCTCGCCAGTTATTTTTTTAATTATTCATATGGAATAGCAGGCTACCTCAACGCTCATACGATAAGAAATTGGCACCCGTTAGAACATTTATTGGTCGCGCTCGAGCGAGCAATTTAGCTGGCAAAAAATAGGTGGAGACACAGAAGCAAAGGAGCTTGCAATCAAAAACCGTACGTGTAAACTTAGAAAAATACATTGTTTCGACGTTGTGATGACATTTAGTTCAGCTACAATCAAGAAAGTTTAAAAATAATGCAAAAAATATTTTCGTGTAACGGCATCAACTGTTAAGCAGTTGGAAAAATTCAAAACGCCAAAAGCAGGCTACACCGGAACTGTTGACGTGCCGGTCGCCTTGAAATACCGTACAATATATTTGAATCATCGTCTTCACTGGCGAGTGACGTGTGTCGAAGAGGAGGGTGCCAAAAGTGGTCGGCGAGCCCTCGCTAACATAATGACTGTTACCTTTCGAGATAAACTCTAGACTTCATTTTGGACGATTTGGCACGGTGCTCAGCGATAAGAAGCCTGCCATCTGAAGCGCCTCTCGTTCATCTGAACAAACCCGCTACACCGTTGCGTACAGGTTATTGTACGATGAAAAGTACTCTTTAAAACTATTGTCAGGCTTAGTTTCCCGATTATTGGGTAACGCCACGATGCAATTACGTCCAGAAAAAGAGTTTAAAGATGAAAATCATTTGGTTAATGCGTGAAAGAAGTGAGCAGGTCGACGCTGAGTGGACGCGGCTGCAGAGGCGGGAGTACATGGCACTCTCTTCCAGCGCGAGATCTTCCAGCAGATTACAGTCTTTCAGAAACTGCCCGCTAGGAACTCTTGTGATCATCATGCATGTATACTGGCGAGCGAGGTGCGCGACGAAACGAAAAGTAGGACGATGAATGAGGCCTTCGATTTAATGGCGGTGTAAAATTCCTATAAGTTAGAACTTCCTCTAACTAAACAACGATTCATTTTAGAAAGTGTTGCACCGGATATAAAAAATCTGAGTTGAGCTTTCTTAGCTTTTACAACAAAAAATTTTCGAAATATAATTCTAAATGAAAGATGCATTTTCGAATTCCTATAATATCGCTGTTGCAGTTATTAAGTTGAGTTTTCTAATGCATGTAACAAAGATATTGGGTCACACGATGTTTTAGCTACGGTAAAAAAAAAAAAAA